>CM046361.1:22336713-22377685 GCA_025413025.1 Ficus hispida
GCAAGTCAAGCTAAAAGAGTGAAGGTAGAGAGTTGAACCTGCACCTGTAAAGTAACGACAATGGTTCGTCTTCTGTTGTGATTTCTGAAGCACTTTCAAAGTTTTTGGGAACTGGAGAAAAGGAGATGATCCGTTTCAGAGGCACTAAGACGTGTTTGGGAATACATAAAGTTTAACCATTTGGAGGTAGGTAGCGCAGCTGCTCAAATTCTCCATATTGCTTAGTCTTGTTGGGATTTTTTTTTTCTTTTCCTGTATATACGGTGTACATTGTGTTTTGTAGGATAAGATTTTTCGTGGATTTTTCCAGGACCTCTAAATTCCATGGTGATATTGTGCGATGCAAAGCTTAGTGAGCTACTTGGATGTGAAAGCATTTCTGCGCTGGGGATTTCAGAGATGGTAGCACGTCATCATCTATTCCAACGGTCTTGATGTCTGACAGCAGAGTTGACTGGTTGGTATAAACTCCACATTTTTCACTCATCTATAAATATTTACATTCAATGCTTCTTTCTTGATACGGTTTTTGGGTGAACGATATTCAGAATCTAATGGAGCTTATCCGCATTTCAAATTAGTTCATTTTAGTTGCCGTTTTATTTATTTTGCAGGTACAAGGGACCTTTGCCACCTGGTCTCTTCTGATGGTAGACAAGATAGGAAAGAACCCCTTTTTTTGTTTTAATTAATTATAAATTTATAGACTTGTTGGGTTGAATTGACATGGCTAGCTGATATGTTGGGTTTACATTTGTTGGTCAGTATGTTAGAATCAAAGGTTAATGGCAAGGTGATAGTTGGGATTATTGCCATTACCATGGCTTTAGGTTTTTCTGGTTCGTTTAACGAGGTTCTCGCTCTCCGACGATGGCGCCTAACCTCAAAAACTGTGACAGAATGATAAAAAGACTCTGTACAGCCTTTTGGAAGGAAGGACCATTCTGTGTATCTTGGTAGATGGCAGCAGGAGCTGTTGATTTTAACTGCAACTGTGTGAATCTTGTTTAACTGGCAACTGCAACAACTAAAATGCTTTTTCAGCTACATCTTTCCTCTTCTTATATTTGCTTGGTTAAATCATATTATCTACCCGGGCCAAAATATTAGATTCAGTAAACTAGATTCAGATTTCTGTCAAAATATTAGACTTTGTACTCGCACTAGGATGCTAAACTAGAGAATTCTGACTTGTTGGGGTCAACTGTCGAGGCCATTTTTTAATTTGGAAAAGAATGGAATTTCCTCTGCTTGTAGAGAAATGTCTCTTTTCTACCATATGCAGACCTGTCTTTTTCAACTGACAACACTCATAAGCTATGAATTTGACCAAATGAATGATCATCAATATTTCATAGTATGAAACGACATCATAAGTACTTCATAACCGACTGACTATATTGCTTTTACGTGATTGAATTGGTGGGATCAAACACGTGGAAACTGATAACACGTGCTTGCTTGTTATTCAATTACGAGGAAATTCTGAAAAGCCTAGCAAATATTTTTTAGAGTAATCGATTAAAATGATTTCTGAACTTTTTAAAAGGTTATGATTTGATCTATATATTCTTAATTTTGATCAAAATGATCTTATTTTTAAATATTGACAATCTTAGTCATTTTTGTCTATTTATGTTAAATTTTTAATAGAATGAGTTATGTGATATATGAACTCAATTTATCATGAAAAGATAAAAATACTCTTATTTACACGAATAACATTAAAAAAAAAAAGAAAAAGGAAAAAGAAAAAAGAGAGTAAAAGAAAGAAAGAAAGAAAAAAAGCCTCCTATCTCCCTTAACAAATCATAGAAAACCTAGCCCTTCACACCCACAACCGGTTGGCCTACCCCACCCCCCCCCCCCCCCCCCTCCCCCCCCCCCCCCCCCCAAAACCAAACAAAACCGAGCCTTCTAACCCCCTCACATTCCCGTTGTCCGCCCTATCCCCCTCTATCCCTACCGTTCGCCGCCTTCCCCCCTACCACAAAAACAAACTCAAGACTCAGCCCCACATTCTTCTCCGCCGCCGATTACTCTTGTTGTTCGCCGAAAGCAGCCCCAAAACCCAGACCCCCCCCCCCCCATATTTTTAAGCAATGATAAAAAGTAAATTAAAGTCACAATCTTGTGTAAATGAAATTAACTAGATATACGTCGGGAGAAATATAAAAAAATAATACTTTCATGAAAACAATTATTAATGGTAAATAACATATTTGTAGAATATTAACGATAGATAATGTATGTACTATTCATATGTGACAAAATTATATTAAAAATATTTTTATAAATATAATATTTATATTAAATATAATATTTATGATATTTATGATAAATAATTTACTAAGTATATTTACAATAAAATTACCTTAATAATTATCGTAAATAAACAATTTATCATAAATATATAATTTATCTAAAATATAATATGCCATTTACTTTAAGCTTTTTTTACGGCCTATTTGCTTCCTAATAAATATTTTATCTAGATTGAATGTTTTTTAAATTATTTACAAATTGTATTAAATAGTACTCTAAAGTAGAAATCTTTGAAAATTTATGTAAAGACGAATTTTATCTATATGATACACCCTTAATATATTGAAAATATATATTTTTTTTCTTTTTATTTGGGACGGAAGTAGAACGAAATTCTATTATTTATTTTAAAATTTTTTCAATAAAGTTGTTGGGGACAACTATTATTTATTTTAAAAAGGTAAAAATTCTATTTACTTTTTTCTTTTTTTGAAAAAAAAAAAAAAAGCGGGCTTCCTTTTGGCCTTTTGTGCCGCAAAATCCCAGGTGGGCTTCTATTTCTGTGGAGCGGCTGGTGGGTTAAAGTTAAACTTCAATCCAATTTAAAATATTTTTATTTTTATTTTTTCTTGAATTTCAAATATTTATATTAGCCATCCAAAGAAGAGGTGGGCACCTTCGTGTTCATAATCAAAATTTGAAAGCCTTGCTCAACTGATCACAGCAGCGACCATGGCGGACAACCTTCCTCTTGAGATAATCACCAACATTCTCAGCCGAATACCCGTCAAAGATCTCCTCCGCTACAGGTCTGTCTCCAAGCCCTGGTGCTCCCTCATCGACGGCCCTTATTTCATCAACCTCCACCTCAGCCACTCCAACCAAACCAACTCCAAACTCGCCGCCGTCCTCTTCAACGAGACCGACATCCTCTGGGCCGACCTCGACCCGCTCGTCATCGCCGTTAAAAATCAACCGCCCCACCGAGGACGCCGCCGGAAAGATGGAAGTCTTGGGTTCTTGCAACGGCTTGCTTGCTCTCTTGAACTCTCGCGACGACGTCGTTCTCTGGAACCCCTCCACCAGAAGGTACAAGAAGCTACCAACGACTGACGACGTCGATTTCCCTGACGGTTTTTTCTACCATGGCTTCCAATTTTACGGATTTGGGCACGACCCCATTAACGATGATTATAAGTTGGTGAGGGTAACTCAGTTTCATGGTGAACTTGAGCATTCTTTCGACTCCGTGATTGATGTTTACAGCTCGAAATCCGATTCTTGGACGAGGAAAAAGGGGTTCTTGCCTTATAGTCTTAGAGTCAACATCCCCAACGGGGTTCTTGTCGGTAATGCTTTGCATTGGATGGCTACTCGATGGTTCAAATCCGATGATTCGAAGTTTATCGTTGCGTTTGATCTCGTGACGGAGAAGTACCGAGAGATTCCGATGCCAAAGTTCCAAAAGAATGGGACAATTGAAGTGTCTTTGGAAGTTTTGGGACCGTCCCTCTGTGTGACTTGTAACTATATCATGCGACATTACTTCTTGGGTGTAAATGAGGATTTTGTCTTGTCAAATGGTGTTGAGATCTGGGTGATGAAAGAATATGGGGTTAAGCGGCGTTGGACTAAGCTGTTTACTGTGGAGCCCTCGGAGGCGAATGGAGGTTTTGGTTACGTGACTCCTGTTGCGTATTCGAAGAGTGGTGATCAAGTTGTTCTGCATCTGGACAATAACAGATTCGTATGGTATGATCTGATAAAGAAAAGGGACGAGAAGGCGAGAATTAACGGTCTTCCAAAGCATTTCGGAGTATACTCATGTGTGGGAAGCCTTGTTGGCCTTAATGGCGGTTGGGACAATGGAGAGGAAAATAGGAAGAAGAACAAGAAGGGGAAGGATAAGGAGCAGAGGAACAAGAAGAAAGAATCCAATAGCAAGCAAAGGTAAGATAGATTTGGTTCTTCTTCTTGGTAAATTGTGTTTGAATTCTGCTCAACTTAAGAGTTTTGGATTGACAAATATGGTACTGATTTCTATATTTTTTTGGTTTTTAGTAGGGATGATTTCCTGTCCAAAGGATTTAAACTGATGTTGTAGGGAAAAGGCCAAAGGTAAGTGTAAGTTTTTCCTTTTTAACATGATTCATCGTTTTTAGTTTTTGTATTTGCTGCATCATTAATTTGAAGAACCCTGCTTTACATATCCTTTTTTTTTTTTTTCCTTTTCCAGAAGCTGGTACTAGGGGATTTTAGCAGGGGCTTTGCTGATAGAGTAGTCTGACTATGGAAAGGAAAAAGAGATTCTAGTGATTTGATACGGTAGTTCTGTGTTAACTTTTTTGACCATGTACGTTTTCAAGGATTTGGCCTTAAGATGTTCATCTGTAACTTTTGAAGTACATTGACCGTTTTGCTATATCGTATAAGGCCAGGGCAGTGTGTGTGTCAGTCTGTGCCTTTTGAAATCTATTTATAGGGCCACGCTGTTTGTTCATTTTGCGCTTCTGCTTTCCAAATTCCAGTATGCTGTTGATAGCAAAGTCGGGTTCTGGTTGTGAGAGTCCAATCGATGCCTAACTCGCTAACTTTTGCTGTCACCAAGCCTTTTGCAGAATAAAAAACAATAGGAAACGACATCGATTATCAATAACTTGATTTGTGAGAACGAGCATGTACTGGAAACGACATTGTATATGGAAAACGACACCAAACTGAAACAGTTTCGTACGACAAAAACGGCGCTGCATAATTTGCGCCATCTCTAATGTGCATTTCATTAATGATGCAGTCAAATATGAAGCGAAATTCATAAACATAACATTAGTGATAAGATACCTATAAATAGATCCTAACAATAAATATTGATATGAATTCAAGACATCTATACTTGAGATTTATGCCTAAGAAATATAAGGGCCTAAGTATAAGATTATGATCTCCATCACTTAGTGGTTCAATTATTCTTCTACCAGCTGCGGAATTGTTGTTTCTGGATTTTGGAATTGTTGGAGGACCTACGACCCTTGTCTTTGTAGGAATTTTTGGAGGCAACACTCTTCTGTCCTCTTCGGGCCGCTGATATCGCGTGCTTCCTCTGCTTGTTTAAGCTCTTTGCCAGACTCTCATCATTTTCATCCTCCTAAAACAAATAAAAATAAAGTTAAAATTCACTTTTAAGGGGCTTTGCATATCATTAATGTGATTTCAAATGATTTTCCATGGATTGAACAACGGAGTTGTATCTACAAAATCATAACAACACTTTCCGAGAGCAAAGAACAAGAAGTAAAGAACAGCGTCGTTCAAAAAAGACGCAAAAAAATGAAAAAAAAAAAAAAATTACCTCAACATCTGTATTCTGATTATCAAGTTCACTGCTTTGACTTGTTTCATGATGTAGTCTGTCTTCCCGTTTATTTTCGTTGTCAGAATCTGAAGTAGGCTCTTCCTGAATTGACATTGTACCAAGTAAGATATGGTAATATTCAACTTCTAAAGGCATTAAAACGAAATTTTTATTAATAATTTAATTCAATGCCAAGACAATCAGATATTATCATGCGAAATGATTCGGCAAAAATTAGAAACATCGTCCTACGCAGAAATTTTCGCGAACTAAGAAGCCTCTTGACTTAAAATAAACATTTCTACCCGATCTTGCAAGTGCAGAGCATCGAAACCTTTGATGTTTTCTTCATTTGTACCGGAGACGCATTCGTCATCTTCAGTTCCTCCATCCCTATCGCTACCATTCTGCTCTACAACTTCTCCGATGAACTGCGAATAAAAAAATATTGTATTGAAGAACACCATAAACTATTTCAGTTTGTCCCAACACCCTCCAAAATAATTCAGGGAATACATAATTCAAGTGAGGTTCGCGTTGCTAATCGTTATACTTGGACCATACTTCAATATACTGCCTTACCTGCTGATTGTCTTCCAGATCCTTTTTTGTAAATCCGCTAGCAGCAAGTTCCTTGTCCAGACAATCAGCATCTTTGGCTATTGAAGAAAGGCAAATTCTGCTTTCATCTGTATTATGATCTTCAAACGATAAATCAAACCTGAGAAGGAAAAAAAAAAAAAAAGGTCGGAGTGAGAGACACGAGTAGGATAACCCGACTAGAAGAGTCGTTATGTAGCCTTATTTATTGTTTTCGTGTTGAACAGCAAAAACATCGTGTTTTAGTTAAGGGAGCTTTGTTTAAAGCATTCAAATAACTAATTAACACTACCAGAAAACTAAATTACTAGTAAAAGTGATAAATTTCATTTACTAACACCAAGGCAATCACTGACCTCTTTTTGAAAAACTTGAATACACATTCAACATCACGGTCGAAGTACCTGAAAACAGAATCTATTTGAATGAGAAATAGAATACTTAATACGTGAAAAACCCTCGGATACCAAGCATCATAACTGGATGAGAAAATAATGAACCGAGATTTGATCGATGTAGAAATTTAGTGCAGAGTATCTTACATCTGCGCGTTAGGATGGGAAACAGAAACCATTTGCGGAAAATCAATCATGGTGATTTTCTCATCATCATCAATCTACAAAGGAAGGTTCCAAAAGATTAGCTCAAGGTTACCAATAAGTAAGCTTAAGGAAGGAGATAAACTAGCAGTTTGGGATTTTATACTGCGAAATATGTGTTTACCAACATGAAAAGTTTGCTGCTAAAGTTGGACTAAAGGATACGTTAGCATACCATTAAGTTATATTCATTGAAATCACAGTGAATGAGCCCATGTTCTGCCAGTCGAACAATAAGGCCAATGATCGTATCAAAAGCCGCCTCTGGATTTTGCAATTGCTTTACCTGCACACTTCATTGGAGGTAAACTGACCAATAGTTATATCGTTTCGAACTCAAGATCGGAAAAGATCTACTCATAAGTTACCAAATCCTAAAGAAAAGAACTCAAAATAGGTGCTTCCAACCCTACACGATTAGTAACGCTTAACGACATCGTACTAAACTCTTCCAAAGGTACATATCTCTAAATTCTCAAGGCATAAACGGGGCATAATAAATATGAAACATCTTAGAAAATTCATGTAGTTTATGAATTCCGAGTATTCTCTTTATGTAACTACATTAATCGGGAACGACAAAATACCACCAGTTGCATACATATTTTTCCCCCAATCTACAAATATATATGCAGGGATATAAGCATAATATTATCTTATGTAATTGAGAAAGACGTACATTGTTTAAAAATGGAGTTTCTTTAAAATGAGGCACGAATAGTTACAAAACCTATTAAATAAAACAACTGTCATATGCAAATTGATTATTAAAACTTGAACTATATGATAAAAATATAAAGAAAACAAACATTATTTTCATAGAGCTTCGATTCAATTAATTTTTAGAGTTTTAGCTCCAATGAAGTTGGGACTTTTTTCCCCCTAAAGTGATTAGAGTTTGATTTAATTAACCTTTAAATTAGTTTGATGAACGCATACGTATAATATTGCTAATAAATGAACGTCATAAATGAAAAAAAAAAAATTTATTAGAATCTAGAATTATGAAAACTTTCAGAATTTTAAGGGGGGGCAAAAGAGCATTCGTCAAAAATTCAGTTGTTGTTCAAGGCAAAAATAGTATGATAATACACTCGAAAGAGAACACTTACAGAGGATAACCTTCAACAAGTGACATAACCACGCAATGCCTATTAAAAGCCACAGCACTTGGAACTGGAAAATCATGCTGTTTCAAGGCCTGCTCAAGCAAAGATCAAGCTTTCAGTCATATCAACTTAAATTTTTTTTTTTCCCAAATAGATTCTAAAAGTGTTAGCAGCTCAAAACCTTCATAAAAGAGAATTCATATCGTGCAGCACTCGAGGACAAGAAGAACCAATCGCAACTGCTGTTACGATGTTTCGAGTAATCACGCTTCAATTTGACGGCCCTAAAAGAAGTTTTACCAAGACGGTGCACCTTCAATGCCAGCAACGTACCGTCTTTTGTTCTGACTTCATGGATCTCTTTGGAAAAAAAAAAAAAAAGGTTTGTGGAATATGACTAATATGTAACACAACTCACGATTTAAAGGAAAACGATATTTGACGATAGAAAGTATTGTGTGGATTATGTACCGGACTCTTTTCCCTCGCCAATTTGAAGACCAATCTCAACAAAGACCCCATGGTCGACCAAATTCTTAATTGCAAGATAATCGTAACCGAGGGAGGTGAGGCGATAACCGTCATCTAGATGTGCACAAGTAATAAAAATAAAATGAGCGAAACTGAGAAACCAGCAAGACTTGTGCAGAAAGTTAAAGTGAAAGGAGAAAAAACCGACATTTGGAAGAATCATGATGCAATAGGTCATGACAGGCCATATACTTCAAAGCTCTCTCCGTGCCCCTGTAACACTCCAAAGGTTTTTTATTCTAAATGAGGAACTTGAAGTGGATTTCAGTGTCAATTCGAAACTTTTTTCAATTTATTATGTCTAACCACCTTCATCGGATTTGAACAGATGACGTACGTCTTACCAAATAATTTCACAAAACAAAGAACTTTGATAAATAAACGTATGAAACAAGTGCGTAATTCAATAATCAAAATATGAACCAACAATTTCAGCCAAAAAAGAAAAAATAAAAGTAAAAATAAAAATAACTCAACAAGAAAGGTAGAATGAAGGCATACTTGAGAGCAGCTATTCGGCAGATGAGATGAGAAGGTACTAAATCAAGCTGAAAAGAATAAGATTCCATGCATATTAGACGACATTCATCTGTAGCGCTATTGTGGAAAGTTCCCATTTATATAGAGTTACCAAACTTTCGTATTCAATTTCATATTAGGAAATTTTACGATTTAAAGAAAATTATTCATCTTGATAACTAAGAGTCTATTCATAGTACTCATCGCTACTTAATCTTTCTCTTTTTTTCTAATCCTTAACCCTTTGAATTTTCTTATTTAACTTTTAATTGTGCTTTTTTAGTAACATGACTATTATAAAACAAATCAAAAAGACGACTCAATGGCCAACTAAAATATAGAAATAATAATAATTGTAGACATAGTTTAGTGGTGATTTTATACTTGACTTTACTACAAAGTGTAGAGTTCGAATCTTCTCATCTAAGATAAAAAAAAAATCAAGAAATAATATATATAACTAAAAACTCAAAAATTGTTGAAATTTTCAAAAGGCAATACGGATATAAATATAAGAAATAGTAAAGACCTTTTTCTTTTTCATTCCATCCTTTTTCATTGCCCTCTCGACAGCTGCGAGAACCTTAAAGTGATCCGGTGATAAGGATCTGAGAAGGTTCAAATCCAGCTTCATTGTTTCTTCTTTTTTTTGCAGAATCAATGTAGCCTTTTTTGCAACTGAACAATATATACAGAATAAATTACATATATTAAAAAAAAAAAAGAGCACACAATCACAAATTTACAAATTGTTCACGTATCTTAGCCTTGTAGATTTTTTTTAATAGCTTTCATTAGAACAGCTAAATTAGCACAGTAAAAAAAAAATACCTTAAGTGCATGTGCAGCTACAAGAGTTTTTTGAGGGTTTGAGGGATGAGAGACCCTTTAAGAAATAGGTTTTAATGATGATAATAGATCATGTTATTTAAATATGTGAGATGATATTAATAGAGATAAAGGAAAACAAATAAGGAAATATAGGATTCAAATTTGAAAATTAAATTTTTTTTAAGGGAGAGTTTTTTTTTTTTTTTTTCTCGTTTTGTCAAAAAGAAAAACAACGAAAACAAAAAACAAAAAAAGAAACCCAAAAAGAAGAAAGGCGCTCTCTTTCTCTCACCCTCGCTCGAAAACATAAGTTAAAAAAAAAAAGTCTCTCTCTCCCTTCGTCGACCCCACATTCCCTACTGCCCCTCTTTCTTTCCCAAGTCCCAATGCATCCCCCCCTCTATCTTTCTCACACCCTGCCTTCTTCTCCTTCCTTGTGTCAGTCACCAGAGGAAAATAAATAAATAAATAAATAAATAAAACGGATGTTTCCGACTAAAACGCGTATTTTGAACCAAAATAAAATTACTGTTTTATTTATTAATTTTAATTAAATTAAAAATTTTTTATTTTTATTTTTATTTAAAAAATTAAAAAAATTATAATTAATTTTTAATAAATCAATTAATTCTAATTTAAAATTTTATTTTTAATTAATTTATAAAACAGAGGTTAAGTTGTTTTTTTTTTTTTTTGACTTTCCTATATACTGTTCCGTATTTAACAAAACGGCAATAAGTGGCTAAACTGCCTCTTTTATCCTTCTTTTCTTTTCTTTTCTTTTTTTTTTTTTGAAAAAAAAAAAGCTTTATAGTTTAACAATTTTTTACTTTTATACCCTCGTGTCTCATAAATATTATCCTAGTGCCCTGTAGTTTTAACAAATATATCATCCAAGCAGCATAACTCTTCTTTTTTTTTTTTTTTTGTTTTTTTTTTGGAACGTAGTACAATTGATTATATCCTTTTAATCTTTCTAATTTGTTTCGAAAAACGACTGATTTTTTCCCTTAAAAAAACGATTGACTTTTTTTTGGGGATTTTTGCATAAAGGCCTTTCATTTTGCATTATAAATAGGAACTATTATTTTATAATCTTTTGAACAGTTTTATGCCCGCACTGTAACTTTTTGCACATTGGTAAATTAGATCCTTAAAAGTTTAATTTAATGATTTAAAAATTCTTTCAAATCGATATGGCTAAGTTATAAGAGATACTACTGTACAGGAACTTTCTTTAAGGGAAAAAAATTTGAACTTCCAAAAAAAAAAAATGTGTAAATTCAAATCAAAATTTAAACAAAATCAAAAATCATATTTATATTAAAAATCAAATCTGATTTGTTTACCATCACATCGTACTTATAAATACAGAAATGCCATAAAGGCTTTCACTTTATTTATTTGGATGAACTGTTCCCATTGACGGCCCTTTAAAAGAGGGGCTAGGAAGGTTTATTTCTTCTATAATTTAAAATTAAGGTAAACCAATTAATTGAAAAATAAAGATAATTAGTAATTAATTGAAGAAGATAAGTTATGTATGGAATTTGCGGTAAAATAATTAAATAGTTATGGCGGCTCTTAATCATTACTATTATTTTTTTCTAAAAAAAAATTAGATAAATAGACATTTTTTAAATGCTTATTTAAGTTAGTGACTAAATTTTTTTGACAAAAAAAAAAGATGGTTAATCAGTGATTGATTATAATTAATTAGAATAAATATATATTAATTAACATTGATAAATCATTAATTAATTATGATTGATCAATGACAGAATTATTTCATTTTATTTTTTTGCAAAATTGGTCATTTTATTACTAATTTTATAAAACTTAAGTCATTTTTATTAACAAAGTTTTTTTTTTTTTGAAACAAAAAAACATTTAAGAAGAAGAAGAAGCAGAATTCCAACATTTTCTTTCTGAAATTATTGTTCATGAACTTTTGCAAATTATGGAAATCCATCAAATGAACCACTTTTATTACACTGATCGGAAAAAAGAAGTTCACAGCTAGCTCGATGTTTGATTTTGTAAAATTTGGAGGGAAATATATGCTCGAAGTTTGCATTTGGAGGTGTTCCATGATGGTTTTCGTCAAGCTCTTTAGCTTAAGTGACGACCATAAAGATACTCAAGTAATTAAATCAGATGTCGAAATCTAATTGCAGAAACAATTCGTAATAGGAAAATAGAATTCTACATTAAACTACTTATTTTGTATTAATTTACTGATGCTATAAAATTACACAATATAAAATATGCATACAAAACATTGTATAAACAAAGAAAAATACAATACGGTATCATTGTACGGACTGCAAAATATGTCTTTATTTATTTATTTATTTATTTTGACAAGAGTAATTGTATTTCAAATCAAGAAAATACAAACATCAATACTGACTCGAATGTTCTCATAGCACAAGTAAATTTAACTCTAATTACATGTCGGTTTCATCGGTAAAATCAAATGAAGTGCACAAGGGATAAAAAGTGCACGGAATTCCAATAATGAGAAATCGAAAAAGTACATTAATGATTGAACAACAAATGTTTTCTTTTTTTTTTTTTTACAACGCCACTACAATCAAGGTAAAACTCTAATTGATCGAGATCAATGACCTATATATAGCAAAAAGGTCACTAACCACACTACATGCGTAAAAATGACTGTAACGGATTGATAAAAAACCAATAAGAGAGCATAAGGAGATCACCTCCATTATTCCAAAATAAAAATAAAGAAAATAGAGACAAAATGTAACACTTGCATAGTGAAACATCATCTTTATTCAAAAATCCAGTGACCAATCAAGAAGTATCGTCGGATTCCAGTTCCAAGCAAAAAACACGAATGATGCAGATCCTAGCAAGAGGGAGAGCGAGGGAAGGCACTTTAGGCCTTGTTTTTATTATTATTATTCTTTTTTTAACATGCCTTTAGTTTTTGTTCATGTTCCGACTCTTTCTCTTTGCTGGGGGAGGACTACCACCGAAAGGCCAGAAACTAGTTTTGCTCTTTTCTCTTCCTTGGGGGAGGACTGTAAGGCCAGTTACGAGAGTTTTACGGCCAATATTGTTCTTAATGACAGGTACTTTGGTAGTAACAATAGTTGCATGTCTTTTAGTAAAACCATCAAATGTGGTTGAAGGAAGTGAAGGAGAAACTAGATTCATTGCTTGCACCGCTAATATTAACAAAAATGGTGCAAGAAAAAGCATCAACCCCTTCATCATCATAACCAAAACCAGACTCATTTTCGCCATTTTCACTGTGGATGCTCTCCAACTATTTGTGTTACTTTGAAAATTCCAGTGAATATATATATATATATATATATGTATGCCTGTGTATAGTATAAGCTTTAAACCTTCTATCGTACTTTAGATTGCATATCAAAGTAGATTATATATGTTACCATCATTTATATTTATTTAGAAAATTTCAATTCAAGGGTTGCTTTGCTTTATACATAACTAGTTGTGGCACCCTTTCGCTGAATTATATATACATTTATTATATTCATATATTAGCTCCTGAATATTAAAAAAGATCATGCCCACACAAATATTTTTGTAAGCTTACATATGTTGGCTTTTGTTAAAGTTCAGAGGTTCCTATATGTACGTATATATATAAATATAAATGTTTTGTGAGTTCAATTTAATCTGATACTAAGATAACTCATAGCTGCTATTGGTTTGTTTTATTAAAATTTTTTATAAATAATGTTGTCGTTTTCTACACAGTGATGCATTTAATTGGAATTCGTCCTCCAATGTTAGTCCTCCTAGTGTCAAACATCACCGATCAAGAGATCATGGCATCATGTAAACTAGCCATAACCCAAAATGGATAATCAACTCTCATACATTTAGGAAAGTGGGTTCAGCCCTACTAATTGGAATAGCAGACACAACCCCACTAACTCAAATAGTGGGTTTAACCCACTAACTTCGGGTAGTGGATATTTCTCAATAAATAGGACATAAATTCCATCAAAAAAGAGGAGAAAGAGAGACCTTCATACATAATGAAAAACTTAAAAAAACAAATATTTATCAAGTCCTTAACTACATGCACCGTTGTGAGTAAATATGTAACATGATATTATTATTTTATTTTATTTTTGAAAATGATGATATTATTAGATGTAAAGAAAAATAAATAAGGAAATATAGGAGTCAAATTTAAAAATTAAAATTTTTTTTGAGGAAAGGTTTTTTTTTTTTTTTTTGTCGAATTTAACAAAACAACTGTGGGTTTTTCTTTTTATACTAGAAAGTAGAAAGATATCGTTTCAAAAAAAAAAAAAAAAAAGTAGAAAGGTAGAAATAGAATTATCATTAACGAATTAAATTCCTAATTTATAGAGGGTTCACTTCATTAATTTGTGAAAATAAAAGAAATCACCATAATTCAATGTCCCAAATTTTAATATTTTCCCTATATCTTAATGCGTAATAACATTTAATTGATTTGATTTCCTTTTATTTTCGTAACGATCTACTGTATAGCCTAACCACATTATCTTTTTTTTCCTATTTACACACAATTTTCCCTGATACTTTTTAAAAAATATATGTACACACAGATATATATATATATATATATAAGTTGCTTGTTTCTCAAGATTTGTAGGTTGCAAATAAAACTAAACATAGCTTTCAATCAATCAATGAATCAAATTTTGAGTATGATTGTGTGAATTGAGCAGAGAGAGCATTCAAACAATTTTCTCTCTATCTCTCTCTCACTTTATAAACCTCACATGCTCCTAATTTTCCCTTCTTTCTTTCCCAACGCACCCTCTCTCTCTCCCTCGTTCGGAAAAAAAAAAAAAAAAAAAGAAACCCAAAAAGAAGAAAGGCGCTCTCTTTCTCTCACCCTCGCTCGAAAACATAAGTTAAAAAAAAAAAGTCTCTCTCTCCCTTCGTGGACCCCACGGTCCTGACTACCCTCTTTCTTTCCCAAGTCCGAATGCATCCCCCCTCTATCTTTCTCACACCCTGCCTTCTTCTCCTTCCTTGTGTCAGTCACCAGAGAAAAAAAATAAAAATAGCTCAACAAGAAAGGTAGAATGAAGGCATACTTGTAGCAGCTATTCGGCAGATAAGATGAGAAGGTTCTCAAATCAAGCTGAAAAGAATAAGATTCCATGCATGTTGGACGACATTCATCAGTAGCTATTGTGGAAAGTTCCCATTTTTATCGAGTTACCAAACTTTCGTATTTAATTTCATATTAAGAAATTTTACGATTTAAAGAAAATTATTCATCTTGATAACTGAGAGTCTATTTATAGTACTCATCGCTACTTAATCTTTCTCTCTTTTTCTAATCCTTTAACCCTTTGTATTTTCTTATTTAACTTTTAATTGTGTTTTTTTAGTAACATGACTATTATATTAAACAAATCAAAAGACAAAATAAAAAAAAAACGAGTCAATGGCCAACTAAAATATAGAAATAATAATAACTACAGACATAATCTAGTGGTGATTTTATACTTAACTCTATTACAAAGTATAGAGTTCGAATCTTCTCACCTAAGTTTAAAAAAAATTTGAAAATAATACATTTAACTAAAAAATCAAAAATTGTTGAAATTTTCAAAAGGTAATACGGATATAAATAAAGAAATAGTGAAGACCTTTTTCTTTTTCATTCCATCTTTTTTCATTGCCCTCCTGACAGTTGCAAGAACCTTAAAGTGATCCGGTGATAAGGATATGAGAAGGTTCAAATCCAGCTTCATTGTTTCTTCTTTTTTTGCAGAATCAATGTAACCTTTCGCAACTGACCAATATATACAGAATAAATTATATATATTTAAAGAAAAAAAAAAAAAAGCAAAGCACACAATCACAAATTTACAAATCGTTCACGTATCTTAGCCTTGCAGATTTTTTTAATAGCTTTCATTAAAACAGCTAAATTAGCATAGTAAAAAATAAAAACCTTAAGTGCATGTGCAGCTACGAGAGTTTTTTGAGGGTTTGAGGGATGAGAGAGCCATAACAAATAGATCTTAATGATGATAATAGATCATGTTATTTAAATAAGTAAGATAGTATTACTAGAGATAAAAGAAAAACAAATAAGGAAATATAGGATTCAAATTTGAAAATTAAATTTTATTTAAGGGAGAGTTTTTTTTTTTTTTTTTTTCGTTTTGTCAAAAAGAAAAACAACGGAAAAAGAAAATAAAGAAACCCAAAAAAAAGAAAGGCGCTCTCGTTCTCTCACCCTTGCTCGAAAACATAATAGCTTTCATTAAAACAGCTAAATTAGCACAGTAAAAAAAATACTTAAAGAAACAAATATTTATCGAGTATCTTAAGTGCATGCGCCGCCACGAGAGCTTTTTGAGGGTTTGAGGGATGAGATAGCTGTTGATGCCAAAAATATATCCGGCAACAACACCCAAAGTGGTTGGGTGGTCGGTGGTCGGGTCCGGCCTGACAACAACACCCAAAGTGGTCGGGTCAGGACCGGCCAGTCACTCCGCCGTCGGTCACGTGCAAAAGGGAAGCACCTCGGAATGATGGAGACACCGGTGTGGTGTCTGCCGCGGGCACTCCGATGCTTAAGTCAGTTGGGGAACTGATGAGCGAAGGGAGAGGCAGAGCTTTGGCAAGGTAAAAATGATCATACCTGAATTAGTGAGTTCCTTCCCTATTTATAGACATTTCTTGCGGATCCAGGTGCTCGGGGAAACCCGACCAGGTCGGTTACCTAGGGCATCCGGAAGATGACTAGGTCTTAGGCTGGCAGATGCCATTAGTCCAACGGATCGACGCCACATGTCCCTGCCAGAGTAGGTGGTGGCGGGTGGTGATGTGATGTATTGCAGGAGTAGGTGGAAGGCGCCTGCGGTGGATGGGTACGGTGACGGGACTTGTGTCAGACATTGTGCGACAGGGGGTGTGTGGGTCCGGGGGACTCCTACTAGCCCTGGGCACAACCCCCGAGATAGGATGTTCGGAGCACAGTCTGGTCCGAGTACTCGGGTCGCCCTGGTCGGCCGTACTCGAGTCATCGGCGCCTGCAGTCGCGAGATGATGACACGACCTGTGCCAGAACGGATTTCCTCCGAAATGTTCTCGGAGGACAAGGGAGGTTCGGGACGTGGTCGGCACACAATGTTGCTCGGGTGGAGACCGGAAAACCGGCCTCTTGACTGGTTCTTTTTGCAGCCCGAGAACACTGGAGTGGTCGGCTAATCGGGAGTGTTGTCGACCAAAAAGTTTCCAAAGGTATCTCCCCACAGGTAGAGCGATCTTCCCCGGCAGTGGTCCTCTGATCGGATCTGATCGAGCCCTTAACAATAGCTGTAAGAAATAGGTCCTAATGATGATAATAAGTCATGTTATTTAAATATGCGAGATGATATTATTAGAGATAAAGAAAAACAAATAAGGAAATATAGGATTCAAATTTGGAAATTAAATTTTTTTAAAGGGAGAGTTTTTTTTTTTTTTTTTTTTTTGTCTGTCTTTCTAATTTAACAAAACGACAATAAGTTTTTCTTTTTATATTAAGTTTCCAAATTTAACAAAACAACAATAAGCGGCTAAACTTCCCTTCTTTTTTTTTAATCTTTCTTTTCTTTTCTTTTTAAATTACGTTATAGTTTAACATTTGTTTTCCATCATAAATATATCTAAACTCTAAAACGGCTCTACCTATTAGATCCCTCCGCTACCCTATATACCCCAAAAAATTCTCATAATTAAAGCTCCGTTATATATATTGCATCACAGGTTTTTCGGATTGGGTCAAAATAGAATTTGGGTTACTCTAAAAACAAGTATTATCTCACTACATCCCAGAATTATTATTATTATTATTATTATTTTAGAAATCATTCCAGAATGATTTTGTGTTCCCATTCGTTGACACTTTTGTAAAGCACTTTTCACTTTTAAGCATTGCGTTGTTTTCTTCTCTGCTGTCGTTTTTAATTGATTGCCGTTCTCAAAGTCACTCACTTCTGATGCTCCTGTTGTTCGATGTTTATCGTCCTAGAAAGCAACTGTTGCTTTTAAGCACGATGTTGTTTTCTGTTATCTTGTCTTGTTTTATTGCCGTTTTCTAGTTGTTTTCTGATGTTTCTTGTCGTGCGATGTTGTTCTTATGGATTGTCGTTTTACGAAGGAATTGTCGTCTGTAAGTATTACTATGTTCTTTGGCTTTTCTATGAGCAAAAAGAAAAGTCTAAACTTGAGGATATTACCCCCCCAACAAATATTAACGAAATCATATATGAGTTCTGTCTCATTTTCCTATCTCAATGGATGCACATTTAATAGTGTTTCGATAACTCATCAATTTACACAAAACTTTTTAGTATTAACTATTTTCACGTGACTAAATTTTTAAATTCAACTGATATGATAAAAAGTTATTGAGGACAACTAATAAGACATGAAATTTGGGACAACATGATACCGAAATTACAAATTAAGATTTTTTTTTTTTGGATGATAGGTTTAAGGGAAGGATAGATAACTAAGGGATATGGATGATCACTACCCCATAGATTTTGAACCCACCACTTTGGAAATCCACCAAAGATAAGAAATTCTGGCTTTTTTTTTTTTTTGGGGCTGAAAACACTTCAACTTGATATCTGAATAATCTGCTGTCCACTGACCACGAAAATTACATATTATATATCATTGGAACAAGCCTCCAATTGCTATTTTCAGTTACTATAAGACTGAAAGCTAAATGCCACATTTCAGCCACCAACTCACACTTACAACATCCACAATCACACAATTACTAACACACTAATGGATACAATTACTAACACACTAATGGCCAAAAGCACTTAGCCATTAACACACAAATAAAACCCACACATTAAAACAAGAAAATAAAAAGCCAAACTAATTCTTAGCTTCTGATTTATCTCACTTAATTAGCCAAGTAATGGATATTAAAAACACCACTTGTGGCTGCAAATATTCATCTGGACTTAGGTTGAATAGGCCTTGGTCAGAATGGGCTTCGTTTTAGGCTGCCACCACAAGAGCTGATCTAACATCTCCATAATAGCAGATCCTGATTCATCCTATATATGTTGACGCCGAATTTGTATCCATAAATCCCTTTCTTATAAGCCACAAAAATCATGCTACAATTTCACAATTTAATCGACATGAAAACAAAGATAAGATTACAAGCATAATCTAACGGAAATACTATACTTAAATCCATATAAAGATGCATAGTATGAATCTTTCCATCTCAAATTAAAAAAAAAAAAAAAAAAAAAAGAGGGATAAAACAATTACCCTTTTCAACCCCCCCCCCCCCCAAAAAAAGAAAAAGAAAAAAGAAAAAGCAGGGATAAAACATATGTTAGAAGAATCCTAATTATCAACTTCTCAAAAATAAAAATAAACAATAAAATGAAATAAAATAAAAAATGAAAAGGGAAAAGTTTTAAACAAGCTTTGTAAGCGTATGTAAATAACAAAAGCTAAATATTTAAAAACAATTAGCGAAAACTACACAACACCATTCAGTATTGTCTTCAGTAGACTATGTTTAAATTAAAATGCCTAGAAAGGATAGCTTGGAAGAACCCAATTATGTGTCTAGGAAATAGATCAAAACATTATATTATATAAATATGTTTTCATGACAAGTTAAAGGTACTTTACAAGTATCATAAACGTTCAACGTAGCAGTCGACATTTGCACCGCCAAAAACAGGATCAACACCGACAGTAAAATAAAATTGATTAGATAAATTAGGGCAGTCGTCATCAACGTTGCATAATTATCTAAAGTAGATGACCCATCTAAAATGGAAACCGTGCATTTGCTTAAGGTAGTAACATCAACAAAGGGTAGATAATTGAAACTATTCTACAAAATTTGCATCCATAAATGTTTGAATCAGTTGTGTGCTTCTTCTTTTTCTTCTTCTCCTTCTTAAGCTTGAAATTTAGAAGGGATAGAAGCAGACCGAAAATCAATGGTAAAGGTGAAAATAGGCTGCTTACACTAGGCTATGTTTGGCTGGAAGGATGGAGAGGAGAAAAGACAGAGAAGGTAGGAAGGATGAGGAATATGAATGATGAAGAGGATTATAAGATTCCTTCTTATGTTGTTTGATAAGCATGAGAGAGAGTTAAAATGATGAATAATAGTTAATTATTTGATGATTATATAGCCTATTGATATGATTTTTTAATATATTTGTTTAAGGGTAAAATAGACTTATGACGTAGAAAGTAATGGATTTGTTGAATCCCTCAACTAATGGAAGGATTCAATTTTAGGGTTCTGGAGGGAGACTCCCTCCTTCCACCTCCCCTCTCCCTCCCCTCTTCCTTCCAACTAGGGGTGTCAATTCGTGTCTCGTGTCGTGTTTGAGTTTTGTCGAAATTTTTTTTCCCCAACCCGAACACGACCCGTGACACGAAACCGACACGAAATCGCGACACGAACTCGTAACGGATTGACATGATACGACATGAACTTGACCCGCGACACGAACTTGACCCGAAATTGATACGAAATTTGACCCAAAATCGACACGAAATTGACACGCGATCCGAAATTGACACGAAAAATGGATACGAAGTTGACACGAAAAAAACGGGTCCAACCCGAACACGACACGAATTTTTTTCGTGTCAATTTTTCCCAACCCGAACACGACCCGTTCCCTATTTTTCTCAACTCGAACCCGTGAAATTCGTGTCGTTTTCGAGTCATGTCGTCGTGTCGCGATCCGTATTGCCATCCCTATTTCCAACCAACAATGGAAGGAGACTCTCCCTCCTTCCATCTCTTCCTCCAACCAAACATACAATAGTTGTAAGCTTATAGTGCAAGCAAACAGACGACTTCAAAAGTTTTTTCATTAGTCTATCTGTATAGAAAGCATGCACTCAAGAAAAGCACATGTCAAATAACACCATTTAAAAAACCCAAGGAATCAAAGAGAAACAAGATCAACTATAGAAACCAAGAATCAAATCTTAACATTGCAGCTAGCATTCAACCAATGAATAGATAATCAAATTCTAGACCAAATAATACCTGAACATATAGATACTTCAACAGAAGCATCAAAAAACAAATCCTGCTACCATTCGCAGCCAGAATTTTCTAGACAAGAGCATCTCACGTCCTTCAAGAGTTCTATGGAATTAGTAACATGCCTTCTCAATAGAAATCCCACGACACATGGAACCTACAAAAAGAATTATAGCATTTAATAATTTGATTCATTTGTACGAGATGTATCCGGACCCATTTTTCTTCTCCAGTTACACATTAGCTAGCTTAAAAGGTCCTCCTCATATTATCAGCGTAAAAGTAACAAAATCCTATATAAAGTGCCCTCCCCTCTGAAAAAGGGCCAGTGCTTTGCCTTTCCCATCCCAATGGCTTGAAGTGCCAGCACGATATATAGCTGATGTGATCAAATAAATAGATAGATTAAAATTGTTTCAAGTATCTCTTGCTTTTGGCTGTTTTTTAGTTGACTTAACTGAAGTGAAAACTTTGATTCCCAAATAGAATGAAGTTAAAAATTGCAATGAAATGAAAAATGCAATCATGAGAAAGAGAACGCCATTATAGGAAATAAAAAGAGCACAACAGTGTGTCTTACCTCTTCAGTTCTCGCGGCTGTAACATCTCCGTCTGCTTACACTTCATCTCTCGCTTCAGCCTCTTCTTCCTCCTGTTCTCTGCCTTCTTCCCACTGAGTTCCCCATCTCTCCCGCAAGTCCAACCAGGCTTTCCAAGCGTACAAATACTTCAAAGAAGATCTTGTGAAATACTTCAAAGCGTACAAATACTTCAAGCCAGGCTTCCAGGCTTACCCTCTCTAACTCTCCAAATTATGCACCAAAAAAAAAAAAAAAAAAAAGTATGTACGTATAACATGATTTTCTAATTAATGTTATATGTTATTATAATAAAAAAAATACATTTTTAATTTACATGTCATGTCATGTCATGATCTTATTAGATGGACATAAAGACGATAGAAAAAAGGTAATACAGGAGCTGGATCCTGTCAACCCCCTCTGCCTTGACTTGATCATATTGGTCACAGGTGTAGAAATACAAACGACACAAAGCCTCCACGTTCATGTGAAAACTCCTTATCCCTCGGGTTTAAAACGACATCAAACTTAAATGGGCTACACATCGAAATGGCAGAAAGAGACTGTGGTTTAAAACGACGTCGTGCTTAAAAGGCAATAATAATAGCGTTGAAAAACGACATCATCGTACGTACAAGGCATCAGATAGCAAAATATTCTTAAGAACGACAATGCTTAAATTGACTACATAGTGGAAACTCGAACAAATGCGATTGTAGGTTTAAAATGACAACAAATCGAGATACAGCATACAACAAAATATCGGGACATGAGATGATAGCAGTTAGAAAACGACAATAAATTAAAAAGCTCAACAATGGATTCGTAAAACGACCTTCGTTAGAGCTGTAGCATTTCACGACCAAATAATAATAATAATAATAATAGTAATAATAATGAGGAAACGAGATTTAAAAAATGCCCATAAAATATTGTACTCCTTTCAATCCACTGAGTCCAATTCAAACTGACCGCTTGAACTGGATTGAAAAATTATACCAAATTAGTGAGAGATTGAGATTTTCTCAATCTAAAGATTGTAAATTGAATTATGGATTGAGTGTCTGTCAATCCATGAAATTTGTAAATCCAAACCTTATGTTTGTATCCAAATTTTTGTGCAGGTTGATATATATATTTTTCCCTAAAATATTCTAATAAATAACTATATGTAGGTTGAGATTTACAAATGTCTCTTGCCAAATTTCTAAACCTAATTGTGTAGCTTATAATTTGCTTTTCTTTTTCTATTTTCTCTAATAAAATATAATTTATGTTTATTTGTTGTAATGAATCAAAGATTTAAACTCAATTGTGTCTTAATGCTATATTGAAATATTTTTATGTTTTAGTATGTTTGTTTTAGTTTTTAAAGTGCACGGATTGAATCTGTGAAAACAATGTGTGTAACCTAATTTTTACATTTGTTGGTCAGTATGTTTAGAATCAAAGGTTAATGGCAAGGTGATAGTTGGGATTATTGCCATTACCATGGCTTTAGGTTTTTCTGGTTCGTTTTAACGGGGTTCTCGCTCTCCGACGATGGCGCCTAACCTCAAAAACTGTGACAGAATGATAAAAAGACTCTGTACAGCCTTTTGGAAGGAAGGACCATTCTGTGTATCTTGGTAGATGGCAGCAGGAGCTGTTGATTTTAACTGCAACTGTGTGAATCTTGTTTAACTGGCAACTGCAACAACTAAAATGCTTTTTCAGCTACATCTTTCTTCTTCTTATATTTGCTTGGTTAAATCATATTATCTACCCGGGCCAAAATATTAGATTCAGTAAACTAGATTCAGATTTCTGTCAAAATATTAGACTTTGTACTCGCACTAGGATGCTAAACTAGAGAATTCTGACTTGTTGGGGTCAACTGTCGAGGCCATTTTTTAATTTGGAAAAGAATGGAATTTCCTCTGCCTGTAGAGAAATGTCTCTTTTCTACCATATGCAGACCTGTCTTTTTCAACTGACAACACTCATAAGCTATGAATTTGACCAAATGAATGATCATCAATATTTCAGTATGAAACGACATCATAAGTACTTCATAACCGACTGACTATATTGCTTTTACGTGATTGAATTGTGGGATCAAACACGTGGAAACTGATAACACGTGCTTGCTTGTTATTCAATTATGAGGAAATTCTGAAAAGCCTAGCAAATATTTTTAGAGTAATCGATTAAAATGATTTCTGAACTTTTTAAAAGGTTATGATTTGATCCATATATTCTTAATTTTGATCAAAATGATCTTATTTCTAAATGTTGACGATCTTAGTTATTTTTGTCTAATTATGTTAAATTTTTAATAGAATGAGTTATGTGATATATGAACTCAATTTATCATGAAAGATAAAAATACTCTTATTTACACGAATAACATTAAAAAAAAAAAGAAAAAGGAAAAAGAAAAAAGAGAGTAAAAAGAAAGAAAGAAAGAAAAAAAGCCTCCTATCTCCCTTAACAAATCATAGAAAACCTAGCCCCTTCACACCCACAACCCAACCGTTGGCCTACCCACCCCCCCCCCCCCCCAAACCAAACAAAACCCAGCCTTCTAACCCCCTCACATTCCCGTTGTCCGCCCCTATCCCCCCTCTATCCCTACCGTTCGCTGCCTTCCCCCCTACCACAAAAACAAACTCAAGACTCAGCCCCACATTCTTCTCCGCCGCCGATTACCCTTGTTGTTCGCCGAAAGCAGCCCCAAAACCCAGCCCCCCCCCCCCCCCATATTTTTAAGCAATGATAAAAAGTAAATTAAAGTCACAATCTTGTGTAAATGAAATTAACTAGATATATGTCGGGAGAAATATTAAAAAAAAAAATACTTTCATGAAAACAATTATTAATGGTAAATAACATATTTGTAGAATATTAACGATAGATAATGTATGTACTATTCATATGTGACAAAATTATATTAAAAATATTTTTATAAATATAATATTTATATTAAATATAATATTTATGATATTTATGATAAATAATTTACTAAGTATATTTACAATAAAATTACCTTAATAATTATCGTAAATAAACAATTTATCATAAATATATAATTTATCTAAAATATAATATGCCATTTACTTTAAGCTTTTTTTACGGCCTATTTGCTTCCTAATAAATATTTTATCTAGATTGAATGTTTTTTAAATTATTTACAAATTGTATTAAATAGTACTCTAAAGTAGAAATCTTTGAAAATTTATGTAAAGACGAATTTTATCTATATGATACACCCTTAATATATTGAAAATATATATTTTTTCTTTTTATTTGGGACGGAAGTAGAACGAAATTCTATTATTTATTTTAAATTTTTTTCAATAAAGTTGTTGGGGACAACTATTATTTATTTTAAAAAGGTAAAAATTCTATTTACTTTTTTCTTTTTTTGAAAAAAAAAAAAAAAAAAGCGGGCTTCCTTTTGGCCTTTTGTGCCGCAAAATCCCAGGTGGGCTTCTATTTCTGTGGAGCGGCTGGTGGGTTAAAGTTAAACTTCGAGGGGGTTTGGGTGGTGAGTTTAAACTCACCATCATCAACTCAATTTTTATTTTTTTCTCTAAAAGTTTTTTGTCTTTTCTGAAAAAATCAACCAAAATCACTATTTAAACTTTCAAATCTTAACTCAAACTTAAACACCAAACACCCTAATCCAATTTAAAATATTTTTATTTTTATTTTTTCTTGAATTTCAAATATTTATATTAGCCATCCAAATAAGAGGTGGGCACCGTCGTGTTCATAATCAAAATTTGAAAGCCTTGCTCAACTGATCACAGCAGCGACCATGGCGGGAGTCCTTTAGTAAAATGACCTTTTCACTTTGTTTATTTTGCAAAATAACCTTTAAAAAATTTTAATTAGCAAAATGACTTTTTGTTTTTAAAAATAATGTAAAAAGAAAAGAAATTAATATAAGAGTTTAAAAAAAACAAAAAAACAAAAAAGAAAAACTGCTGGCGAGTCTACTTCTTCTTCGCACGCTTCTTCCTTCTTCTTCTTCTTCGTGGTTCCCTCCCCCCAAATGGTGAAGCAAATCGGCGACAGTGAACAATGCCGGACGTGGACGGTGGCATCAAATGAACTACGATAGGCCAACGACGATGAGGGATGCCGGTGACAGTGTCGAAAATCCCATATCTGCTTTTTACCCCCACACAGCAGTAGCTTCGCAAATCAAACTCCGGCGGAGCAGCCTCGGCGAACAGTGAAGCAAAACGGCGAAAGGCGTGGACTTCAGCTAACGACGTCAAGTGAATTGCCCACAGTATGCTGCTATATATATATATATATTTTTTTTTTTTTTTGCCCCCCCTTTTTCTCCTCTGGTTTTATTAAAGTTTGTAGGAGTCCACGCTGCAGTTTATATTTCCTTTGTTCTCTCCTATTTATCCTCAGACCGTTTGGTTATTAAATATATTTTAACATCAGTTCATTATTAAATAAAGGTAAAGGTCTGCAACTTAATGCAGTTTTGGTTTAAATGTTGTTTCAATGAGGTGTATTATTCGGAAGCAAAGAGTGCACGATCTTTTTCTAAACCAACCTTTTAATCTCTTTGCAAAGCTTCGACTCCGGCACCTTCGACATCTACTTCATTTCTTGGCTGTTTTGTCTAATGAATTTCCAAGTATAGAAGCGATGGTATGGTCGTTCCGGAAATTTTAGTGGTCGTTCCTTCACTTTTGTGGTCGTTGTATGGGTTTTGAGGCCAATAATACATAAAGTAAGGTGTGGTATGGTTATTTTTGCATTTCGTTTAAGGGGAAAAAAATGAAGTCACGGTTTGAACGGAATGGTCGTTCCGGAAAAATGCGTGGTCGTTCCTTCTTTTTTGTGGTCGTTACGTGGGTTTTCAGGCCAATAATACATAAAGTAAGGTGATAGTATGGTTATTTTTGCTTTTCGCTTAAGGCCAATAATACAGGAACAACCACACTTTTTGACGGAACAACCGTATGGTCGTTCCGTCGAAACATATACTTAGACTTTTTTTTTTTTTTTTTTTTTTTTCCGAAAAGCAAAAATAATAGCATCACCTAATATTATGTATTATTGGCCTCAAATCCCATGGAACGACCACAAAAATTTAAGAACGACCACCGATTTTTCCGGAACGACCGTATGGTCGTTCCATCGAAGCATAGACTTAACTTTTTTTTTTTTTCCCGAAAAGCAAAAATAGCCATAGCATCACCTAATGTCAAGTATTATTGGCATCAAATCCCACGGAACGACCACAAAAGTTTAGGAACGACCACTCATTTTTCCGGAATGACCGTATGGTCGTTCCATCGAAACCATAATTTTTTTTTTCCCGAAAAGCAAAAATAATCATAGCATCACCTAATGTCATGTATTATTGGCCTCCAATCCCATGGAATGACCACAAAAGTTTAGGAACGACCATCGATTTTTCCGGAACGACCGTATGGTCGTTCCGTCGAAACATAGACTTTTTTTTTTTCCCCGAAAAGCAAAAATAACCATAACATCACCTAATGTCATGACATTAAAAAAATGTTTCAACGGAACGGCCATATGGTTGTTCCGTCAAAAAGCATGGTCGTTCCTGAACTTTTGTGGTCGTTCCGAGGGATTGAAGGCCAATAATACATGACATTAGCATTTGGTATGGTTATTTTCGCTTTTCAGACAAAAAAAAAAAAAAAAAACAAAACTCTATGTTTCGATGGAACGACCATACGGTCGTTTCGGAAAAAAAAGTGGTCATTCCTGAACTTTTGTGGTTGTTCCGTGGGAGTGGAGGCCAATAATACATGACATTAGCATTTAGTATGGTTATTTTCGCTTTTCGGACAAAAAAAAAAAAACTCTATGTTTCGACGGAACGACCATACGGTCGTTACGTCAAAAAGCATGTTCATTCCTCAACTTTTGTGGTCGTTCTGTGGGATTGAAGGCCAATAATACTTAATTTAACGTGATGGTATAGTTTTTTTCTAAAAAAAAAAAAAAAAAAACTCTATGTTTTGACGGAACGACCATACGGTCGTTACGTCAAAAAGCGTAGTCGTTCCTCAACTTTTGTGGTCGTTCCAAGGTTTTAAAGGCCAATAATACATGACACTACGTGATGGTATAGTTTTTTTTCCCAAAAACAAAAAAAAAGTATATGTTTCGACGGAACGACCATACGGTCGTTCCGTCAAAAAGCGTGGTCGTTCCTGAACTTTTGTGGTCATTCCGAGGGATTAAAGGATGATGCAACTTAGACTTCTTTTTCTTGGGAGAAAAACCATACCATCACGTAGTGTCATGTATTATTGGCCTTTAATGCCTTGGAACGACCACAAAAGTTCAGGAACGACCACGTTTTTTTACGGAACGACCGTATGGTCGTTCCGTTGAAACGTAGAGGTTTTTTTTTTTTTTTTTTTTTTTTTTTTTTTTTTTTTTCAAAAAAACCATACCATCACGTGACATTAAGTATTATTAGACTTTAATGTTACGGAACAACCACAAAAGTTCAAGAACAACCACCCTTTTTGACGGAACGACCGTATGGTCGTTCCGTCAACACATAGAGTAAATTTTTTTTTTTTTGCAAAAAAAAAAAAAATACCATCACGTAACATTAAGTATTATTGGCCTTCAATGTGACGGAACGACCACAAAAGTTCAGGAACGACCACGTTTTTTGACGGAACAACCGTATGGTCGTTCCGTTGAAACGTAGAGGTTTTTTTTTTTTTTTTTTTTTTTTTTTTTTTTTTTTTGAAAAAAAAACCATGCAATCACGTGACATTAAGTATTATTGGACTTTAATGTGACGGAATGACCACAAAAGTTGAGGAACGACCACGCTTTTTGAGGTCGTTCCGTCAAAACGTAGAGTTTTTTTTTTTTTTTTTGAGAAAAAAACCATACCATCACGTGACATTAAGTATTATTGGCCTTTAATCCCTCGGAACGATCACAAAACTTTAGGAACGACCATGCTTTTTGACGGAACGACCGTATGGTCGTTCCGTCAAAACGTAGATTTTTTTTTTTTCGTATGGTTTTGGAAAAAAAAACATACCATCTTATAGTGTCATGTATTATTGGCCTTTAATGCCTTGGAACGACCACAAAAGTTCCAGAACGACCACGCTTTTTGACGAAACGGCCTTATGGTCGTTTTGTCAAAACGTAGAGTTTTTTTTTTTTTTTTCGTATAGTTTTGGAAAAAAAAATCATACCATCATGTAACATTAAGTATTATTGGCCTTCAATTCCACGGAGTGACACAAAAGTTGAGGAACGACCACGCTTTTTGACGGAACGACCGTATGGTCGTTCCGTCAAAACCATCGAAGAAAAAGAAGGGAACGACCACAATTCAAGTAGTATTTGTTCGTTGCTTTCAAAAAATTAGTTTTTTTGCTCTTTAAAAAATCAACACAAATATCAAATTAACCGAATTAGACATTTTGACTTCCACAAAATTTTACAATAACATGATGTTAATAAGAAATCCCTTAAAATTCCAACACGCAAAATCACAGAGATTTCCTTTTTCACAAATCTAATCCCTCTCTCTCCCCTAATTCTACGAGCAAGCTAAATATATATATAACAAAAAAAAAAAAAAAAATATATATATATATATATATATATAGAGAAAATACATATTTGAACTCAAGAATATTACTTGTTCTGAATTCAAGAAGGGATCTAAATGTAGGAGGAGAGACCGGCAAGAAGAGCAGGGTCCTCGTTTTCGGTCAAGGAGGAGGCGTGGCGGCGGAGCTTCTGCTGGTCGGAAGGGAAGAAGAGGAAGAAGAAGGCGAGGTCAGAGAGCTTGTGGCATGGTCTACGGATCTTCGACGGCGTCGGCGGCGGCGCTGGAGGTGGAGGCGCCGAATTTGGGGAGACTCTTTTGGGGGGAGGGAAGGACGAAGAAGAAGAAGGAAGAAGAGTGCGAAGAAGAAGAAGAAGCAGCAGAGAAGGAAGGAAGAAGAAGAGGAGAGGGAAGGGTGAAGTTCGATGCCAATCCCAGATTTCTTCTTTTATTCAAAACTTTGATTTTAATCTAATTTTTTTAATTAAAATTTTTTTTATTTACACAGTCAGCATTTTTGGTATAAAAAAAAATTCAAAATAAATAGGAAAATCATTTTCCTAATTTCAGTTTGTTGTTAGGTCATTTTGGCAAATTCCTCCCATGGCGGACAACCTTCCTCTTGAGATAATCACCAACATTCTCAGCCGAATACCCGTCAAAGATCTCCTCCGCTACAGGACTGTCTCCAAGCCCTGGTGCTCCCTCATCGACGGCCCTTATTTCATCAACCTCCACCTCAGCCACTCCAACCAAACCAACTCCAAACTCGCCGCCGTCCTCTTCAACGAGACCGACATCCTCTGGGCCGACCTCGACCCGCTCGTCATCGCCGTTAAAATCAACCGCCCCACCGAGGACGCCGCCGGAAAGATGGAAGTCTTGGGTTCTTGCAACGGCTTGCTTGCTCTCTTGAACTCTCGCGACGACGTCGTTCTCTGGAACCCCTCCACCAGAAGGTACAAGAAGCTACCAACGACTGACGACGTCGATTTCCCTGAAGGTTTTTTCTACCATGGCTTCCAATTTTACGGATTTGGGCACGACCCCATTAACGATGATTATAAGTTGGTGAGGGTAACTCAGTTTCATGGTGAACTTGAGCATTCTTTCGACTCCGTGGTTGATGTTTACAGTTCGAAATCCGATTCTTGGACGAGGAAAAAGGGGTTCTTGCCTTATAGTCTTAGAGTCAACATCCCCAACGGGGTTCTTGTCGGTAATGCTTTGCATTGGATGGCTACTCGATGGTCCAAATCCGATGATTCGAAGTTTATCGTTGCGTTTGATCTCGTGACGGAGAAGTACCGAGAGATTCCGATGCCAAAGTTCCAAAAGAATGGGACAATTGAAGTGTCTTTGGAAGTTTTGGGACCGTCCCTCTGTGTGACTTGTAACTATATCATGCGACATTACTTCTTGGGTGTAAATGAGGATTTTGTCTTGTCAAATGGTGTTGAGATCTGGGTGATGAAAGAATATGGGGTTAAGCGGCGTTGGACTAAGCTGTTTACTGTGGAGCCCTCGGAGGTGAATGGAGGTTTTGGTTACGTGACTCCTGTTGCGTATTCGAAGAGTGGTGATCAAGTTGTTCTGCATCTGGACAATAACAGATTCGTATGGTATGATCTGATAAAGAAAAGGGACGAGAAGGCGAGAATTAACGGTCTTCCAAAGCATTTCGGAGTATACTCATGTGTGGGAAGCCTTGTTGGCCTTAATGGCGGTTGGGACGATGGAGAGGAAAATAGGAAGAAGAACAAGGAGGGGAAGGATAAGGAGCAGAGGAACAAGAAGAAAGAATCCAATAGCAAGCAAAGGTAAGATAGATTTGGTTCTTCTTCTTGGTAAATTGTGTTTGAATTCTGCTCAACTTAAGAGTTTTGGATTGACAAATATAGTACTGATTTCTATATTTTTTTGGTTTTTAGTAGGGATGATTTCCTGTCCAAAGGATTTAAACTGATGTTGTAGGGAAAAGGCCAAAGGTAAGTGTAAGTTTTCCTTTTTAACATGATTCATCGTTTTTAGTTTTTGTATTTGCTGCATCATTAATTTGAAGAACCCTGCTTTACATATCCTTTTTTTTTTTTCCTTTTCCAGAAGCTGGTACTAGGGGATTTTAGCAGGGGCTTTGCTGATAGAGTAGTCTGACTATGGAAAGGAAAAAGAGATTCTAGTGATTTGATACGGTAGTTCTGTGTTAACTTTTTTGACCATGTACGTTTTCAAGGATTTGGCCTTAAGATGTTCATCTGTAACTTTTGAAGTACATTGACCGTTTTGCCATATCGTATAAGGCCAGGGCAGTGTGTTTGTCAGTCTGTGCCTTTTGAAATCTATTTATAGGGCCACGCTGTTTGTTCATTTTGCGCTTCTGCTTTCCAAATTCCAGTATGCTGTTGATAGCAAAGTCGGGTTCTGGTTGTGAGAGTCCAATCGATGCCTAACTCGCTAACTTTTGCTGTCACCAAGCCTTTTGCAGAATAAAAAACAATAGGAAACGACATCGATTATCAATAACTTGATTTGTGAGAACGAGCATGTACTGGAAACGACATTGTATATGGAAAACGACACCAAACTGAAACAGTTTCGTACGACAAAAACGGCGCTGCATAATTTGCGCCATCTCTAATGTGCATTTCATTAATGATGCAGTCAAATATGAAGCGAAATTCATAAACATAACATTAGTGATAAGATACCTATAAATAGATCCTAACAATAAATATTGATATGAATTCAAGACATCTATACTCGATATTTATGCCTAAGAAATATAAGGGCCTAAGTATAAGATTATGATCTCCATCACTTAGTGGTTCAATTATTCTTCTACCAGCTGCGGAATTGTTGTTTCTGGATTTTGGAATTGTTGGAGGACCTACGACCCTTGTCTTTGTAGGAATTTTTGGAGGCAACACTCTTCTGTCCTCTTCGGGCCGCTGATATCGCGTGCTTCCTCTGCTTGTTTAAGCTCTTTGCCAGACTCTCATCATTTTCATCCTCCTAAAACAAATAAAAATAAAGTTAAAATTCACTTTTAAGGGGCTTTGCATATCATTAATGTGATTTCAAATGATTTTCCATGGATTGAACAACGGAGTTGTATCTACAAAATCATAACAACACTTTCCGAGAGCAAAGAACAAGAAGTAAAGAACAGCGTCGTTCAAAAAAGACGCAAAAAAATGAAAAAAAAAAAAAATTACCTCAACATCTGTATTCTGATTATCAAGTTCACTGCTTTGACTTGTTTCATGATGTAGTCTGTCTTCCCGTTTATTTTCGTTGTCAGAATCTGAAGTAGGCTCTTCCTGAATTGACATTGTACCAAGTAAGATATGGTAATATTCAACTTCTAAAGGCATTAAAACGAAATTTTTATTAATAATTTAATTCAATGCCAAGACAATCAGATATTATCATGCGAAATGATTCGGCAAAAATTAGAAACATCGTCCTACGCAGAAATTTTCGCGAACTAAGAAGCCTCTTGACTTAAAATAAACATTTCTACCCGATCTTGCAAGTGCAGAGCATCGAAACCTTTGATGTTTTCTTCATTTGTACCGGAGACGCATTCGTCATCTTCAGTTCCTCCATCCCTATCGCTACCATTCTGCTCTACAACTTCTCCGATGAACTGCGAATAAAAAAATATTGTATTGAAGAACACCATAAACTATTTCAGTTTGTCCCAACACCCTCCAAAATAATTCAGGGAATACATAATTCAAGTGAGGTTCGCGTTGCTAATCGTTATACTTGGACCATACTTCAATATACTGCCTTACCTGCTGATTGTCTTCCAGATCCTTTTTTGTAAATCCGCTAGCAGCAAGTTCCTTGTCCAGACAATCAGCATCTTTGGCTATTGAAGAAAGGCAAATTCTGCTTTCATCTGTATTATGATCTTCAAACGATAAATCAAACCTGAGAAGGAAAAAAAAAAAAAAAAGGTCGGAGTGAGAGAGACGAGTAGGATAACCCGACTAGAAGAGTCGTTATGTAGCCTTATTTGTTGTTTTCGTGTTGAACAGCAAAAACATCGTGTTTTAGTTAAGGGAGCTTTGTTTAAAGCATTCAAATAACTAATTAACACTACCAGAAAACTAAATTACTAGTAAAAGTGATAAATTTAATTTACTAACACCAAGACAATCACTGACCTCTTTTTGAAAAACTTGAATACACATTCAACATCACGGTCGAAGTACCTGAAAACAGAATCTATTTGGATGAGAAATAGAATACTTAATACGTGAAAAACCCTCGGATACCAAGCATCATAACTGGATGAGAAAATAATGAACCGAGATTTGATCGATGTAGAAATTTAGTGCAGAGTATCTTACATCTGCGCGTTAGGATGGGAAACAGAAACCATTTGCGGAAAATCAATCATGGTGATTTTCTCATCATCATCAATCTACAAAGGAAGGTTCCAAAAGATTAGCTCAAGGTTACCAATAAGCAAGCTTAAGGAAGGAGATAAACTAGCAGTTTGGGATTTTATACTGCGAAATATGTGTTTACCAACATGAAAAGTTTGCTGCTAAAGTTGGACTAAAGGATACGTTAGCATACCATTAAGTTATATTCATTGAAATCACAGTGAATGAGCCCATGTTCTGCCAGTCGAACAATAAGGCCAATGATCGTATCAAAAGCCGCCTCTGGATTTTGCAATTGCTTTACCTGCACACTTCATTGGAGGTAAACTGACCAATAGTTATATCGTTTCGAACTCAAGATCGGAAAAGATCTACTCATAAGTTACCAAATCCTAAAGAAAAGAACTCAAAATAGGTGCTTCCAACCCTACACGATTAGTAACGCTTAACGACATCGCACTAAACTCTTCCAAAGGTACATATCTCTAAATTCTCAAGGCATAAACGGGGCATAATAAATATGAAACATCTTAGAAAATTCATGTAGTTTATGAATTCCGAGTATTCTCTTTATGTAACTACATTAATCGGGAACGACAAAATACCACCAGTTGCATACATATTTTTCCCCCAGTCTACATATATATATATGCAGGGATATAAGCATAATATTATCTTATGTAATTGAGAAAGACGTGCGTTGTTTAAAAATGGAGTTTCTTTAAAATGAGGCACAAATAGTTACAAAACCTATTAAATAAAACAAATCTTATATGCAAATTGATCATTAAGACTTGCTATATGATAAAAATATAAAGAAAACAAACATTATTTTCATAGAGCTTCAATTCAATTAATTTTTAGAGTTTTAGCTCCAATGAAGTTGGGACTTTTTTCCCCCTAAAGCGATTAGAGTTTGATTTAATTAACCTTTAAATTAGTTTGATGAACGTATACGTATAATATTGCAAATAAATGAACGTCATAAAGGAAAAAAAAATTTATTAGAATCTAGAATTATGAAAACTTTCAGAATTTTAAGGGGGGGCAAAAGAGCATTTGTCAAAAATTCAGTTGTGGTTCAAGGCAAAAATAGTATGATAATACACTCGAAAGAGCACTTACAGAGGATAACCTTCAACAAGTGACATAACCACGCAATGCCTATTAAAAGCCACAGCACTTGGAACTGGAAAATCATGCTGTTTCAAGGCCTGCTCAAGCAAAGATCAAGCTTTCAGTCATATCAACTTAAATTTTTTTTTTTTTTTTTTTTTCCAAATAGATTCTAAAAGTGTTAGCAGCTCAAAACCTTCATAAAAGAGAATTCATATCGTGCAGCACTCGAGGACAAGAAGAACCAATCGCAACTGCTGTTACGATGTTTCGAGTAATCACGCTTCAATTTGACGGCCCTAAAAGAAGTTTTACCAAGACGGTGCACCTTCAATGCCAGCAACGTACCGTCTTTTGTTCTGACTTCATGGATCTCTTTGGAAAAAAAAAAAAAAAAAAAGGTTTGTGGAATATGACTAATATGTAACACAACTCACGATTTAAAGGAAAAGGATATTTGACGATAGAAAGTATTGTGTGGATTATGTACCGGACTCTTTTCCCTCGCCAATTTGAAGACCAATCTCAACAAAGACCCCACGGTCGACCAAATTCTTAATTGCAAGATAATCGTAACCGAGGGAGGTGAGGCGATAACCGTCATCTAGATGTGCACAAGTAATAAAAATAAAATGAGCGAAACTGAGAAACCAGCAAGACTTGTGCAGAAAGTTAAAGTGAAAGGAGAAAAAAACCGACATTTGGAAGAATCATGATGCAATAGGTCATGACAGGCCAGATACTTCAAAGCTCTCTCCGTGCCCCTGTAACACTCCAAAGGTTTTTATTCTAAATGAGGAACTTGAAGTGGATTCAGTTTCAATTCGAAACTTTTTTCAATTTATTATGTCTAACCACCTTCATCGGATTTGAACAGATGACGTACGTCTTACCAAATAATTTCACAAAACAAAGAACTTTGATAAATAAACGTATGAAACAAGTGCGTAATTCAATAATCAAAATATGAACCAACAATTTCAGCCAAAAAAGAAAAAATAAAAGTAAAAATAAAAATAATCAACAAGAAAGGTAGAATGAAGGCATACTTGAGAGCAGCTATTCGGCAGATGAGATGAGAAGGTACTAAATCAAGCTGAAAAGAATAAGATTCCATGCATATTAGACGACATTCATCTGTAGCGCTATTGTGGAAAGTTCCATTTATATAGAGTTACCAAACTTTCGTATTCAATTTCATATTAGGAATTTTACGATTTAAAGAAAATTATTCATCTTGATAACTAAGAGTCTATTCATAGTACTCATCGCTACTTAATCTTTCTCTTTTTTTCTAATCCTTAACCCTTTGAATTTTCTTATTTAACTTTTAATTGTGCTTTTTTAGTAACATGACTATTATAAAACAAATCAAAAAGACGACTCAATGGCCAACTAAATATAGAAATAATAATAATTGTAGACATAGTCTAGTGGTGATTTTATACTTGATTTTACTATAAAGTGTAGAGTTCGAATCTTCTCATCTAAGTTAAAAAAAAATCAAGAAATAATATATATAACTAAAAACTCAAAAATTGTTGAAATTTTCAAAAGGCAATACGGATATAAATATAAGAAATAGTAAAGACCTTTTTCTTTTTCATTCCATCCTTTTTCATTGCCCTCTCGACAGCTGCGAGAACCTTAAAGTGATCCGGTGATAAGGATCTGAGAAGGTTCAAATCCAGCTTCATTGTTTCTTCTTTTTTTGCAGAATCAATGTAGCCTTTTTTGCAACTGAACAATATATACAGAATAAATTACATATATTAAAAAAAAAAAGAGCACACAATCACAAATTTACAAATTGTTCACGTATCTTAGCCTTGTAGATTTTTTTAATAGCTTTCATTAGAACAGCTAAATTAGCACAGTAAAAAAAAAATACCTTAAGTGCATGTGCAGCTACAAGAGTTTTTTGAGGGTTTGAGGGATGAGAGACCCTTTAAGAAATAGGTTTAATAATGATAATAGATCATGTTATTTAAATATGTGAGATGATATTAATAGAGATAAAGGAAAACAAATAAGGAAATATAGGATTCAAATTTGAAAATTAAATTTTTTTTAAGGGAGAGTTTTTTTTTTTTTTTTTCTCGTTTTGTCAAAAAGAAAAACAACGAAAACAAAAAACAAAAAAAGAAACCCAAAAGAAGAAAGGCGCTCTCTTTCTCTCACCTCGCTCGAAAACATAAGTTAAAAAAAAAAAAGTCTCTCTCTCCTTCGTCGACCCCACATTCCCTACTGCCCCTCTTTCTTTCCCAAGTCCAATGCATCCCCCCTCTATCTTTCTCACACCCTGCCTTCTTCTCCTTCCTTGTGTCAGTCACCAGAGGAAAATAAATAAATAATAAATAAATAAATAAATAAATAAATAAAACGCATGTTTCCGACTAAAACGCGTATTTTGAACCAAATAAAATTACTGTTTTATTTATTAATTTTAATTAAATTAAAAATTTTTTATTTTTATTTTATTTAAAAAATTAAAAAAATTATAATTAATTTTAATAAATCAATTAATTCTAATTTAAAATTTATTTTTAATTAATTTATAAAACAGAGGTTAAGTTGTTTTTTTTTTTTTTGACTTTCCTATATATTGTTCCGTATTTAACAAAACGGCAATAAGTGGCTAAACTGCCTCTTTTATCCTTCTTTTCTTTTCTTTTCTTTTTTTTTTTTTGAAAAAAAAAAGCTTTATAGTTTAACAATTTTTTTACTTTTATACCCTCGTGTCTCATAAATATTATCCTAGTGCCCTGTAGTTTTAACAAATATATCATCCAAGCAGCATAACTCTTCTTTTTTTTTTTTTTTTTGTTTTTTTTTTGGAACGTAGTACAATTGATTATATCCTTTTAATCTTTCTAATTTGTTTCGAAAAACGACTGATTTTTTCCCTTAAAAAAACGATTGACTTTTTTTTGGGGATTTTTGCATAAAGGCCTTTCATTTTGCATTATAAATAGGAACTATTATTTTATAATCTTTTGAACAGTTTTATGCCCGCACTGTAACTTTTTGCACATTGGTAAATTAGATCCTTAAAAGTTTAATTTAATGATTTAAAAATTCTTTCAAATCGATATGGCTAAGTTATAAGAGATCCTACTGTACAGGAACTTTCTTTAAGGGAAAAAAATTTGAACTTCCAAAAAAAAAAAATGTGTAAATTCAAATCAAATTTAACAAAATAAAAAAATCATATTTATATTAAAAATCAAATCTGATTTGTTTACCATCACATCGTACTTATAAATACAGAAATGCCATGCAAATAATCAAAAGGCTTTTCACTTTATTTATTTGGATGAACTGTTCCCATTGACGGCCCTTTAAAAGAGGGGCTAGGAAGGTTTATTTCTTCTATAATTTAAAATTAAGGTAACCAATTAATTGAAAAATAAAGATAATTAGTAATTAATTGAAGAAGATAAGTTATGTATGGAATTTGCGGTAAATAATTAAATAGTTATGGCGGCTCTTAATCATTACTATTATTTTTTTCTAAAAAAAAATTAGATAAATAGACATTTTTTAAATGCTTATTTAAGTTAGTGACTAAATTTTTTTGACAAAAAAAAGATGGTTAATCAGTGATTGATTATAATTAATTAGAATAAATATATATTAATTAACATTGATAAATCATTAATTAATTATGATTGATCAATGACAGACTTATTTCATTTTATTTTTTTGCAAAATTGGTCATTTTATTACTAATTTTATAAAACTTAAGTCATTTTTATTAACAAAGTTTTTTTTTTTTTGAAACAAAAAAAACATTTAAGAAGAAGAAGAAGCAGAATTCCAACATTTTCTTCTGAAATTATTGTTCATGGAACTTTTGCAAATTATGGAAATCCATCAATGAACCACTTTTATTACACTGATCGGAAAAAAGAAGTTCACAGCTAGCTCGATGTTTGATTTTGTAAAATTTGGAGGGAAATATATGCTCGAAGTTTGCATTTGGAGGTGTTCCATGATGGTTTTCGTCAAGCTCTTTAGCTTAAGTGACCGATAATAAAGATACTCAAGTAATTAAATCAGATGTCGAAATCTAATTGCAGAAACAATTCGTAAATAGGAAAATAGAATACTATATTAAACTACTTATTTTGTATTAATTTACTGATGCTGTAAAATTACACAATATACAATATGCATACAAAACATTGTATAAACAAAGAAAAATACAATACGGTATCGTTGTACGGACTGCAAATATGTCTTTATTTATTTATTATTTTTTTGACAAGAATAATTGTATTTCAAATCAAGAAAATGCAAACATCAACACTAACTCGAATGTTCTCATAGCACAAGTAATTTAAACTCTAATTACATGTCGGTTTCATCGATAAAATCAAATGAAGTGCACAAGAGATAAAAAGTGCACCGAATTCCAATAATGAGAAATTGAAAAAGCACATTAATGATTGAACAATAAATGTTTTTTTTTAACAACACCACTATAATCAAGGTAAAACTCCTGATCGATCGAGATCAATAGACCTATATATACAAAAAGGTCACTAACCACACTGCATGCGTAGAAATGACTGTAGCGGATTGATATAAAACCAATAAGAGAGCATAAGGAGATCACCTCCGTTATTCCAAAATAAAATAAAGAAATAAGACAAAATGTGACAGTTACATAGTGAAAAATCATCTTCATTCAAAAATCCAGTGACCAATTAAGAGGTATCGTCGGATTCTAGTTCCAAGCAAAAAACACGAATGATGCAAATCCTAGCAAGAGGGAGAGCGAGGGAGGGCACTTTAGGCCTTTTTTATTATTATTATTCTTTTTTTAACATGCCTTTGTTTTTGTTCATGTTCCGACTCTTTCTCTTTGCTGGGGAGGACTACTACCGAAAGGCCAGAAACTAGTTTTGCTCTTTCTCTTCCTTGGGGGAGGACTTTAAGGCCAGTTACGAGAGTTTTACGGCCATTGTTCTTAGTGACAGGTACTTTGGTAGTAACAATAGTTACATGTCTTTTAGTAAAACCATCAAATGTGGTTGAAGGAAGTGAAGGAGAAACTAGATTCATTGCTTGCACCGCTAATATTAACAAAAATGGTGCAAGAAAAAGCATCAACCCCTTCATCATCATAACCAAAACCAGACTCATTTTCGCCATTTTCACTGTGGATGCTCTCCAAACTATTTGTGTTACTTTGAAAATTCCAGTGAATATATATATATATATATATATATATATATGTATGCATATGTATAGTATGAGCTTTAAACCTTCTATCGTACTTTAGATTGCATATCAAAGTAGATTATGTTACCATCATTTATATTTATTTAGAAAGTTTCAATTCAAGGGTTGCTTTATACTTAACTAGTTGTGGTACCCTTTCGCTGAATTATATAGTTATTATATTCATATATTAGCTCCTGAATATTAAAAATTAAAGATCATGCCCACACAAATATTTTTGTAAGCTTACATATGTTGGCTTTTGTTTAAGTTCAGAGGTTCCTATATGTATGTATATAAATGTTCTGTGAGTTCAATTTAATCTGATACTAAGCTAACTCATAGCTGCTATTGGTTTGTTTTTGTAAAATTTTTTATAAATAATGTTGTCGTTTTCTACACAGTGATGCATTTAATAGGACTTCGTCCTCCAATGTTAGTCCTTCTCGTGTCAAGCATCACCGATCAAGAGATCATGACAATATGTAAACTAGCCATAACCCAAATTGGATAATCAACTCTCATATATTTAGGAAAATGGGTTTAACCCTACTAATTCGAATCGTAGCAACAACCCCACTAACTCAAATAGTGGGTTTAACCCACTAACTTCGGTAGTGGATATTTCTCTATAAATAGGACATAAAGTCCATTTAAAAAGAGGAGAAAGAGAGGTATTTAATACTGATATCGGCCCTTTAAACTTATCATTTTAGCAATTTGTTTTTAAAATTTTTAATTTTGATAACTTGCTCATGAATCTTCTAACAAAAATAATATGATGTTTATATGCAGAGTTACATAGAATTACGTAAATCAACTAGAGTAGCAGTTACATGATCAGTAGACTTGTCCGGCTACTTGATAATAAGATACTATATATTTGACACAAAAGCTCCCTGTTGCAAACGGTTTCACGTTAACCAATTTCCAAATCCAAAATTAAGAAAAGGACGCCTCAAGCACCCAAAGTCTGATTGTAAATCACTCAACTGAGTTTTCCTTCATTGAACTAGGGCCTACAACCCAATTGATCACAAACGACAGTGCGCACGCAAGAAGCTGGAAAACAAATAAAAAGACTTGAGTTTTACTTAAGGAAATGACAGTCAACAAAATAACGACCACATAAATACGTAACTTAAAAAGAAACGACAAAACGCACAAGTCATAGCCTCAAATCG
>CM046361.1:22377785-22400687 GCA_025413025.1 Ficus hispida
CACTATTTGAGTTAGTGGGGTTGTGTCTACGATTCGAATTAGTAGGGTTAAACCCATTTTCCTAAATATATGAGAGTTGATTATCCAATTTGGGTTATGGCTAGTTTACATATTGTCATGATCTTTGATCGGTGATGCTTGACACGAGAAGGACTAACATTGGAGGACGAAGTCCTATTAAATGCATCACTGTGTAGAAAACGACAACATTATTATAAAAAATTTTACAAAAACAAACCAATAGCAGCTATGAGTTAGCTTAGTATCAGATTAAATTGAACTCACAGAACATTTATATACATACATATAGGAACTCTGAACTTAAACAAAAGCCAACATATGTAAGCTTACAAAAATATTTGTGTGGGCATGATCTTAATTTTTAATATTCAGGAGCTAATATATGAATATAATAACTATATAATTCAGCGAAAGGGTACCACAACTAGTTAAGTATAAAGCAACCCTTGAATTGAAACTTTCTAAATAAATATAAATGATGGTAACATAATCTACTTTGATATGCAATCCAAAGTACGATAGAAGGTTAAAGCTCATACTATACATATGCATACATATATATATATATATATATATATATATATTCACTGGAATTTTCAAAGTAACACAAATAGTTTGGAGAGCATCCACAGTGAAAATGGCGAAAATGAGTCTGGTTTTGGTTATGATGATGAAGGGGTTGATGCTTTTTCTTGCACCATTTTTGTTAATATTAGCGGTGCAAGCAATGAATCTAGTTTCTCCTTCACTTCCTTCAACCACATTTGATGGTTTTACTAAAAGACATGTAACTATTGTTACTACCAAAGTACCTGTCACTAAGAACAATGGCCGTAAAACTCTCGTAACTGGCCTTAAAGTCCTCCCCCAAGGAAGAGAAAGAGCAAAACTAGTTTCTGGCCTTTCGGTAGTAGTCCTCCCCCAGCAAAGAGAAAGAGTCGGAACATGAACAAAAACCAAAGGCATGTTAAAAAAAGAAGAATAATAATAATAAAAGGCCTAAAGTGCCCTCCCTCGCTCTCCCTCTTGCTAGGATTTGCATCATTCGTGTTTTTTGCTTGGAACTAGAATCCGACGATACCTCTTAATTGGTCACTGGATTTTTGAATGAAGATGATTTTTCACTATGTAACTGTCACATTTTGTCTTTATTTTCTTTATTTTATTTTGGAATAACGGAGGTGATCTCCTTATGCTCTCTTATTGGTTTTATATCAATCCGCTACAGTCATTTCTACGCATGCAGTGTGGTTAGTGACCTTTTGCTATATATAGGTCTATTGATCTCGATCGATCAGAGTTTTACCTTGATTATAGTGGTGTTGTTAAAAAAAAACATTTATTGTTCAATCATTAATGTGCTTTTTCAATTTCTCATTATTGGAATTCGGTGCACTTTTTATCTCTTGTGCACTTCATTTGATTTTATCGATGAAACCGACATGTAATTAGAGTTAAATTTACTTGTGCTATGAGAACATTCGAGTTAGTGTTGATGTTTGCATTTTCTTGATTTGAAATACAATTATTCTTGTCAAAAAAATAATAAATAAATAAAGACATATTTTGCAGTCCGTACAACGATACCGTATTGTATTTTTCTTTGTTTATACAATGTTTTGTATGCATATTGTATATTGTGTAATTTTACAGCATCAGTAAATTAATACAAAATAAGTAGTTTAATATAGTATTCTATTTTCCTATTTACGAATTGTTTCTGCAATTAGATTTCGACATCTGATTTAATTACTTGAGTATCTTTATTATCGTCACTTAAGCTAAAGAGCTTGACGAAAACCATCATGGAACACCTCCAAATGCAAACTTCGAGCATATATTTCCCTCCAAATTTTACAAAATCAAACATCGAGCTAGCTGTGAACTTCTTTTTTCCGATCAGTGTAATAAAAGTGGTTCATTTGATGGATTTCCATAATTTGCAAAAGTTCATGAACAATAATTTCAGAAAGAAAATGTTGGAATTCTGCTTCTTCTTCTTCTTAAATGTTTTTTTGTTTAAAAAAAAAACTTTGTTAATAAAAATGACTTAAGTTTTATAAAATTAGTAATAAAATGACCAATTTTGCAAAAAAATAAAATGAAATAAGTCTGTCATTGATCAATCATAATTAATTAATGATTGATCAACGTTAATTAATATATATTTATTCTAATTAATTATAAAAGTGATTAACCATCTTTTTTTTGTCAAAAAAATTTAGTCACTAACTTAAATAAGCATTTAAAAATGTCTATTTATCTAATTTTTTTTTAGAAAAAAATAATATTAATGATTAAGAGCCGCCATAACTATTTAATTATTTTACCGCAAATTCCATACATAACTTATCTTCTTCAATTAATTACTAATTATCTTTATTTTTCAATTAATTGGTTTACCTTAATTTTAAATTATAGAAGAAATAAACCTTCCTAGCCCCTCTTTTAAAGGGCCGTCAATGGGAACAGTTCATCCAAATAAATAAAGTGAAAGGCCTTTATGGCATTTCTGTATTTATAAGTACGATGTGATGGTAAACAAATCAGATTTGATTTTTAATATAAATATGATTTTTGATTTTGTTTAAATTTTGATTTGAATTTACACATTTTTTTTTTTTGGAAGTTCAAATTTTTTTCCCTTAAAGAAAGTTCCTGTACAGTAGTATCTCTTATAACTTAGCCATATCGATTTGAAAGAATTTTTAAATCATTAAATTAAACTTTTAAGGATCTAATTTACCAATGTGCAAAAAGTTACAGTGCGGGCATAAAACTGTTCAAAAGATTATAAAATAATAGTTCCTATTTATAATGCAAAATGAAAGGCCTTTATGCAAAAATCCCCAAAAAAAAGTCAATCGTTTTTTTAAGGGAAAAAATCAGTCGTTTTTCGAAACAAATTAGAAAGATTAAAAGGATATAATCAATTGTACTACGTTCCAAAAAAAAAACAAAAAAAAAAAAAAGAAGAGTTATGCTGCTTGGATGATATATTTGTTAAAACTACAGGGCACTAGGATAATATTTATGAGACACGAGGGTATAAAAGTAAAAAATTGTTAAACTATAAAGCTTTTTTTTTTCAAAAAAAAAAAAAGAAAAGAAAAGAAAAGAAGGATAAAAGAGGCAGTTTAGCCACTTATTGCCGTTTTGTTAAATACGGAACAATATATAGGAAAGTCAAAAAAAAAAAAACAACTTAACCTCTGTTTTATAAATTAATTAAAAATAAAATTTTAAATTAGAATTAATTGATTTATTAAAAATTAATTATAATTTTTTTAATTTTTTAAATAAAAATAAAAATAAAAAATTTTTAATTTAATTAAAATTAATAAATAAAACAGTAATTTTATTTTGGTTCAAAATACGCGTTTTAGTCGGAAACATCCGTTTTATTTATTTATTTATTTATTTATTTTCCTCTGGTGACTGACACAAGGAAGGAGAAGAAGGCAGGGTGTGAGAAAGATAGAGGGGGGGATGCATTGGGACTTGGGAAAGAAAGAGGGGCAGTAGGGAATGTGGGGTCGACGAAGGGAGAGAGAGACTTTTTTTTTTTAACTTATGTTTTCGAGCGAGGGTGAGAGAAAGAGAGCGCCTTTCTTCTTTTTGGGTTTCTTTTTTTGTTTTTTGTTTTCGTTGTTTTTCTTTTTGACAAAACGAGAAAAAAAAAAAAAAACTCTCCCTTAAAAAAAATTTAATTTTCAAATTTGAATCCTATATTTCCTTATTTGTTTTCCTTTATCTCTATTAATATCATCTCACATATTTAAATAACATGATCTATTATCATCATTAAAACCTATTTCTTAAAGGGTCTCTCATCCCTCAAACCCTCAAAAAACTCTTGTAGCTGCACATGCACTTAAGGTATTTTTTTTTTACTGTGCTAATTTAGCTGTTCTAATGAAAGCTATTAAAAAAAATCTACAAGGCTAAGATACGTGAACAATTTGTAAATTTGTGATTGTGTGCTCTTTTTTTTTTTTAATATATGTAATTTATTCTGTATATATTGTTCAGTTGCAAAAAAGGCTACATTGATTCTGCAAAAAAAAGAAGAAACAATGAAGCTGGATTTGAACCTTCTCAGATCCTTATCACCGGATCACTTTAAGGTTCTCGCAGCTGTCGAGAGGGCAATGAAAAAGGATGGAATGAAAAAGAAAAAGGTCTTTACTATTTCTTATATTTATATCCGTATTGCCTTTTGAAAATTTCAACAATTTTTGAGTTTTTAGTTATATATATTATTTCTTGATTTTTTTTTAACTTAGATGAGAAGATTCGAACTCTACACTTTGTAGTAAAGTCAAGTATAAAATCACCACTAGACTATGTCTACAATTATTATTATTTCTATATTTTAGTTGGCCATTGACTCGTCTTTTTGATTTGTTTTATAATAGTCATGTTACTAAAAAAGCACAATTAAAAGTTAAATAAGAAAATTCAAAGGGTTAAGGATTAGAAAAAAAGAGAAAGATTAAGTAGAGATGAGTACTATGAATAGACTCTTAGTTATCAAGATAAATAATTTTCTTTAAATCGTAAAATTTCCTAATAATATGAAATTGAACATGAAAGTTTGGTAACTCTATATAAATGGGAACTTTCCACAATAGCGCTACAGATGAATGTCGTCTAATATGCATGGAATCTTATTCTTTTCAGCTTGATTTAGTACCTTCTCATCTCATCTGCCGAATAGCTGCTCTCAAGTATGCCTTCATTCTACCTTTCTTGTTGAGTTATTTTTATTTTTACTTTTATTTTTTCTTTTTTGGCTGAAATTGTTGGTTCATATTTTGATTATTGAATTACGCACTTGTTTCATACGTTTATTTATCAAAGTTCTTTGTTTTGTGAAATTATTTGGTAAGACGTACGTCATCTGTTCAAATCCGATGAAGGTGGTTAGACATAATAAATTGAAAAAAGTTTCGAATTGACACTGAAATCCACTTCAAGTTCCTCATTTAGAATAAAAAACCTTTGGAGTGTTACAGGGGCACGGAGAGAGCTTTGAAGTATATGGCCTGTCATGACCTATTGCATCATGATTCTTCCAAATGTCGGTTTTTTCTCCTTTCACTTTAACTTTCTGCACAAGTCTTGCTGGTTTCTCAGTTTCGCTCATTTTATTTTTATTACTTGTGCACATCTAGATGACGGTTATCGCCTCACCTCCCTCGGTTACGATTATCTTGCAATTAAGAATTTGGTCGACCATGGGGTCTTTGTTGAGATTGGTCTTCAAATTGGCGAGGGAAAAGAGTCCGGTACATAATCCACACAATACTTTCTATCGTCAAATATCGTTTTCCTTTAAATCGTGAGTTGTGTTACATATTAGTCATATTCCACAAACCTTTTTTTTTTTTTTTTCCAAAGAGATCCATGAAGTCAGAACAAAAGACGGTACGTTGCTGGCATTGAAGGTGCACCGTCTTGGTAAAACTTCTTTTAGGGCCGTCAAATTGAAGCGTGATTACTCGAAACATCGTAACAGCAGTTGCGATTGGTTCTTCTTGTCCTCGAGTGCTGCACGATATGAATTCTCTTTTATGAAGGTTTTGAGCTGCTAACACTTTTAGAATCTATTTGGGAAAAAAAAAAATTTAAGTTGATATGACTGAAAGCTTGATCTTTGCTTGAGCAGGCCTTGAAACAGCATGATTTTCCAGTTCCAAGTGCTGTGGCTTTTAATAGGCATTGCGTGGTTATGTCACTTGTTGAAGGTTATCCTCTGTAAGTGTTCTCTTTCGAGTGTATTATCATACTATTTTTGCCTTGAACAACAACTGAATTTTTGACGAATGCTCTTTTGCCCCCCCTTAAAATTCTGAAAGTTTTCATAATTCTAGATTCTAATAAATTTTTTTTTTTTCATTTATGACGTTCATTTATTAGCAATATTATACGTATGCGTTCATCAAACTAATTTAAAGGTTAATTAAATCAAACTCTAATCACTTTAGGGGGAAAAAAGTCCCAACTTCATTGGAGCTAAAACTCTAAAAATTAATTGAATCGAAGCTCTATGAAAATAATGTTTGTTTTCTTTATATTTTTATCATATAGTTCAAGTTTTAATAATCAATTTGCATATGACAGTTGTTTTATTTAATAGGTTTTGTAACTATTCGTGCCTCATTTTAAAGAAACTCCATTTTTAAACAATGTACGTCTTTCTCAATTACATAAGATAATATTATGCTTATATCCCTGCATATATATTTGTAGACTGGGGGAAAAATATGAATGCAACTGGTGGTATTTTGTCGTTCCCGATTAATGTAGTTACATAAAGAGAATACTCGGAATTCATAAACTACATGAATTTTCTAAGATGTTTCATATTTATTATGCCCCGTTTATGCCTTGAGAATTTAGAGATATGTACCTTTGGAAGAGTTTAGTGCGATGTCGTTAAGCGTTACTAATCGTGTAGGGTTGGAAGCACCTATTTTGAGTTCTTTTCTTTAGGATTTGGTAACTTATGAGTAGATCTTTTCCGATCTTGAGTTCGAAACGATATAACTATTGGTCAGTTTACCTCCAATGAAGTGTGCAGGTAAAGCAATTGCAAAATCCAGAGGCGGCTTTTGATACGATCATTGGCCTTATTGTTCGACTGGCAGAACATGGGCTCATTCACTGTGATTTCAATGAATATAACTTAATGGTATGCTAACGTATCCTTTAGTCCAACTTTAGCAGCAAACTTTTCATGTTGGTAAACACATATTTCGCAGTATAAAATCCCAAACTGCTAGTTTATCTCCTTCCTTAAGCTTGCTTATTGGTAACCTTGAGCTAATCTTTTGGAACCTTCCTTTGTAGATTGATGATGATGAGAAAATCACCATGATTGATTTTCCGCAAATGGTTTCTGTTTCCCATCCTAACGCGCAGATGTAAGATACTCTGCACTAAATTTCTACATCGATCAAATCTCGGTTCATTATTTTCTCATCCAGTTATGATGCTTGGTATCCGAGGGTTTTTCACGTATTAAGTATTCTATTTCTCATCCAAATAGATTCTGTTTTCAGGTACTTCGACCGTGATGTTGAATGTGTATTCAAGTTTTTCAAAAAGAGGTCAGTGATTGTCTTGGTGTTAGTAAATTAAATTTATCACTTTTACTAGTAATTTAGTTTTCTGGTAGTGTTAATTAGTTATTTGAATGCTTTAAACAAAGCTCCCTTAACTAAAACACGATGTTTTTGCTGTTCAACACGAAAACAACAAATAAGGCTACATAACGACTCTTCTAGTCGGGTTATCCTACTCGTGTCTCTCACTCCGACCTTTTTTTTTTTTTTTCCTTCTCAGGTTTGATTTATCGTTTGAAGATCATAATACAGATGAAAGCAGAATTTGCCTTTCTTCAATAGCCAAAGATGCTGATTGTCTGGACAAGGAACTTGCTGCTAGCGGATTTACAAAAAAGGATCTGGAAGACAATCAGCAGGTAAGGCAGTATATTGAAGTATGGTCCAAGTATAACGATTAGCAACGCGAACCTCACTTGAATTATGTATTCCCTGAATTATTTTGGAGGGTGTTGGGACAAACTGAAATAGTTTATGGTGTTCTTCAATACAATATTTTTTTATTCGCAGTTCATCGGAGAAGTTGTAGAGCAGAATGGTAGCGATAGGGATGGAGGAACTGAAGATGACGAATGCGTCTCCGGTACAAATGAAGAAAACATCAAAGGTTTCGATGCTCTGCACTTGCAAGATCGGGTAGAAATGTTTATTTTAAGTCAAGAGGCTTCTTAGTTCGCGAAAATTTCTGCGTAGGACGATGTTTCTAATTTTTGCCGAATCATTTCGCATGATAATATCTGATTGTCTTGGCATTGAATTAAATTATTAATAAAAATTTCGTTTTAATGCCTTTAGAAGTTGAATATTACCATATCTTACTTGGTACAATGTCAATTCAGGAAGAGCCTACTTCAGATTCTGACAACGAAAATAAACGGGAAGACAGACTACATCATGAAACAAGTCAAAGCAGTGAACTTGATAATCAGAATACAGATGTTGAGGTAATTTTTTTTTTTTTTTCATTTTTTTGCGTCTTTTTTGAACGACGCTGTTCTTTACTTCTTGTTCTTTGCTCTCGGAAAGTGTTGTTATGATTTTGTAGATACAACTCCGTTGTTCAATCCATGGAAAATCATTTGAAATCACATTAATGATATGCAAAGCCCCTTAAAAGTGAATTTTAACTTTATTTTTATTTGTTTTAGGAGGATGAAAATGATGAGAGTCTGGCAAAGAGCTTAAACAAGCAGAGGAAGCACGCGATATCAGCGGCCCGAAGAGGACAGAAGAGTGTTGCCTCCAAAAATTCCTACAAAGACAAGGGTCGTAGGTCCTCCAACAATTCCAAAATCCAGAAACAACAATTCCGCAGCTGGTAGAAGAATAATTGAACCACTAAGTGATGGAGATCATAATCTTATACTTAGGCCCTTATATTTCTTAGGCATAAATATCGAGTATAGATGTCTTGAATTCATATCAATATTTATTGTTAGGATCTATTTATAGGTATCTTATCACTAATGTTATGTTTATGAATTTCGCTTCATATTTGACTGCATCATTAATGAAATGCACATTAGAGATGGCGCAAATTATGCAGCGCCGTTTTTGTCGTACGAAACTGTTTCAGTTTGGTGTCGTTTTCCATATACAATGTCGTTTCCAGTACATGCTCGTTCTCACAAATCAAGTTATTGATAATCGATGTCGTTTCCTATTGTTTTTTATTCTGCAAAAGGCTTGGTGACAGCAAAAGTTAGCGAGTTAGGCATCGATTGGACTCTCACAACCAGAACCCGACTTTGCTATCAACAGCATACTGGAATTTGGAAAGCAGAAGCGCAAAATGAACAAACAGCGTGGCCCTATAAATAGATTTCAAAAGGCACAGACTGACAAACACACTGCCCTGGCCTTATACGATATGGCAAAACGGTCAATGTACTTCAAAAGTTATAGATGAACATCTTAAGGCCAAATCCTTGAAAACGTACATGGTCAAAAAAGTTAACACGGAACTACCGTATCAAATCACTAGAATCTCTTTTTCCTTTCCATAGTCAGACTACTCTATCAGCAAAGCCCCTGCTAAAATCCCCTAGTACCAGCTTCTGGAAAAGGAAAAAAAAAAAGGATATGTAAAGCAGGGTTCTTCAAATTAATGATGCAGCAAATACAAAAACTAAAAACGATGAATCATGTTAAAAAGGAAAACTTACACTTACCTTTGGCCTTTTCCCTACAACATCAGTTTAAATCCTTTGGACAGGAAATCATCCCTACTAAAAACCAAAAAAATATAGAAATCAGTACTATATTTGTCAATCCAAAACTCTTAAGTTGAGCAGAATTCAAACACAATTTACCAAGAAGAAGAACCAAATCTATCTTACCTTTGCTTGCTATTGGATTCTTTCTTCTTGTTCCTCTGCTCCTTATCCTTCCCCTTCTTGTTCTTCTTCCTATTTTCCTCTCCATCGTCCCAACCGCCATTAAGGCCAACAAGGCTTCCCACACATGAGTATACTCCGAAATGCTTTGGAAGACCGTTAATTCTCGCCTTCTCGTCCCTTTTCTTTATCAGATCATACCATACGAATCTGTTATTGTCCAGATGCAGAACAACTTGATCACCACTCTTCGAATACGCAACAGGAGTCACGTAACCAAAACCTCCATTCACCTCCGAGGGCTCCACAGTAAACAGCTTAGTCCAACGCCGCTTAACCCCATATTCTTTCATCACCCAGATCTCAACACCATTTGACAAGACAAAATCCTCATTTACACCCAAGAAGTAATGTCGCATGATATAGTTACAAGTCACACAGAGGGACGATCCCAAAACTTCCAAAGACACTTCAATTGTCCCATTCTTTTGGAACTTTGGCATCGGAATCTCTCGGTACTTCTCCGTCACGAGATCAAACGCAACGATAAACTTCGAATCATCGGATTTGGACCATCGAGTAGCCATCCAATGCAAAGCATTACCGACAAGAACCCCGTTGGGGATGTTGACTCTAAGACTATAAGGCAAGAACCCCTTTTTCCTCGTCCAAGAATCGGATTTCGAACTGTAAACATCAACCACGGAGTCGAAAGAATGCTCAAGTTCACCATGAAACTGAGTTACCCTCACCAACTTATAATCATCGTTAATGGGGTCGTGCCCAAATCCGTAAAATTGGAAGCCATGGTAGAAAAAACCTTCAGGGAAATCGACGTCGTCAGTCGTTGGTAGCTTCTTGTACCTTCTGGTGGAGGGGTTCCAGAGAACGACGTCGTCGCGAGAGTTCAAGAGAGCAAGCAAGCCGTTGCAAGAACCCAAGACTTCCATCTTTCCGGCGGCGTCCTCGGTGGGGCGGTTGATTTTAACGGCGATGACGAGCGGGTCGAGGTCGGCCCAGAGGATGTCGGTCTCGTTGAAGAGGACGGCGGCGAGTTTGGAGTTGGTTTGGTTGGAGTGGCTGAGGTGGAGGTTGATGAAATAAGGGCCGTCGATGAGGGAGCACCAGGGCTTGGAGACAGTCCTGTAGCGGAGGAGATCTTTGACGGGTATTCGGCTGAGAATGTTGGTGATTATCTCAAGAGGAAGGTTGTCCGCCATGGTCGCTGCTGTGATCAGTTGAGCAAGGCTTTCAAATTTTGATTATGAACACGACGGTGCCCACCTCTTATTTGGATGGCTAATATAAATATTTGAAATTCAAGAAAAAATAAAAATAAAAATATTTTAAATTGGATTAGGGTGTTTGGTGTTTAAGTTTGAGTTAAGATTTGTAAGTTTAAATAGTGATTTTGGTTGACTTTTTCAGAAAAGACAAAAAACTTTTAGAGAAAAAGATAAAAATTAAGTTGATGATGGTGAGTTTAAACTCACCACCCAAACCCCCTCGAAGTTTAACTTTAACCCACCAGCCGCTCCACAGAAATAGAAGCCCACCTGGGATTTTGCGGCACAAAAGGCCAAAAGGAAGCCCGCTTTTTTTTTTTTTTTTTCAAAAAAAGAAAAAAGTAAATAGAATTTTTACCTTTTTAAAATAAATAATAGTTGTCCCCAACAACTTTATTGAAAAAAATTTAAAATAAATAATAGAATTTCGTTCTACTTCCGTCCCAAATAAAAAGAAAAAATATATATTTTCAATATATTAAGGGTGTATCATATAGATAAAATTCGTCTTTACATAAATTTTCAAAGATTTCTACTTTAGAGTACTATTTAATACAATTTGTAAATAATTTAAAAAACATTCAATCTAGATAAAATATTTATTAGGAAGCAAATAGGCCGTAAAAAAAGCTTAAAGTAAATGGCATATTATATTTTAGATAAATTATATATTTATGATAAATTGTTTATTTACGATAATTATTAAGGTAATTTTATTGTAAATATACTTAGTAAATTATTTATCATAAATATCATAAATATTATATTTAATATAAATATTATATTTATAAAAATATTTTTAATATAATTTTGTCACATATGAATAGTACATACATTATCTATCGTTAATATTCTACAAATATGTTATTTACCATTAATAATTGTTTTCATGAAAGTATTATTTTTTTTTATATTTCTCCCGACATATATCTAGTTAATTTCATTTACACAAGATTGTGACTTTAATTTACTTTTTATCATTGCTTAAAAATATGGGGGGGGGGGGGGGGGCTGGGTTTTGGGGCTGCTTTCGGCGAACAACAAGGGTAATCGGCGGCGGAGAAGAATGTGGGGCTGAGTCTTGAGTTTGTTTTTGTGGTAGGGGGGAAGGCAGCGAACGGTAGGGATAGAGGGGGGATAGGGGCGGACAACGGGAATGTGAGGGGGTTAGAAGGCTGGGTTTTGTTTGGTTTGGGGGGGGGGGGGGGGGGTAGGCCAACGGTTGGGTTGTGGGTGTGAAGGGGCTAGGTTTTCTATGATTTGTTAAGGGAGATAGGAGGCTTTTTTTCTTTCTTTCTTTCTTTTTACTCTCTTTTTTCTTTTTCCTTTTTCTTTTTTTTTTTTAATGTTATTCGTGTAAATAAGAGTATTTTTATCTTTTCATGATAAATTGAGTTCATATATCACATAACTCATTCTATTAAAAATTTAACATAATTAGACAAAAATAACTAAGATCGTTAACATTTAGAAATAAGATCATTTTGATCAAAATTAAGAATATATGGATCAAATCATAACCTTTTAAAAAGTTCAGAAATCATTTTAATCGATTACTCTAAAAATATTTGCTAGGCTTTTCAGAATTTCCTCATAATTGAATAACAAGCAAGCACGTGTTATCAGTTTCCACGTGTTTGATCCCACAATTCAATCACGTAAAAGCAATATAGTCAGTCGGTTATGAAGTACTTATGATGTCGTTTCATACTATGAAATATTGATGATCATTCATTTGGTCAAATTCATAGCTTATGAGTGTTGTCAGTTGAAAAAGACAGGTCTGCATATGGTAGAAAAGAGACATTTCTCTACAGGCAGAGGAAATTCCATTCTTTTCCAAATTAAAAAATGGCCTCGACAGTTGACCCCAACAAGTCAGAATTCTCTAGTTTAGCATCCTAGTGCGAGTACAAAGTCTAATATTTTGACAGAAATCTGAATCTAGTTTACTGAATCTAATATTTTGGCCCGGGTAGATAATATGATTTAACCAAGCAAATATAAGAAGAAGAAAGATGTAGCTGAAAAAGCATTTTAGTTGTTGCAGTTGCCAGTTAAACAAGATTCACACAGTTGCAGTTAAAATCAACAGCTCCTGCTGCCATCTACCAAGATACACAGAATGGTCCTTCCTTCCAAAAGGCTGTACAGAGTCTTTTTATCATTCTGTCACAGTTTTTGAGGTTAGGCGCCATCGTCGGAGAGCGAGAACCCCGTTAAAACGAACCAGAAAAACCTAAAGCCATGGTAATGGCAATAATCCCAACTATCACCTTGCCATTAACCTTTGATTCTAAACATACTGACCAACAAATGTAAAAATTAGGTTACACACATTGTTTTCACAGATTCAATCCGTGCACTTTAAAAACTAAAACAAACATACTAAAACATAAAAATATTTCAATATAGCATTAAGACACAATTGAGTTTAAATCTTTGATTCATTACAACAAATAAACATAAATTATATTTTATTAGAGAAAATAGAAAAAGAAAAGCAAATTATAAGCTACACAATTAGGTTTAGAAATTTGGCAAGAGACATTTGTAAATCTCAACCTACATATACTTATTTATTAGAATATTTTAGGGAAAAATATATATATCAACCTGCACAAAAATTTGGATACAAACATAAGGTTTGGATTTACAAATTTCATGGATTGACAGACACTCAATCCATAATTCAATTTACAATCTTTAGATTGAGAAAATCTCAATCTCTCACTAATTTGGTATAATTTTTCAATCCAGTTCAAGCGGTCAGTTTGAATTGGACTCAGTGGATTGAAAGGAGTACAATATTTTATGGGCATTTTTTAAATCTCGTTTCCTCATTATTATTACTATTATTATTATTATTATTATTTGGTCGTGAAATGCTACAGCTCTAACGAAGGTCGTTTTACGAATCCATTGTTGAGCTTTTTAATTTATTGTCGTTTTCTAACTGCTATCATCTCATGTCCCGATATTTTGTTGTATGCTGTATCTCGATTTGTTGTCATTTTAAACCTACAATCGCATTTGTTCGAGTTTCCACTATGTAGTCAATTTAAGCATTGTCGTTCTTAAGAATATTTTGCTATCTGATGCCTTGTACGTACGATGATGTCGTTTTTCAACGCTATTATTATTGCCTTTTAAGCACGACGTCGTTTTAAACCACAGTCTCTTTCTGCCATTTCGATGTGTAGCCCATTTAAGTTTGATGTCGTTTTAAACCCGAGGGATAAGGAGTTTTCACATGAACGTGGAGGCTTTGTGTCGTTTGTATTTCTACACCTGTGACCAATATGATCAAGTCAAGGCAGAGGGGGTTGACAGGATCCAGCTCCTGTATTACCTTTTTTCTATCGTCTTTATGTCCATCTAATAAGATCATGACATGACATGACATGTAAATTAAAAATGTATTTTTTTTATTATAATAACATATAACATTAATTAGAAAATCATGTTATACGTACATACTTTTTTTTTTTTTTTTTTTTGGTGCATAATTTGGAGAGTTAGAGAGGGTAAGCCTGGAAGCCTGGCTTGAAGTATTTGTACGCTTTGAAGTATTTCACAAGATCTTCTTTGAAGTATTTGTACGCTTGGAAAGCCTGGTTGGACTTGCGGGAGAGATGGGGAACTCAGTGGGAAGAAGGCAGAGAACAGGAGGAAGAAGAGGCTGAAGCGAGAGATGAAGTGTAAGCAGACGGAGATGTTACAGCCGCGAGAACTGAAGAGGTAAGACACACTGTTGTGCTCTTTTTATTTCCTATAATGGCGTTCTCTTTCTCATGATTGCATTTTTCATTACATTGCAATTTTTAACTTCATTCTATTTGGGAATCAAAGTTTTCACTTCAGTTAAGTCAACTAAAAAACAGCCAAAAAGCAAGAGATACTTGAAACAATTTTAATCTATCTATTTATTTGATCACATCAGCTATATATCGTGCTGGCACTTCAAGCCATTGGGATGGGAAAGGCAAAGCACTGGCCCTTTTTCAGAGGGGAGGGCACTTTATATAGGATTTTGTTACTTTTACGCTGATAATATGAGGAGGACCTTTTAAGCTAGCTAATGTGTAACTGGAGAAGAAAAATGGGTCCGGATACATCTCGTACAAATGAATCAAATTATTAAATGCTATAATTCTTTTTGTAGGTTCCATGTGTCGTGGGATTTCTATTGAGAAGGCATGTTACTAATTCCATAGAACTCTTGAAGGACGTGAGATGCTCTTGTCTAGAAAATTCTGGCTGCGAATGGTAGCAGGATTTGTTTTTTGATGCTTCTGTTGAAGTATCTATATGTTCAGGTATTATTTGGTCTAGAATTTGATTATCTATTCATTGGTTGAATGCTAGCTGCAATGTTAAGATTTGATTCTTGGTTTCTATAGTTGATCTTGTTTCTCTTTGATTCCTTGGGTTTTTTAAATGGTGTTATTTGACATGTGCTTTTCTTGAGTGCATGCTTTCTATACAGATAGACTAATGAAAAAACTTTTGAAGTCGTCTGTTTGCTTGCACTATAAGCTTACAACTATTGTATGTTTGGTTGGAGGAAGAGATGGAAGGAGGGAGAGTCTCCTTCCATTGTTGGTTGGAAATAGGGATGGCAATACGGATCGCGACACGACGACATGACTCGAAAACGACACGAATTTCACGGGTTCGAGTTGAGAAAAATAGGGAACGGGTCGTGTTCGGGTTGGGAAAAATTGACACGAAAAAAATTCGTGTCGTGTTCGGGTTGGACCCGTTTTTTTCGTGTCAACTTCGTATCCATTTTTCGTGTCAATTTCGGATCGCGTGTCAATTTCGTGTCGATTTTGGGTCAAATTTCGTATCAATTTCGGGTCAAGTTCGTGTCGCGGGTCAAGTTCATGTCGTATCATGTCAATCCGTTACGAGTTCGTGTCGCGATTTCGTGTCGGTTTCGTGTCACGGGTCGTGTTCGGGTTGGGGAAAAAAATTTCGACAAAACTCAAACACGACACGAGACACGAATTGACACCCCTAGTTGGAAGGAAGAGGGGAGGGAGAGGGGAGGTGGAAGGAGGGAGTCTCCCTCCAGAACCCTAAAATTGAATCCTTCCATTAGTTGAGGGATTCAACAAATCCATTACTTTCTACGTCATAAGTCTATTTTACCCTTAAACAAATATATTAAAAAATCATATCAATAGGCTATATAATCATCAAATAATTAACTATTATTCATCATTTTAACTCTCTCTCATGCTTATCAAACAACATAAGAAGGAATCTTATAATCCTCTTCATCATTCATATTCCTCATCCTTCCTACCTTCTCTGTCTTTTCTCCTCTCCATCCTTCCAGCCAAACATAGCCTAGTGTAAGCAGCCTATTTTCACCTTTACCATTGATTTTCGGTCTGCTTCTATCCCTTCTAAATTTCAAGCTTAAGAAGGAGAAGAAGAAAAAGAAGAAGCACACAACTGATTCAAACATTTATGGATGCAAATTTTGTAGAATAGTTTCAATTATCTACCCTTTGTTGATGTTACTACCTTAAGCAAATGCACGGTTTCCATTTTAGATGGGTCATCTACTTTAGATAATTATGCAACGTTGATGACGACTGCCCTAATTTATCTAATCAATTTTATTTTACTGTCGGTGTTGATCCTGTTTTTGGCGGTGCAAATGTCGACTGCTACGTTGAACGTTTATGATACTTGTAAAGTACCTTTAACTTGTCATGAAAACATATTTATATAATATAATGTTTTGATCTATTTCCTAGACACATAATTGGGTTCTTCCAAGCTATCCTTTCTAGGCATTTTAATTTAAACATAGTCTACTGAAGACAATACTGAATGGTGTTGTGTAGTTTTCGCTAATTGTTTTTAAATATTTAGCTTTTGTTATTTACATACGCTTACAAAGCTTGTTTAAAACTTTTCCCTTTTCATTTTTTATTTTATTTCATTTTATTGTTTATTTTTATTTTTGAGAAGTTGATAATTAGGATTCTTCTAACATATGTTTTATCCCTGCTTTTTCTTTTTTCTTTTTCTTTTTTTTTTGGGGGGGGGGGTTGAAAAGGGTAATTGTTTTATCCCTCTTTTTTTTTTTTTTTTTTTTTTAATTTGAGATGGAAAGATTCATACTATGCATCTTTATATGGATTTAAGTATAGTATTTCCGTTAGATTATGCTTGTAATCTTATCTTTGTTTTCATGTCGATTAAATTGTGAAATTGTAGCATGATTTTTGTGGCTTATAAGAAAGGGATTTATGGATACAAATTCGGCGTCAACATATATAGGATGAATCAGGATCTGCTATTATGGAGATGTTAGATCAGCTCTTGTGGTGGCAGCCTAAAACGAAGCCCATTCTGACCAAGGCCTATTCAACCTAAGTCCAGATGAATATTTGCAGCCACAAGTGGTGTTTTTAATATCCATTACTTGGCTAATTAAGTGAGATAAATCAGAAGCTAAGAATTAGTTTGGCTTTTTATTTTCTTGTTTTAATGTGTGGGTTTTATTTGTGTGTTAATGGCTAAGTGCTTTTGGCCATTAGTGTGTTAGTAATTGTATCCATTAGTGTGTTAGTAATTGTGTGATTGTGGATGTTGTAAGTGTGAGTTGGTGGCTGAAATGTGGCATTTAGCTTTCAGTCTTATAGTAACTGAAAATAGCAATTGGAGGCTTGTTCCAATGATATATAATATGTAATTTTCGTGGTCAGTGGACAGCAGATTATTCAGATATCAAGTTGAAGTGTTTTCAGCCCCAAAAAAAAAAAAAAGCCAGAATTTCTTATCTTTGGTGGATTTCCAAAGTGGTGGGTTCAAAATCTATGGGGTAGTGATCATCCATATCCCTTAGTTATCTATCCTTCCCTTAAACCTATCATCCAAAAAAAAAAAATCTTAATTTGTAATTTCGGTATCATGTTGTCCCAAATTTCATGTCTTATTAGTTGTCCTCAATAACTTTTTATCATATCAGTTGAATTTAAAAATTTAGTCACGTGAAAATAGTTAATACTAAAAAGTTTTGTGTAAATTGATGAGTTATCGAAACACTATTAAATGTGCATCCATTAAGATAGGAAAATGAGACAGAACTCATATATGATTTCGTTAATATTTGTTGGGGGGGTAATATCCTCAAGTTTAGACTTTTCTTTTTGCTCATAGAAAAGCCAAAGAACATAGTAATACTTACAGACGACAATTCCTTCGTAAAACGACAATCCATAAGAACAACATCGCACGACAAGAAACATCAGAAAACAACTAGAAAACGGCAATAAAACAAGACAAGATAACAGAAAACAACATCGTGCTTAAAAGCAACAGTTGCTTTCTAGGACGATAAACATCGAACAACAGGAGCATCAGAAGTGAGTGACTTTGAGAACGGCAATCAATTAAAAACGACAGCAGAGAAGAAAACAACGCAATGCTTAAAAGTGAAAAGTGCTTTACAAAAGTGTCAACGAATGGGAACACAAAATCATTCTGGAATGATTTCTAAAATAATAATAATAATAATAATAATTCTGGGATGTAGTGAGATAATACTTGTTTTTAGAGTAACCCAAATTCTATTTTGACCCAATCCGAAAAACCTGTGATGCAATATATATAACGGAGCTTTAATTATGAGAATTTTTTGGGGTATATAGGGTAGCGGAGGGATCTAATAGGTAGAGCCGTTTTAGAGTTTAGATATATTTATGATGGAAAACAAATGTTAAACTATAACGTAATTTAAAAAGAAAAGAAAAGAAAGATTAAAAAAAAAGAAGGGAAGTTTAGCCGCTTATTGTTGTTTTGTTAAATTTGGAAACTTAATATAAAAAGAAAAACTTATTGTCGTTTTGTTAAATTAGAAAGACAGACAAAAAAAAAAAAAAAAAAAAACTCTCCCTTTAAAAAAATTTAATTTCCAAATTTGAATCCTATATTTCCTTATTTGTTTTTCTTTATCTCTAATAATATCATCTCGCATATTTAAATAACATGACTTATTATCATCATTAGGACCTATTTCTTACAGCTATTGTTAAGGGCTCGATCAGATCCGATCAGAGGACCACTGCCGGGGAAGATCGCTCTACCTGTGGGGAGATACCTTTGGAAACTTTTTGGTCGACAACACTCCCGATTAGCCGACCACTCCAGTGTTCTCGGGCTGCAAAAAGAACCAGTCAGGAGGCCGGTTTTCCGGTCTCCACCCGAGCAACATTGTGTGCCGACCACGTCCCGAACCTCCCTTGTCCTCCGAGAACATTTCGGAGGAAATCCGTTCTGGCACAGGTCGTGTCATCATCTCGCGACTGCAGGCGCCGATGACTCGAGTACGGCCGACCAGGGCGACCCGAGTACTCGGACCAGACTGTGCTCCGAACATCCTATCTCGGGGTTGTGCCCAGGGCTAGTAGGAGTCCCCCGGACCCACACACCCCCTGTCGCACAATGTCTGACACAAGTCCGTCACCGTACCCATCCACCGCAGGCGCCTTCCACCTACTCCTGCAACACATCACATCACCACCCGCCACCACCTACTCTGGCAGGGACATGTGGCGTCGATCCGTTGGACTAATGGCATCTGCCAGCCTAAGACCTAGTCATCTTCCGGATGCCCTAGGTAACCGACCTGGTCGGGTTTCCCCGAGCACCTGGATCCGCAAGAAATGTCTATAAATAGGGAAGGAACTCACTAATTCAGGTATGATCATTTTTACCTTGCCAAAGCTCTGCCTCTCCCTTCGCTCATCAGTTCCCCAACTGACTTAAGCATCGGAGTGCCCGCGGCAGACACCACACCGGTGTCTCCATCATTCCGAGGTGCTTCCCTTTTGCACGTGACCGACGGCGGAGTGACTGGCCGGTCCTGACCCGACCACTTTGGGTGTTGTTGTCAGGCCGGACCCGACCACCGACCACCCAACCACTTTGGGTGTTGTTGCCGGATATATTTTTGGCATCAACAGCTATCTCATCCCTCAAACCCTCAAAAAGCTCTCGTGGCGGCGCATGCACTTAAGATACTCGATAAATATTTGTTTCTTTAAGTATTTTTTTTACTGTGCTAATTTAGCTGTTTTAATGAAAGCTATTATGTTTTCGAGCAAGGGTGAGAGAACGAGAGCGCCTTTCTTTTTTTTGGGTTTCTTTATTTTCTTTTTCCGTTGTTTTTCTTTTTGACAAAACGAAAAAAAAAAAAAAAAAAAAAACTCTCCCTTAAATAAAATTTAATTTTCAAATTTGAATCCTATATTTCCTTATTTGTTTTTCTTTTATCTCTAGTAATACTATCTTACTTATTTAAATAACATGATCTATTATCATCATTAGGATCTATTTGTTATGGCTCTCTCATCCCTCAAACCCTCAAAAAACTCTCGTAGCTGCACATGCACTTAAGGTTTTTATTTTTTACTATGCTAATTTAGCTGTTTTAATGAAAGCTATTAAAAAAATCTGCAAGGCTAAGATACGTGAACGATTTGTAAATTTGTGATTGTGTGCTTTGCTTTTTTTTTTTTTCTTTAAATATATATAATTTATTCTGTATATATTGGTCAGTTGCGAAAGGTTACATTGATTCTGCAAAAAAAGAAGAAACAATGAAGCTGGATTTGAACCTTCTCATATCCTTATCACCGGATCACTTTAAGGTTCTTGCAACTGTCAGGAGGGCAATGAAAAAAGATGGAATGAAAAAGAAAAAGGTCTTCACTATTTCTTTATTTATATCCGTATTACCTTTTGAAAATTTCAACAATTTTTGATTTTTTAGTTAAATGTATTATTTTCAAATTTTTTTTAAACTTAGGTGAGAAGATTCGAACTCTATACTTTGTAATAGAGTTAAGTATAAAATCACCACTAGATTATGTCTGTAGTTATTATTATTTCTATATTTTAGTTGGCCATTGACTCGTTTTTTTTTTTTATTTTGTCTTTTGATTTGTTTAATATAATAGTCATGTTACTAAAAAAACACAATTAAAAGTTAAATAAGAAAATACAAAGGGTTAAAGGATTAGAAAAAGAGAGAAAGATTAAGTAGCGATGAGTACTATAAATAGACTCTCAGTTATCAAGATGAATAATTTTCTTTAAATCGTAAAATTTCTTAATATGAAATTAAATACGAAAGTTTGGTAACTCGATAAAAATGGGAACTTTCCACAATAGCTACTGATGAATGTCGTCCAACATGCATGGAATCTTATTCTTTTCAGCTTGATTTGAGAACCTTCTCATCTTATCTGCCGAATAGCTGCTACAAGTATGCCTTCATTCTACCTTTCTTGTTGAGCTATTTTTATTTTTTTTCTCTGGTGACTGACACAAGGAAGGAGAAGAAGGCAGGGTGTGAGAAAGATAGAGGGGGGGATGCATTCGGACTTGGGAAAGAAAGAGGGTAGTCAGGACCGTGGGGTCCACGAAGGGAGAGAGAGACTTTTTTTTTTTAACTTATGTTTTCGAGCGAGGGTGAGAGAAAGAGAGCGCCTTTCTTCTTTTTGGGTTTCTTTTTTTTTTTTTTTTTTTTTTCCGAACGAGGGAGAGAGAGAGGGTGCGTTGGGAAAGAAAGAAGGGAAAATTAGGAGCATGTGAGGTTTATAAAGTGAGAGAGAGATAGAGAGAAAATTGTTTGAATGCTCTCTCTGCTCAATTCACACAATATACTCAAAATTTGATTCATTGATTGATTGAAAGCTATGTTTAGTTTTATTTGCAACCTACAAATCTTGAGAAACAAGCAACTTATATATATATATATATATATATATCTGTGTGTACATATATTTTTTAAAAAGTATCAGGGAAAATTGTGTGTAAATAGGAAAAAAAAGATAATGTGGTTAGGCTATACAGTAGATCGTTACGAAAATAAAAGGAAATCAAATCAATTAAATGTTATTACGCATTAAGATATAGGGAAAATATTAAAATTTGGGACATTGAATTATGGTGATTTCTTTTATTTTCACAAATTAATGAAGTGAACCCTCTATAAATTAGGAATTTAATTCGTTAATGATAATTCTATTTCTACCTTTCTACTTTTTTTTTTTTTTTTTTGAAACGATATCTTTCTACTTTCTAGTATAAAAAGAAAAACCCACAGTTGTTTTGTTAAATTCGACAAAAAAAAAAAAAAAAAAAACCTTTCCTCAAAAAAATTTTAATTTTTAAATTTGACTCCTATATTTCCTTATTTATTTTTCTTTACATCTAATAATATCATCATTTTCAAAAATAAAATAAAATAATAATATCATGTTACATATTTTACTCACAACGGTGCATGTAGTTAAGGTACTTGATAAATATTTGTTTTTTTTAAGTTTTTCATTATGTATGAAGGTCTCTCTTTCTCCTCTTTTTTGATGGAATTTATGTCCTATTTATTGAGAAATATCCACTACCCGAAGTTAGTGGTTAAACCCACTATTTGAGTTAGTGGGGTTGTGTCTGCTATTCCAATTAGTAGGGCTGAACCCACTTTCCTAAATGTATGAGAGTTGATTATCCATTTTGGGTTATGGCTAGTTTACATGATGCCATGATCTCTTGATCGGTGATGTTTGACACGAGGAGGACTAACATTGGAGGACGAATTCCAATTAAATGCATCACTGTGTAGAAAACGACAACATTATTTATAAAAAATTTTAATAAAAACAAACCAATAGCAGCTATGAGTTATCTTAGTATCAGATTAAATTGAACTCACAAAACATTTATATTTATATATATAACGTACATATAGGAACCTCTGAACTTTAACAAAAGCCAACATATGTAAGCTTACAAAAATATTTTGTGTGGCATGATCTTTTTTAATATTCAGGAGCTAATATATGAATATAATAAATGTATATATAATTCAGCGAAAGGGTGCCACAACTAGTTATGTATAAAGCAAAGCAACCCTTGAATTGAAATTTTCTAAATAAATATAAATGATGGTAACATATATAATCTACTTTGATATGCAATCTAAAGTACGATAGAAGGTTTAAAGCTTATACTATACACAGGCATACATATATATATATATATATATATTCACTGGAATTTTCAAAGTAACACAAATAGTTGGAGAGCATCCACAGT
>CM046361.1:22400787-22434677 GCA_025413025.1 Ficus hispida
AACAGTAGCTCAGCGACACAAAAATTGCGAAAACAACAAAGGAAAACGACTTCAGATTAGAAAACCATACCAAACGACAACAATCGAGCGGAAAAAATGAACAAAAAATGGTTGAACAGAACTAAAACCAGACAACAAGGAAACTAGATCAAAACGCAAACGACAACAAAGCAAGAAAAGTGTATTATCCATCCACATGCAGATTTTTATCTATTTATTTGCATTTGGATAATTAACACTGATACCCCAAACGTGTTATCTTTTAAAAACTTACCCAAAAAGTTTTAATTTTGACATTTTGCTCTTAGTTTAAAAAAAAAAAAAGAGTTCCGCAGCTTTTTTCTTTTCTTTTTTTTTTTTTTTAAATATTTTTTATATTGTTTATATTTTTTTGAAACGCTTTCTTTAAACTTAAACCGAGAGCAAATATCAACAATCAGCTTCCGAGACTTTTTCACTCAACCAAGCAAAGTGGATTCCCTCTCATACATATTGCTTTCTAAAAGACACTGCCCTTCACATTGCAGTCCACAGTGGAGACGCCGAATTGGTAAAATCTCTGCTCAACGAAATATTGTTCGGAGGCAAAGACGATCCTTTTTTAAGAGAATTGGCGCCGCTTCGGAGAAAGAACGAGTACGGTAACACGGCCCTCCATGAGGCGGCCTCCGGCGGACATCTTGAGATGGTCAAACTTTTGCTGAGCCGCGATGAAAAGCTTCTGGAAGTTAAGAACAACAGAGGAGAGACTCCTCTGTTCCGAGCCGCTGCCTTTGGCCAGACGAAAGTGGTCAGGTTTCTAACTTTGAAAGTCGAAGACATGGGAACTCACCGCAGGCGTGATGATTCCACCAGCATTCTTCACGTTGCCGTCCTCGGAAAATACTTTGGTAATGTGAACTTTTTTTCATTTTTTTGTTTTTGGCTCACTCTTTACTAGAATTGCAATATGTTTGAAAAGCGCTCTCTGCACCATTTTTTTTTTCGACGCAGAAACTGCGGTGGAATTACTACAACATGACGTATCGCCGGATTTGAGGGATGAAAATGGCATGACATGTTTTCAGCTGCTAGCGAACATGCCATCTGCTTTCAGGAGTGGATACTCCATGGGAAAGTTGGCTACTTTACTTTACTATTGTAAGTGTAACTTTACTAAACAAATTACTTACTTTCCCGACTTCACCAGATTTAAGCGTCTAACCTGTGCTTAATGTCTTAGCCCAACTCACTGATGTGTTCCTTTCTTCATATTTCTTTCTCCTAACAGGCCTTCCCAAAAAGGATTACGACGAAGTTGATGATATAGCACCGCAGGCTGGATCGAGTGGACAGGAAGATTTGGAGAGTGGCCAGGGATCTAGCCAAACAAACCATCCTATTGGTAAACTCATTATTTCTGTATTGTGTGTTTGGAAGAATATTTACTTGTAGTTGTAGCAGAAGAAAATGTACAATTCTGCAAGTAACTTTTCCCCAAATATACCAGACACACTACTAGCATTGAGTTGAGTGCAAAGAACTTCTGAGGCCTCCATAAAAAGAACAATGTTAAAAGGGCATGAGTGGTGTTCAAAACCATACTCCAATAGAGGATGGGTCCCATCTGTGAGCCTTATGTTATATGACTCATTCTCTATTAGTTATGATGTTTAATATGTGGCAAATACACATTGAAGGGCATAACTTTCCCAGATGGTTGTCCACATAAATGTAGGCTCTATAATTTATTCTAGTAAATAATATGGTGTTATTATGAAATTCAAAGCGACTAAAAAATTTGCTAGTTTTAAGCATTTTCCCTGTGGATCCTTGCTTCATAATTTTTTTCCCCCTCCGAACAGGCTTTCCTGGAAGGGATGACGAGAAAATTGATGATGTAGTACAGGAGGCTGTGTTAAATGGAGAGGAAGATTTGGAGAGTGGCCATGAAGGAAAACCTGATCTCCAGGGATCTAACAAGGCAAACCAGCCTACTGGTAATTGAGTCAAGATTTTACAGATGGAAATACATATTCAAGGCATACTTTTTTGGTTGAATGATATGGCTTAAATTGAGTAATTGAAGCAGCTGATTTAATCTGAAGATTTTGTTTCAAGAGTGTTCTAATCAATTTGAGTCCAAACTCTCAGACATTCTAAAATCGTACTGTGATTTTTGGAGGTGCGCGGCTCGAGGTTTGTCTCCCAAAATCTATTAAGAATTTTGCAAACTGCAAGAACACAAAAATGTTTGTTAAATATCAGATATGAAATTCTATTTGAATTTTTTGGAAGATGATCACCTAATTGTTTGCTTTCTGTCATTTGCATCAAAAAGTATTGCCAGCCATTGGAACACTGTGGGAAATAAAGAAGAAGCAAAACAAAGTGCTGGAACTTCTCAATATTCTGGCTAAACAGGATTTATCATGGATTGGCGCAAACTTCGGCGGTGTCCCAGATGAGAAAATCCACCTCCCTGTGGATGAAAAAGATGATCAAGAAGATGTTGACAAAGATGAAGAAGAAGATGGTCACTCTACCGAGTCTCGTGCAGCTTCCGAAACTAGTTTTCGACTCGAGACACCGCTCATTGCAGCAGCAAGAAATGGGATCATAGAGATAGTAGAGGCCATCCTGAAAGTGTATCCGCAGGCAATCGAACATGTGAACAACAGAAATGAGAACATATTCCATGTCGCGGTGAGGTTCCGCAGAGTAGAAATATTAGACCTCCTTCAGTCTTCACACATTCCAATTTCCAGGCTGAGGAGGAAGATCACCACAGATGGTGACAGTATTTTGCATAAAGCGGCGTATTTGGGCGAGTACTCCTTGCGGGATAGGCCCGGGGAAGCCCTTCGTATGCAGTCCGAGATACAATGGTTTAAGGTGCTAATCTTTCCTATTACATTTTTCATTAATTTCCCTGTTCCTAAGGCTCTAAATAGCATCTAATGAATGACTCAATGCAGAGAGTGCAAAAAATAGTCCCTCCATATTTCATCAACCACAGGAACAAAGAAGGAGACACAGCCCAATTCTTGTTCAGCAAGCAACACAGAGAACTCGTGAAGCGCGGACAGGAATGGCTAATGCGGACCACTCAGGCCTGCACGCTAGTCGCCGTCCTCATCGCCACTGTCGCCTTCACCTGCGCCTACACCGTCCCCGGTGGCTCCAACAAGACCGGCCACCCTCTCCTCCTCAGGACAAAGCCATTTATCGTCTTCACGACCGCCGACACGCTCTCCCTCTGCTTCTCCCTCACCTCCGTCGTCGTTTTCCTCTCCATCATGACCTCCAAAATGCAAGAGCAGGACTTCCGGAGGTCCCTGCCGTTGAAGCTGGTTTTAGGCCTCACCACGCTGTTCTTGGCCGTGGCGGCTATGATGGTCGCTTTCGCAGCGACGCTCGTGCTCATGATGAGGAGGAGGCTTCACTGGGCCGCCGTTCCGATCTACACGATCGCCTGTTGCCCGGTTACGATATTCCTTGTTTTGCAGCTTCCGCTGTATGTGAACATCGCTTGGTTCACTGTACAGGACATGGTGACGAGTTTGATTGCCTCTTTTCCTCAAGTCAAGTGTTTGAAACCAAAATTCTGCGCTAAAGAAGCTTAATTAGCTTGTTTATTGTGTTAATTGCTAATTATGGCTAAGAAGTTATGCCTAATTAGCTACGATGTTTGTACTGATCTTCTAAAACTCGTGTTTTTAATTGTCTGAATGTTTTAAGAATCTCTACTTGTACTCGTTCATTATTTTTGTTTTCTTTGTTTGTAATTGGACATCCGAATTTCCTTGTATCCAGATTTTGGAGCTGGCCTGTTTCAATTGGCACATTAATAAACCATTGTTTTTGCATCAAATTGTTGTTTTTTTTTTTTTTAGAGTTCAAAAAATATATGCGGAGATCATTTTACTTTGATTTAGACCAACTTTCTCTTTTTTTTTTTAAATTTATTTTTGAATGAAGAGATTGGGATTTTCACGTCTTATAATGTTTAACAAGGAAGGATTTGAGCTTTGAAAAAAGAAAAAGAAAAAAGAGGAAGGATTTGATACTAAAAATCATTAGTAAATCAAAAGTGATCCTCATAATTTTTTTTATTACACTGTAAATATATATTTTTTAATTTTTTATTATTCTTTCTCAACTATTTATTTCTCATAACGTTATTTTCTCTAGTTTGCCCCTATTGAAGTAAATTTTTTTTTTTTCAAATATGTGTCCATACTTTCGCATTTCTTTCTACAACCCTATCAGCTACAATATTATCATAGATACCTCCTAATTAATTTTCTATTTTGATTTGTCGGCTGAAATCTTTATTTCTCAGATATGTTCTATTTGTCTAAACATTTGCAATATTCAACCAAACATACATTTTAACTGAAAAATGTTTGCAAACAGTTTTTGATACCTGTAGAGTATTTAGACAAGTATTAAAATTTGTGGATTTTAATTTTAAATTTTTTTTTTGTTAACGTTCTTAAATTCCTCAGCAAAAAATAAAATAAAATTCTAAGTATGTCACAGTCACTGTGCACAGTTAAGTGCTGTTTCGAAGGAGTACAGTGTCTTTCCAATCTCTATTGGATTTATGGCAATGTCAAGACATCTCTCTCTCTCTCTCTCTCTCCCCCTCCTTTTGTGATAAAGAAGACATATTTCTCTTTAGTAAACGAAATAATAAGCTAGTAATTTTCAGTCATGCAGCTAGCACTATAGTTCCCCGAAAAGAAAAAGCACAAAAAGCAAAAGTAAAAGTTAAAAATCAATATTCTATTGCACCGGACTACGATAGGAATCAATCTCAGGGCCTTCAGAGAGAAAAAATATATATATCTATATATGTAGATTTTAAGCGCACACATACACATCTATATATATATATATATATATAAATGCGTGTGTGTGCGCGCGCGCGAACATGCATGGATTCCTTGCTTGATAGCTTCAAAAGCCAAATCAAATACACAACATGGTCATGCATGCATTACAAGGCAAAGTCTAACTTAACTATATAAATATATTTTATCAACATATTTAGATTCTACATATATATGTTTATACTGATCATATGCATATTCCAAAGAAAGAGAACTACATTAAATATAGGATAGCTAGTTTCAGTGCGCAAGTCTCTCCGATATTCATCTCTCTTACTAGTTTTGTCAAAAATGGATTCAAGTTCCAATCATGATGATGATTTCAACACTTTCAAAGAGCTCTACGAAAGTGTAATGAAGGGTGAGAAGGACAAAGTCGTAAAAGTTCTATACCCCAAAATCCCGACGCATCCAACCCGTCCCTTGACGGTGTCCCACGACACCGTTTTGCACGTAGCAATATACATGAAGCGGGAAGACATAGCCAGAGAGATCCTGGCCAAAATCAAACAAGACAGAGATTTGCTGACGACGAGGAACGCCCTCGGAGACACTGTTCTTCATGAGGCCGCCGCCACCGGCATGACGGAGCTCGCGAGGGAGATGCTGATCTCGGCGCCGGAGCTGCTTTCCATTTACAACAAGCTTGGGGAAACACCTCTCTTCAGAGCAGCGCATTTTGGACAGGTCGAAATGTTTAATCTCTTGGCCGATCAAGTCGATGAGAAAGGCCCTAACTTTCGGAAACTTTATCTCTCTAGGGAAGATTCTACTAATATTCTCCACATAACCATCCTTGCTGAGTTCTTTGGTGAGTATTTCTTTATTTTTTATTTTTTGTTCTTTAAATTAAAAAAAAAAAAAAAGAATAGGAAATTAGACCCCTTCATTATTTATTTATTTATTTTTCTCTGTTGTGAATATTAAATTTTATTTTTTAAAAAATTAATAAAATTTGATTGTGCAGATCTTGCGTTTTTAATAGCAGAAAGATACCCTGGATTAGTATATGAAAAAGATGACAGTGGGATGATAGGCCTCCAGCTACTCTCAAGCAATCCTGCAGCATTCAAGAGTGGGAGAAATCATGGGTTGCTAAAGAGACTGATATACTATTGTATGGTTACTTCATTATTTATTAGTTAAATTTTATTGTACTTCACCAATTAAGATTACCTTAATTAGTTTGGATTAATTTAAAAGTGCACCACCGCTTTATATTTTAAGCGCATATATGAACATGATTCTAGCAATATTTTATGGCGGATTTATCTACAGGTATTCCGAGTGAAAACTATCCGGATCAGAAGCAAGTAAAAGAATTCCGCCAAAAAAAGAAACTAGAAAAGAAGGATGGTCATCGTGAATTAGGATTAATCGGCAAAGGTACGTACATAGGTAAAGGTTTTAAAATATATAACTATTATTAGCTCACCTCCTAACAGTTTAAAATTTTATACTGGATTAATAAGCTAATATGATATCAAAGGAGAAAGTCATGAGTTCAAATCACTGCAATTGCACTCTTATATTGGGTTTTTAACTTGTTTCGGGTTTCTAATTATTTGTATTGGATATTCAAATTTAGGGCGCGTTTGGTATTGGAGTTTATTTTTAAATAAAATGAAAATTTTAAGTTGAAGTTGATTGACTTTTTAAAAACTAGTCATTATTTTTGTTTTTTTTTAAGAAAAAAAAAATCAATCATAAAGTACATTCGAGTCAAAATGAATTCGAACACCAAACATAGAGTAACATTTGTTCCCACATTTGTTCATTGTTTGGTTTACATGTAAGAGGGAGGGTTGAAATAGATAATTATTATTAGTTCACTTCCTAATAAATTAAGATTTTGGAATAGATTGATAAACAAACAAAAGATATATATATATATATATATATATATTTTTAAGAAATCATTTGTTAGATTCCAATTTTCTTTAAAAATGGTAAATATATGACTGCATTGCGTATGTGTTTCTTCAGACTTTCTTTGTGATGAAAATTTCAATAACACTCTACTAATTTCAGCTCTAAGAAAAATAAACATTTGGATTTGGAGCGTCACCCGTAAAGGTATATATGAAAAAATATATGTATATGTACATATTTCTCTCTCTCCGCTTCTCTCGATTCATAATTTTGTTTCGATTATTTGGATTAGTGTCTCATAATTTTGAACTTGAAACAGGATGGCCTATAATGAGAGATATTTACGATGAGAAGAAGAAGCATGAATCGGCATTCAGACTAGCCAAGTTGCTCATTAAACAAGACACTTCATGGGAGGTAAGCATGTCCAAGGAAGATAGGGGCAAGATTTCCGTGGGAAACTTCGATAATCCATCTGAAAGTACGGATAAACAGAAGGAAGAAGACGACGATGACCGAGAAGGAAAAAAAGGCCGATCAAAAAAGAAAGGAAAAGCATTGAATTTGCGTAAGAATACTACTCTAAGAGAGGAAACAGGGCGAACCACAAATCAAGTGTCACAGAACACACCACCAAATCCTGCCGATGTGCATGATTCTTCGATACAAGAAGGTGATCAAGCCTTGTTTTCGGTCCTCGTTGAAGAAGAATCAGAAGATGAAAAAGACCCCAAGAGTGAAAATGTACTAAAAGGAGAACCTGGAGGAGGCATTCCTAATCCCATGATGACAGAGAGCACAAACACATCCAATATTGAAAGTAGTACTAATAAAGGAACAGGAGGAGGCAGTACCAGTGCTAGTGGTAACACAAAAGGGAAGAAAATCCAGTCATATCCTCCTCCGACGTCGCTACTGATTGCGACAAGCAGAGGAATAGTAGAGATTGAGAAGGAGATACTGAGAGTGTATCCGCAGGCGGTTGAACATGTGAGTGATATGGGGCAGAACATCCTGCATGTAGCGATTAAGCACCGGCAGTTAGAAATCTTTCGCCACGTTAAGAAGATGCAATTGCCGATGTCGAGGTTGGTCCGGAGGATCGATGATCATGGCTACACAATCCTGCACCATGTTGGCGTCATGAACTATTACACCGGAGGCACTCTGCCTGGCCCTGCCCTCCAGTTGCAAGAGGAATTGCGCTGGTTCGAGGTGATCATCCCCTAATTATTTAAGATTAAACTTAAAGAGAAACTGATTTACTCCTTTTAATAGTTTAATCAAAAGCATTTTATCCTACTGTTGCAGCGTGTTCGGAAGATTATCCCGCCACACTACACAATGCACCGGAGCCGGTTCGGAGACAGAGTCGAGACAGCAGAGGAGTTCTTCCGCCGAACGCACGGGAAGCTCCTCAAGGAAGCTCAGGAATGGCTGAAGCGGACGTCGGAGTCCTGCTCTGCCGTGGCGGTTCTCATCGCCACCGTCGCCTTCGCGGCGGCCTACACGGTCCCGGGAGGCTCCGACCAGGACACAGGGGTGCCTATCCTCCTGCACGACCCTTTCTTCTTGGTCTTCACCGTCATGGACGTCCTCTCACTCGCCAGCTCCTTGACTTCCGTCGTGATGTTCCTCTCGATCCTCACCTCCCCTTTCGAGCTCCAGGATTTCCGCCGCTCTCTCCCCCGCAAGCTCATCCTCGCATTCACTTTCCTCTTCTTCTCGGTGGCGGTGACGATGCTGGCCTTCGCGGCGACCATAGTTCTGATAATTCATCTGAAGAAGCGTTGGACTACCAGTGTAATCTACACCGTGGCTTTCCTACCGGTCACGGTGTTTGCGCTCTTGCAGTTTCCTCTGTATCTCGCGTTCATGGACACCATGAAATCGACCCTCAAAGTCATCAAGAGAGCACTTCCTTGGTATACTATCCCTCGTTGGTTTAAGACCACTTTCTCTCCCGTTTGCAAGATGGATTGATATTTGTCACTGTTGTTTACGGTAAAAACTGTCCTTATTTTTCATTATGGATAAAAATTGTAATTTTGATTATTAGCAGATTAATTATGTAACAGCTTGATTCATGAATATTCATATTAAAATCTTAGGGCCCATATGGGATCATATTTGAAGGCAGTATTTTGAAGGTTATAGATGGTTTGAGTTTTGAAAATGCTCGTTTAATGAAAATGAATTATTTGGAGTGAAAATGTGCAAAAACTTGAAATGTGTTGAGAAAAAAAAAATAACAATATAGATCTTGTATCATTTTTTTTCGAAATTTTATGCAATTTGAAAAAAAAAATCATCTTATTTTGATTTAAAATAATAAAATTATGAGCTTTTAAATTTTGAGTTTTTTAAAAATATTTAAAAAATTTAATAACAAAATTAGAAGAAAATGACAAAAAAATATTTGGAAAAATATTTCCAAACATTGTTTCCAAATAAAGCCTTATATTACACATCATAAAATCATTCTTATTCATAAGTTAAACCATTAAAAATTTAATCTAACAAAAACCAACTTTCCTATACAGTAGGAAAAATGATTGCGCCTACTCTAGCTATAAATTTTTGGTATTTTGTATTGGTCTAAAATAATGTCTTTTTGGCTGTTTTGTTGTTAGATTGGTTTAATAATCGGTAAAGAAAGTCATGCGAAGAAAAGACGAGATCAACTTTTGGATGGATAATGATTCATGTTTTTTTTTTTTCGAACGGATATGATTCACGGTTGCAACTCAAGAAGAGTCTCCTCGTCAGAATCAGAGCATTAATTGGACGTGGTCCCACATCGTGAAACACGTTATTAAAACAATATAAGCCCATGCCGACATTTTTAGAGTCTCCTCGTCAGTATCAAAGCACTCATTGGACATGGTTTCACGTCGTGAAACACGTTATTAAGGGCGGTTTAGGGCATATCTTCGAGTACATCTGTAAACATTTTATTTTGTCTTTTTCTTTGATTAAAAATTATTTTTTACTATTTATATTTTTAAATATCTATGATAAATTCAAACTTTAAACGTCTTTAATTTTGTTATTTCAAGTCCAAAAAGATGATTTTTAAAAATTGTATAAAATTTTGAAAGCAATAAAACAAAATTTATATTGATATTTTTTAAGAATATATTTTAAGATTTTGTATTTTTCACTCAATACAGTTTTTTTCCTAAACACATAATTTAAAAACTATATATGATTTCCAAACCAAAACACATAGTCAAAACCTCCTCAAACGGGCCGTAAAGTGTTTACAACTCTATGCGGACATACTCTATACCAAAAAACGAAAAGGAAGTAGAGCTAAAATTATAAACCACAAACCAATGGTAGTGGTGCATGGGGACAAATTAGGTTCTATTTGGAAACTTTAAGTCAGGGTTTGAATCATGTATACACTTTGTCGGTTTGCAATACCGTTTTATTGATGGACTTTGTTAGCCTTACACGCTAGGCTGGGGAGCATGAAGACACATTAGCCCCCTCATTTATTTATTTATTAAAGTTATAAACCACAAAAATTATATAATGAAACGACACAACAAAATAGGAAGACACTAAAATTAAATGAGAACTCGACAACGATTATAGAACAAGGAATGTTAATTAAATTAGAATAGTGCTAGTGGCACCAATTCTAATATTAATTTTTGAGTATTAACTCACGTATCATATTTTCATTGATTGATTCAATCAATTGATGTGATAATACTTTAAACACTTATCAATAAAAAAACGACAACTCATATACCATATAAGTTTATAATCAAAAATTGATATTAAAGTTGGTATGCATAGCATTTTTCTTAAATTTAGTGTACATTTCAATTTTTAGTTGTATTTGAGTTTTTGCATTTAAATTAAATGTATAAATCTAAATGTGTGTTTGGAAGAGGGTAAAAAAAAAAAAAAAAAGGTGTGAAAAGAATTTCAATATTACTCGTTTTCTTGTCCATTAAAGAAGAAGATGCTATCTTCTAGAAAAAGTGAAATTTCCAAGGTTACAAAAAGAGCATAATCGAATTTGCACATATTCCACGATAAGTGGAACATATCACATCCTTTCATTAACAACCGCCATTTGTCAATTCTTCGCTTAACGTTATTTATAACCATTGTCTTATAGAACAACGTAACCAATTTCCTCTCTGATCAACATTATCATCTTCATCGGAACATCAGCTACTGGTCGTGACAGTGATGAGAAACAGAGCAGAGGAGGAAATTATTAGTTCTCCAAGGCGAGTTACAGAACCTTTCGGAGATGCCCTGAATGGGGACTGGGAAGGCATGAAGAGGTTCTACGAGAAGAACAGAGAAGCAGCGGTTTTGCCTCTCACCCTCACCAACGACACACCTCTCCACATAGCCGTCTACAGCGGCGGCAAGAGTCCACTCGAAGAGCTGCTCCGCGTCGTCCCCAACGACCACTTCACTAGACAGAACGACTACCTCAACACCCCCCTTCACGAGGCCGGCGTAATTGGCAACGTGGAAGCGGCCCAAGTCCTCGTGAACCGATCTGCGGCACAACTTGATGTGCGGAACATCCTAGGCGAAACTCCGATGTTCAGGGCCGCGGCGTTCGGCGTGACCAAGATGGTTCAGTATTTGGCCGCGGAAGTTCGGAGGGTCCAAGGTGACATGGATGTTCAACGCCTCAGGGATGATGGGACCTCCATTCTCCATATAGCCATCTATGGCCAACACTTTGGTCCTCTGGCTCTATCTCTTTCTATTTGTTTTACTGGTTCAAGTATTTTTAGAATTAATTCTTTTTGACAATATTAAGGGGCACCGGCACCACCGGCCTTCTGTTAGTCGTGGGGGACCTAGCTATTATTTTACGGCAGAACCAACCTATTGTTTTACTGAAACGTATATTAAAGGATGAAGTTTTTAGATTAAAGATAATCAATTTTTAGTATAGGTAAAATGAAGGGAAAAAAATCACTGGGGGATGGAAACTCAGACCAGGGCTCCACCCCTGCCTAATGGTGATTAACATCGATAATGCCTCCAAATATTTTTCTAATTCTTTGCTTGCACCCGTTTTTGGTGAAATGTAATGCAGAAACAGCGTTGTGGTTGCTAAGGAATGATGAAATTCTTGGAGAATTGAAGGATAAAAACGGATGGTCATGTCTTCATTTGCTAGCCAAAATGCCTTCAGCTTTCAAGAGTGGTTACCCCATGGGGAAATTAACTGCTCTCATCTACGCTTGTATTCTGTCTTCAAAACTTTTTCCACTTAAAGCATTCTCTTCTTTCCCTTTTATTTTAGAAAATTGAATCCTTTAATTAAGAAAATTAACATATAGATAGTATAAGTTTTCATCATTTCAATTTCAGGTCTCCCAAATGATGAAAATAACGATGATGATGCTGCCCAACTGACCTCGAATCAAAATAACAATTTAGAGTGCGGACAAAATGAGAACGATCACCTTTACCACTCTCGTTACTTGTCAACCCTTCGTAGAGGTAATGCAAACTTCTCAATCTCAACTGATTCTTGTCTCACATGATTTTGTGGGAAATATATACAAGTTGCTTTGTCTAAAGTGGACAATCTTCGGGACCATTAGACAAATATCTTCAACACAAGTTAAAACGGATTAATATCAAACATGGGGTATGTAAAAAGTAGCTAATAGTGAGCAATAACTGTTTACGTCCTGCACAAATGTGACTAAGAAACGAGTTTTGCATAAAGTGAAGAAACAGTGAAAATGCTTCTTTTGCCATTTTTAAAGCAACCTCTTTCAGCAAGGGTGACATATATACATGTATAAATATATAGCAACTTCTATGCCCAACATGTGTAATGTATGATATTCGTACGTATTTTCTTTTAAATCCCAATTAGTTGAAAGCATTTGTCATGCACGTTCTTAATCAATGTGTTAAATAAAAAAATTAATTAGAAGAAATTATGAAAAAATAATAGTTCAAAGAAGATTGAGGAGAAAAAATTTAAATAGTAACAAATTGGAGAGAAGTTAGACAATAACATAGAAAATTAATTCGGTAGTATCATGAGAGGATAATAATTGAGATGGTTACAAAAAAAAATATCTTCAGTAAGGACACGTTTGATGGACAAAAATAAAATGAAAAATAATATTAAAAAATGATGAAAGAAAGCAAACAAAAAAGTGATTGCAGGCATATCGTAATGGTAATACCACATTTTATTTCACCAAAAAATATAGAGTTTGAATCTCCCACCTCTAAATTCAAAATAAATAAATAAACTGACACGTGAATGAAAGTGAAAAATAATATCATTTTAAAGGAGTAAAAAGGAGAAAAAAATATATTTATTTATCAAATACTATGAAAAATAAGTAATTGAGATAGGTTTTTTTTTTTTTTTTTTGTTAAAAAACTAAGCGTCCGTTTGGGCGAAATATTTTAGAGAAACATTTGCAATGTAAATATTTAAAATGGAAACACTTTAAAGAGAAACATTTGGTATGGTAGAAAAACATCCAATGACAAAATGTTGGCCCCTAACATTTAGACTTTTGTCTAAAAATTGCAAATGGTAATCTTTTGCAATTTTTTATACTATTTCAAATATTATATTCCAAATGCCCATTTAAAATGTTAGAACATGAAAATATTTAAAATGTTGGGAACGGTTGAAATATTAAGTATGTATATATTTTTGAGATTTTTTAAATGGAGTAAAGGAGAAAAAACAAAGGGGAGAATAACATGTGAAGGAATTGAGGGAAGAGTCCTTGACTCTTATATATATATATATATATATATATATATATATATATACTAGTTTTTAACATGTGCACGCTCACGTGCGTGATAAATTGTTAAGAATTGTATGAATATAATTAAGAAGAATATTTAGATATGAATATAATTAGAAAAAAAATCTTTAAATATAATAAATCATAAAGAATTAGTATTTGAATAAGGCATAATTAAAAATATAAGATTTAAAAAATAAAGAAATCATAAGAACGAAAAAGTGAGGATAAATATTTGAAAAGCAAAATTTTAGCATGCTTTTTGTGCACATATTTGAATTGAGGTTTTTTGGTTGGATTTGAGTTGAATTATTATGCCTTTGATATATGAGTTTGAACTGCTAGAGTTAAAAATTGTAAAAACTTGAAACGGGTTCAGAAAAAAAAATCAACATGAAACTTGTTTTATTTATCTCAAAACTCTATACATGCTTTAAAAAAAATTCATTTAAATTTGTATATATAAAGTTATGAAATGTTAAACTTTGAGTTACAAAATTATAATAATTGACTTGAATGGTTGAAACTGAGAAAAAAATACATTTGAATGCAACCAATGCACGAAACGCTTGCTTAATGAAATTGTTATATATAAAATTAAGTTAGAAAGATAATAAAGAAATTGATGATTCAATAGGGTCATATTTGTGAAAAAAGAATAGGGGCAAAATTTTTTTTTCTTTTTAAAACGTCGTCTCATGTGTTGGAATATTTATTTAGGGTGAGTCTGTAGTAAAGACCTTTCTATAGTCTCTATCGGTAAAGCCCTTTTTTAGACCGTTGAGATTCAATTGAACGGTTAAAACTTTGATGGTATACGATACTTATTATATACCTTACCTCACATAATCCTTCCCACCCAAAGTCTTTTCTGTCGTCGATGATCTTCTCGTCGCCGGTGACTATCACCGGCGACTCACCCCTGATGCCGACAACCCACCTCCGGCCCTCCAGCCCCGGACGCCGGCCGTCGACGATTCATTTTCTCTCTCTTCCCCTTTCTCTCTCTTCTCCTCTCCCCCGACGCCGGCGACCCACGTCCGGTCCCCCCACCACCAGTCCCAGCCCCGACCGGTCGGCCGCCCACCAGCGACCTCCCTCTCTCTCTTCTCTTCTATCTCTCTTCCCCTCTCTCTCTTCCCCTTTCTCTCTCTTCCCCTTTCTCCCGCCGCCCCCCACCCCCGGCCCCCCGTACGCCCCCCTCCCCCGGCCTCCCCCCACCCCCCGGCACCCCCTCCCATCGGCCCCGCGAAGAGAGAGAAGAAAGGAAAAGAGAGAGAAAGGGGAAGAGAAAGAGGGGGGTCATCGGGGGGTAGGGGGAGGCCGGGGGAGGGGGGCGCACGGGGGGCCAGGGGGCTGGGGGTGGGGGCCGGGGGAGGGGGGGCGCACGGGGGGGCCAGGGGGCTGGGGGTGGGGGCCGGGGGTGGGGGGTGGCGGGAGAGAGGGGAAGAGAGAGAAAGGGGAAGAAAGAGAGGGAGGTCACCGGCGACCGGCCGGTCGGGGCTGGGATCGGTGGTGGGGGGGCCGGAGGTGGGTCGCCGACGTTGGGGGAGAGGAGAAGATAGAGAGAGGGGAAGAGAGAGAAGAGAAGAGAGAGAAAGGGGAAGGGAGAGAAAATGGGTCACCGGCGGCCGGCGTCCGGCATCCAGGGCTGGGGGGCCTGAGGTGGGTCGCCGACATTGGGGGTGAGTTGTCCGCTTCTGTCATCGGCGGTGAGAAGATCGCCGACGACGGAGAAGATTTTGGGTGGGAAGGATTATGTGAGGTAAGGTATATGATAAGTATCGTATACTATCAACATTTTAACCGTTTGATTGAATCTTAACGGTTTAAAAAAAGATTTTATCGATAGAGACCATAGAGACTCACCCATTTATTTAAAAAGAAAACACAAAAAATCACAAAAGGCAAACAAGAATATGTTTAGAGAGAGAGAGAGAGAGAGAGAGTATAGGAATCTAGGGGTGTCAATTCGTGTCTCGTGTCGTGTTCGTGTCGTGTTTGAGTCGTGTCAAATTTTTTCTACCCTAACCCGAACACGACCCGTGACACGAACACGACACGAAACTGTGACACGAACACGACACGAACTCGTAACGGGATGACACGAACACGACACGAACTTGATCCGCGACACGAACTTGACCTGCGACACGAAACTGACCCGCTACACGACCTTGACCCGAAATTGACAACAAATTTGACACGAACTTGACCCGAAATTGACACGAAACTGACCCGCGACACGAAACTGACCCGCTACACGACCTTGACCCGAAATTGACCCGAAATTGACACGAAATATGACACGAACTTGACCCGAAATTGACACGAAACTGACCCGCGACACGAAACTGACCCGCTACATGACCTTGACCCGAAATTGACCCGAACTTGACACGAAAAGTGACACGAAATTGACACGAATTTTTGCGGGTCTACACGAACACGACACGAATTTTTTCTCAACCCAAACCCGTCAAATTCGTGTCGTGTTCGTATCGTGTCGTCGTGTCACGACCCGTATTGCCACCCGTATAGGAATCAGATAGTAAGGACAAAAGCAAGGGAAAGCAAAAGGCCAAAAAAAATAAAAATAAAAATAAAAAGTAGAAGAAACGTGAAACAAAAGCAAGGAGAAGAGAAGTTAAAAAAAGGGCACGAAACTTTTGGTACACATGTCAGCAAAATGAGAAACAGTTATTGATACTTTTATATATGTTATATTATATAAGATTAAGACTAGTACGTACGTGTTTGATAGATTTGTTAAAATTTGTTTGAATATAATTAAGAAGAATATTTAGGAATAAATATAATTAAAAATATCTTTAAACATAATAAATCATAAAGAACAACTTTTCTAGCAAAAAATAATTAATTAATTAAAGAACAAGTATTTGAAAAAGGCATGAAATATAAGATTTAGAAAAAGAAAGAAATCATAAGAAAAAACGAAGAAGGAAAAAGTGAGGATAAATATTTGAAAAACAACATTTTAGCATGTGTTTAGTACCCATATTTGAATTGAGTATTTTGGGATAGATTTGAGTTGAATTATTATGTCTTCGTATGAGTTTGGACTGGAGTTAAAAATTAAGATAAGATAAAATAATATATAAAATAAGTATATTAGTTACATAACATGTGTTTTGCTGTGCCAAGTAGATAAGCAAAAAAAAGTAATGCGTGTGAATAGACTAATAACGCAAAACCAAAAAAAAAAAAAAACTTATAAGTGCTATTGAAAATTATAACAGGTTTTTAAAATATACTAAATTATAATATATTTTTATTTCATTTTTTTATTAATTATGTGCTTCCAATTTTATCCCTCCCTTTAATCTTGCTTTCTCTCCCATTCTCTTTCTGTCTCTCTCTACTGCGCTGGTGGATTTCGCAATTGCGGCGGAGGAAATCGGCGACATGACGGCTAGGCTGGTTGTTGCAAACTTTTGAGCTTTGGTGACCTCGAGAGTCGCTGCGAAGACAGCGACGGCTAAACTTCTGCAGTGACGGTACGACAACGACCTCAGATCTGCGACAATGGACGGCGATGACGCTAGGCTTAGGGTGATTGCAATCACGAAGCTCTGAAGATCGCGATCTCCATTCTCCGTCTCTGATTTCATAGTTGCGTGAATGGGCATTTTTGGTTTTTTGCATTACTATTTTAACCTAATTATGCTATTTGGTTGCATTAGTTTCAATTATGCTAGTATTTTAAAATCTTATAATCGAATATGCTATATCACCTATTCTCTCAAAATTAAAACATTGTCACGTAATGGTCGTCACATGGTGACCATTGAAGGTGGGACGAAAAACAATATTTGCTCTTTTATATATTGTCAAGATATATATATATATATATATATATATATATAACATAATTACTTTTTTTCTCTAGCTAACAAAAGTTATTTTTACACTAAACTGCAGCAATCTCAAAGATGTACTATACATTTTGGAAGTGCGTAACTCAAGGTGGGTCTCGACATTTTTCTTTTACATTTCTTTAGGGTATATGTTTGGAACCGGGATTTTAGAGGCGAGAGGAAAAAAAAAATGTGAGGGATTTTACTTTCTCTTGTTTGGAACCCAAAAAGATGGAGAAAATAATTAGAGGAAAAATATGAGAGAAAATTTAAAAAGGAAAAGTGGATTCTATTTTCCTCAAAAATAGGTGAGAAAAATCAAAATTCCCATGGCATGTTTAGGACTAGGGTTGAGTTTCGGGACAAAGGGTTAGGGTTATGTTTTGGTATTGGTATCGGGGTCAGGTCGGGACAGTTTTGAGATGGGTGTTGAGATCAGGTTTCGAGACGGGTGTTGAGGTTGGGTTTCGAGACAGGGTCATGATAGGGTTTTGAAACCAGGTTGGGTCAGGTTTCAATATGTGGGTTAGGGTTGGGTTTTAGGATGAGAGTTAAGGTCAGGTTTCAGAATTAGAGTCGGGTTTCGAAACCAAGCTTGTGTGTCAAGACGGGGATCGTGTCTGTTTTCGGGATGGGATTCGGGGTCAGGTTTCGAAAGAGGGAGGGGGTTAGGGTCGGGGTTGAGATTCAAGATGGGGGTTTAAGGTCGGTTTTTGAGACGTGGGGTTGGTTTTGGTGATGAGGTTAGGTAATTTGGGTCAGATCATGTCAAGATTTGAGACAATATCGGGTTTGAAACTTGACCTTGGTCCCATTACCGAAACTCAACCCTAGCTCCGAAAATTATCAAGAAATTGAACTATTTTTTCCTTGCAACTTTCTTTTAAGTTCCAAGCACAAGAAAACTTTTTTCTTTTTTTCCCTTTTTTTTTTCTTTGCACTTTCTTTCAAAAAATTTCCCATCATAAAATCTGGGTTCCAAACAAACCCTTAGGAAGCACAATTCCGTAGTTGTATTTCTCACTACTTAATGGAATGTTGATACCTGGTGAACATTTTGATTGTAGCCATATCTCTCTGCATACATTGGACATTTAAATGATTTGCTTACATGGATCACTGTATATCAATTCTAGTAGTCACTTCAAAAATATAATTTAAGTTCAATTCTACTTAGACCCGTCACTTTTTTTCGTTATTATATTATTCCATATCAATTCAATTTTAATAAAGCTTGTCTTACAGTAATCGAAACGAGAAGTTTTAGATCAATATAAAATTATCGTTGGCTCATCTTATAATAGTTAAAGCTTTTTGAAAGAATTTATAAACTGACGTAAAGAATGTTCATATATCTATAAACTTTTGAAAGACCTTCAAACACATGCAATTTTATTTTGGCCTTCCCTATCCGTGTAACTGATCTCACTGGACTATGTATGGTGATAAGTAGGCTGGCCGAAGGTTAAGAAAATTTGGAAGGAGAAGAGGAAGCACGAAATGGCGTTGAGACTTGCTAAACTACTCGTGGTGAAAGATGCATCTTGGGAACAAACTCACACAAAACCAGATATGGGCTCCATCTCCTTTGGTGGCAAAGTAGTAAACTCAGGAAAGGACAAAGAAATGGAAATGGTGAGCTTTAATTTCAACCTCAAAGAAAACAAAGAAGAAGGAACAACAATATGCGACAATATTATAACTATGCAACAGCCACAAGGGGAGACTACAAAGTCTTCAATATACGTATCTCCAACGACACCACTGCTTCTAGCAACTAGGTCAGGCATAGTGGAGATCGTTAAGGAGATACTTCAAGTGTATCCTCAGGCAGTTGAGCATGTGAGCGAGAAGGGTCAGCACATAATGCATTACGCCATTCGATATCGACAGAAGGAGATTTTCTGTCTTGTAAAGGAGATCATGAGGATTCCCATGGCTAGGTTGGTTCGAAAGATTGACAATGACGGCAATACATTGTTGCACCATGTTGCAGACACTACTGGCTTTGGTGGCCGAGTAACTCAGCCTAATCCCGCACTCCAACTTCAGGACGAGTTACAATGGTTTGAGGTAATTTTAGCTTGCTCCAATTACTTATTTAAATAAATAAATAAATAAACTTTTCCTATAGCCGTGTAATACTTCTTGCTTTTAGTTGGTAATTAATATAATGTTATTATTGGCCCATTCCTTCATAACTTAAGCTTAGTTCAAGTTTTGAGATAAATAGATTATCTAACCCCCCAAAAAAAAACCCCAGAAAAATTTTTTTTTGAAAAAATGTTCATTTTCTCGAATTCATCTCATATCATCTAAAACTAAAAACTACTCTTATAGCTAGTTCTATCATATTGTCGTACTAGTTCTCTATTTTTTTTTTTTGTTTGGTAATTGTAGTAAATAGTCATTCGACCTAAAACAAAAATGCTGAATATTTTATGGTAAAGAAAATGATTGTATTTATTCAGTAATAACGAGAATTGCTACTAATTTAGTCAATAAATATAAAAACGAACAATTTATTTTGGTAAATGAGCATGAACTTTATTTATTAAAAATTACCATTTTTCTTCCAAAAAACAAATCTTCTTAAAAGTTGTCGTTTCCCTCAATCACCCGTTTTTTTTTTCCCCCAATGATACGTTATAAATTGACTGGGATCGCACCGTATTGATTGATGTTCAATAATAAGAATAATAAACCCTCGAAAGTGTTCAACGGCCGACTTTAGTTTATTTGTTTTAGGGTCGTTTGATAGAGTTCTTGGTCTTGCTTTTAGTTTGTGAAAAACGAGAAATAAAAGAGGTTGCTTTTGAATAAATGTTTACAATCAAATTTTAAAAAGAACATAATAGGTCAAAATAATTTTTAAATTTTTTAATTAGCAATTAAAAATGTTTTAAAAAAATTTAGAATGTCTCAACAAACTCCAATACAAATTTTAAAATTTATTTAGAAAGAACTTTTTTTTGAGAAATTTGAGCTCTTTTAACATATTATTAAAGCGCCATAAAGCTTAAACTTAGGAAGTCAAAAATAACTTTTAACATGTATTCCTTAATTTAACGTCTTATGGATGCAGAGCGTGTTGGAACTAATACCATCCTACTACAACATGCACCACAACAAGAACAACGAAGCCGCCCAAGAGTTCTTCGAAAGAACACACTCGGAGCTTCTCAAGGAGGCGCAGAATTGGCTGAAACGCACCTCAGAGTCATGCTCAGTCATCGCGGTGTTGATCGCCACAGTCGCCTTCACCGCAGCCTACACCGTGCCCGGTGGTTCCGACGACAAGACGGGCCTTCCCATTCTCCTCCACGACCCTTTTTTCCTGGTCTTCACCGTCATGGACGTCGTCTCTCTTGTTAGCTCCCTCACCTCCGTCGTGATGTTCATCTCCATCGTCACGTCGCCGTTTCAGCTCCATGATTTCCACCACTCTCTCCCCCGGAAGCTCACCCTCGCCTTCACCTTCCTCTTTCTCGCCGTGGCGGCGACAATGCTCGCTTTCTCCGCCACCGTGATCCTCATCATTCACATGAAGAAGCGGTGGACCACGACCGACGTCTATGCCGTCGCCTTCGTCCCGGTCACCGTCTTCGCGCTTCTCCAGTTCCCTCTCTACGTTGCCTTCATGGGGACATTGAGGTACTCTCTCAGCCTGATGAAGAAGCTTCTTTCTTGGAGTTTTGTCCGCCACAATTCGTTGCTCAGGAGGAGAGACCATGCGACGTCGTTTAGGAGGAATAACTGAAAGAAAATTATGTATGACTATTTTGATCTGAGAGCAGTGGAAGTTATTTGATTTTATAATTACCATTAACGTTATTCCGCCGAGAAAAAAAAAAAATAGTGGCTATTTTACTGGGCGTGGGCTTCTCATATATAGGGATTAAAGAGAATTGAGTCTCAGTTTTTGAATATGTAACCTTTTATCTAAATCTCTCTTCTCCCACCATTAAACTAGTCCGAGCTGGATATCAGTACCGTTCAATTTCAACATGGTAGTTCAATTTGAAAAGGCCTTTTTGTTAATATTCTTGGGGTTTTGTTTTAAAATATTAACCTATCAAAAGATGTAGTTTAAGCCCTTTTAAACCCATTTACAATTCCATGTATTATATATAACCAATGAGAGAAACTCCTAGCTAGATGAGAGAGAATTCGAAAAGCAACACTAGAGAGAAAAACTTTAGAATTAGGTTTTTCTAGGTTGTTTTGATTTTGGGATTTCAGAGGGGGTAATTCTCAATAGGTACTGAATAAAAGTTCTCTGTCTTCAAGATTCGTGTGTGTAGTTTTTGATTTTGTGGTATTTTCTCGACACCTTTGATGTCTTAAATCTTGCTCTTTTTATTCCTTGGCTAAATCTTTTCCAACTATGAGAAAGAAGCGCTCACTAAGATTACTTAATGATTTTTCCCAACAGAGTAAGTTTAGAGTTATAGGAGAAATCTTGGAGAATTTTTTATAAAATAAAAAATAGCTTACAGAAATTTTTTAATTATCTTAGTCAAATTTTCATTTTTTTTTTCTAGTAACATTCCTAAATAATGTAAGATTTTTCTTTTCCCCACCACATGATTTTAACAGACTGCAGATAAATAACTTGGCTTTAGGAAGTCACCTGTGCACCCTTTCCCCTATAACTTAGAGATGAATTCTACCTAAGTTTATTAGACATATTTAAACTTACTATTATCATATTCCACTTCGTAACCGCTTTTTGAGCTAAATTGGTAATCTAACACTATATATCATTCCACACTTCTAACCACTTTTTGAGCTACATTGTTAATCTAACCCAATCCCAAACACCACCCCCCCCGGGCCAAAAAAAAAACACCTTTAAGAAGAGTTCAATTTCTTGAATATTTATCGTGCCATTTAAAATTAAAACTACTCTTATAGATAATTTTATCATTTTGTAGTACTTGCTAATTTTTTTCGAATAATTGCATTAAAAAGCTGGTTGATCTTACCCAAAAAAAAAATGTTGAATGATCATGAAGAGAATATGAACTTAATTTACTAAAACTGTCCACTTTTGTCCAAAAAAGAAAAACTCCTCTTAAAAATCGTCATTTCAATCCATCACTTAAAAAAAAAAAAAAAAAAAAAAAAAGATGCGATAGAAATTGAATAGGATCATACCATTTACAGTAATGATTGATGCTCCATATATCTTACGATAATAATAACTATAATAATAATGTTTTAGGGAATAAGTGGTGTAACATTGTTTTTAGACCCTTCAAAAGGGTTCAACAGCCAACTTCACTAAACTAAGGATTGGAATCTAGGTTGGAGTTGAAGTTTTAGATATGTGTGTTAGAAATGCGTGTTTGGTTGAAATAATGATGAAAATTAACTGTGATATTTTAATAGTATAAAAATTTAAAATGAGTTCAGAAAAAAAAAGGCAATATTAATCTTTTTTTGTTCTTTTCATTATTGTGAGCGTTTAGAGATAAGATTAATCTCAGTTTGACTTGAAAAAAGAAAAATATGTACTTCGTTTGGGGGTCTTAGATTGTGTTTTTGTCTCATATTGTTAAGTTAAAAGACTGTTGTGTTTATATGTGGAATGAGCTCCATCTCCCCTTAAGCTAGCTTTTGGGGATGAGTTTATATCCAGGCCTATTTAACATGGGATCAAAGCCAGATTTTACAGGCGATAATGGGTTTGGACCTTGGCCTACGCTAGGCATGAGGAAGGGTGTTAGATTGTGTATTTGTCCTACATCACTAAGTTACGATGCTGTTATAATGTTTATATATGAAATGAACTCCCTCTCTCCTTGAGTTAGCTTTTAGGACAATATACCCACGTCCATTTAATATGGTATCAGAGTCAGGTTTTGGAGGCGATGGTGGGTTTGGATCCTGGCCCATGCTAGGTGTGAGGGAGAGTATTAGATTGTGTATTTTTCCCATAATACTAATTTACGGTGTTGTTGTGGTGTTTATATGTGGAATGAGCTCCCTCTCCCCTTAAGCTATCTTTTGGGGGTAAGTTCTACCATGCCCATTTAATAAGGGAAACGATCTGAATTATAATATTTAGATTGAAACATTTAAATGATCATAATTGAACAACATAATTTAAATTATCATCCAAACTGATGTTTGGATGTTGACATTTAGTGCAACACATTTAAATAGAAACATTTGAATTTATATGCCTAATGTCAAAATAGACATCCAAATGCTCCATTTCAGAAGTGCAAAGTCCAAACACACATATGAATGTGGCCATTTAAATAGAATGACCCAAATTGAAGCAAATAAAATAGGTGTTTAAAGTTTGGGCTTTATTAAAATAGAAGAAAGAGAAAGAGAGATGTGAGATTTTTACGGTAGTTAAACATGTTAAAGGTATTGAAAATCAACTTAGAAAATATAGATGGGAACAGTTGATTCAAGTGCGCCCTAAGACTATCTCCAATGCATTTGAGTATGCCATTAATGTTATATTTGTTATAAAGCAGTGTGAAAAATAGCATTATTTTAATTTATGCTCTAATACATTATGCTATTTCTACTTTTTGTCATTATTATTGTGCTTTGGAAGTTGTAAAAGTTAACTTTTAATATTTAAATGAATGAAAAATAAAAAAGATAATAATTACATGAGACAACAACCAATAAGAATCAAAGTGAAATTTGACATAGACTATATTTTATAACAAATTTATCATAAAGTTTAGTATATAACAAATTTAGCATAAAAGATAGCAGTACATTATAAAGTACTTTTTTTTATTCAAATGTCAAAATTTATTATTGGCACACTAATTTAGTTTTGTATTGGAGATGCTATAAAGGTGTTGCAACTCGTTTCTCAAATCACCACATTATATCACCTAATTCCTATCCAACAAAACGTTTCCTATTAACTGTTGTATTTTTGGAATGGTTAGCAGTGTAAAGGGACCCAAACAAAGGCGGGGGACCAAGTGAAGATTGTTGAGCCTAAATAGCCCTCACTCTTAAATCAACAAGTGCGATCTTGGTTGGCAACCGACAGATTTTCCCCCCCAACCCCACCAACCACCTCCCCCCCCCCCCCCCCCCCCCCCCCCGGCTCTCCTTTGGTAGGGAAGGACCCCACATAGTCGTTTCAATCAAAAAGCTGTTTAGGCTAGTTAAAAATACCACTTTTTCTTAGCAAAATTAGGAATGTCATTGGGATGGGACATGATGTGTTTGATTCCCCCGTCTCCGTGCTTACCTTCTTTTTAATCCCTTATATCCGTCTTTGTATCCATCTAATTTAATACGGGTGCGGTATAGATAATTTTCACTAGGGATACTAGACCCATGCCTTATTCATTTTATATTAAAAATTAAAAAAAAAAAGAGCTCGGAAAAAATTTCGTTAAAGTTTTTATAAAATTTAACAATATAATCACAAATATAAATGAAAATAAAATTGAAATCTCAAAAATAAATCCAAATTTTAGGATCTATAAACTAAACTCATAAATAAAATTAAAACATTAAAGCACTAAAAATTCAAATTTGTACATATAAACATCCATATTTTTATAAGGATGAATATAAATGAGGCAGATTATATTCTCCATACATGTTTTCAAACTCATGTACCATCCCAAATACTCATTTAATTATGGACGGATATCCGCTACCGGTAAAAATGCCATCTCTAGACAAAACTACGTATGTCAATCGTTGATGAAAGTGAAAAGGCAAATGCGAGGTTGGACAAGATTCACGTATTGTTGCAAAAGGCAAATGCTAGCCTTTTTCTTTTGACAGCCTCCCCTTTATTTTCTTTTGAGTAAACAGCTCTTAATAACGTATTATATTACAACTTATTCCATAAGGATAATAATGGTTGAAGCCATTCACATTGTGCGTCAAACGTCAGCTACAGCATAAAACGATGCTTAATTTTTTGCAAAGCTAACACGATCACCTATTTTTCTTCTCCAGCATACGGAATTATATTCTTCCAAGATATTGTGGCATTTCTCCTTTAACCAAAAGCATCAAAAGATAGAGAGCATCTAAGTGATTACATTTCAACTTATTTTCAATCAAAAGATATATGGTCACTTGGCTATATATAAATATATATATATATGTATATTTATAGTTATATGATGTATGCATGGAACTTAGGCTGTTCACAACAGGCTTCCAACATGAGTTAATTAACACAAAAATGTTATCTCTCTACTAAAATATAATTTCATCAATCATTACTCTATGAATCTTAAATTGAGTAGCATGTAATCCTCCAATACTTTCCCATGACAGACGTGGGAAGTCGAAGTCAAAACATCGAGATGGCTAGGGTTTCAACAGAAGTAACAGAGCCTTACAGGGCAGCCCTTAATGGAGACTGGGAAGCCATGAAGAGTTTCTACGCAAACAACCCGGAAGCGGCTGTTTTTCCCCTCACGGTCACAAACGACACGCCTCTTCACATCGCAGTCTACAGCGGAACCAAATCTCCGCTGGAAGAGCTCCTCCGGATTGTCCCGGACGGCTTCTCCAAGCCGAACGACCTTGAAAACACGCCTCTCCACGAGGCTGGCGTCATCGGAAACGTGGAGGCGGCACGCGTCCTGGTGCGCTGCTCGGCCGCGGTGGGGCTTGGCGTGAGAAACGCCCTGGGTGAAACTCCCCTATTCAGGGCTGCTGCTTTTGGGATGACAGAAATGGTCAAGTATTTGGCTGCGGAAGTTGGAAGGGTTCAGGGTCATGATATGGAAGTTCAACGATTTAGATATGATGGCATCTCTATTCTTCATATCGCCATCATTGTACAACACTTCGGTCTCTCTCTCAACAAATACATATATACATAAATATTCATATATTTATAGCTCAAATTTGATTTTATTCTGTTTATATAATTTGTTAAAAAAAAAAAAAAGAAGCAGTATTTATAATCAAGTGAAAACTTTTGGGTTAATATAATTATTGTGACATATATAATCCGTGGTTATACTACTGATTTTTTATGCATAAATTTTCATAGAAATTTATATGCCATGTATATGGTAGTATTTCCACTAATTCATTTTTTTTAATTAATGAGAAATTGATGGAATTACTTTTTTTTAATAGGAGAAAATAGGTGAATTATTGAATAGCTAAAGTGTACAATTTGTGTGACATGTAAATACAGAAACAGCATTGTGGTTACTGGGGAATGATGACATGCTTGGAGAAGCGAAGGATGAAAGCGGAAGAACATGTCTTCATTTGCTAGCAGATATGCCTTCTGCTTTCAAATCTGGATCGGCCCATGAGGGCAGATTGAAGGAACTTATCTATTTTTGTATGTTAATAATTATATTTAGCCAATTATTAATTAGTTGCTTTCCTTTTAATTCCTTTCACATATAGAGGGATTTGACTAAGGAGTTTTTTAAGTTTGAAATCTAAGAGTATGGTTTTCATTTTTTTTAATAAACAAGAATCACACACCTCATATACTTAAAAAAAAAAAATTTAATTCGCTTTTTTCTTTTTTGTTTGAAAAAATATAGGTGTACCGGCTGATGAAAATGATGAGGAAACTAGAGTGAATTTAAATCAAAAGGATTTGGAGAGCGGCTGGGTGAAAAGGACCACAATCACAAATATTCTCGTTGTTCAATTATTATTTCTGCAGGTGTCTAATATTTTGTGTCCTTTTGTATTTTCTTTATCATAAGATAACTAGTTTCCTAACAAATACAGTACTATACTTTATTTTTGTATCTAGGTAACAAATCGTGCTTATATATATATATATAACTGCAGGAGTCCGCAGGATGTATTCTGGGAATGCCTAGCTAAAGGTGTGTCCTTTCTGCACTGCTCTAGCTAATTAATTAGTACCTAATTATTCTGCTGCTGCTACCATATACGCATCATATATCTCTTGTTTAATGCTAAAGTGCTTCAGTGTTACCCCACCAAGACGGTACTAGCTAGCGTTAGGATCTTTGATAGTCTCTCAATACTTAAATTTAATTTTCTCTGGCTCTAGAGAGTGGCATGCCACAGATTATTAGTTCTACTTTGTAGTGGTTTTTAGCTTTGATGTCTGTTTTGTTTGTTCCTGGTTGGTGTTGGCCTTGTTGTTCGTTATGTTGTTTAGGCTTTTGTTGGTTAATGAAATTCACAATTAGCCCAATAAATAAAATAAAATAAAAATGGCATCAAAGCACTGTACATCGTATAGTTTTCAATATTAATAATCGTTTTCTTTAGAAAAACATTAAAAATACCAATTTTAATCTCTTTTTTTTTTTTTTTTTTTGTTATCATTTGATGTAGTATGTGAATTGCCATTTCTTTAATGATAAATATTTAAAGGATTACCACATTAACTATTTGTATGTATTTAAAAAAAAAAAACAACTAACAACACACTACTATATATACATTTATATTAAATAATTGAGTTTTAAACATGTGTCTTTAATACTATACTTTTCCTTTTTAAGTTGATAAATAATGCTACCACCTTTTCACAGTTTTTTTTTTTTTTTTTTTTGATGCATAAAGTAGGAAATTTTCAAATATTTTTTTTTTCATCTTTTACTAACATGTGTATGAATTATATATGAATATAGAGTATTTAGCATTATAATGTCTCTCATACTTGTTACTTTTTGACGGCTCACTTTATAAATTTTTAATTTTGACAGTTATACCCTTCAAATTTTCTAAATTATTAGAATATACTCAACATAGCTTAACTTCCAATTGAGCCCACACGCGTCTTATGTGAGGATATGTGGAAACCCGCATTTTTAATAACATGTTTTTAAATTTAATACAAATCTTTCAAATAATTTAAATATTTAATTTAATACAAAGTTAACTAATGTAGTATAATACAATAATTTAGAAAGAATAAACTGTTGAAATTAAAAATTTAAGATGCAACTTCTTAAATGGTGACAAATTAAGGATGCTAATATACCATGTGAATATGTGTGTGTGTGTGTGATCTAGCAGAGACAACGGTGAATAGACGATAGTGGTGGGCATCTGCCCCCTCAACTTTTTTAAACATCCAACTAATCCTCCATATTCCTTTAATTTTTTTTGGTTATTTTTCCTTTAAATATTTTTTTTCTTCATTACGCATACATATTTATATCACTTGATCTTTAATTTTCTAAGACTGTGGGCATTACTTTTCTCCCCCTCCCACTTAAATATATTTTTCTCTTGATTGAGCCTCCGTCAATTCTTTTTCTTTCTCTTCGTCCTTTTTTTTTTTTCCCTTCCTTGTTTCTTTGATTCTCACTGATTTTTATCAAAAAAATTTAATTCAAAAACGAAATTAGCATATATTTAGATTCCCGGCCGGCTAAGGATTCCCCCATCGAATTATGCTCTTAATGTGCGAGATGAAGTTCAAATATGAATACAACACTTTTCTTCCGTTTAGGGCACATTTGGCATTTGATTTTCATATGCTTTTTTTTTTTTTACTTTAATTTTTTCCTAATCAACTCAAAACTACTTTTCACTATTCATATTTTTAAATATCTATAGTAAATTCAAAATTTAAAAATCCATAACTTTGTTATTTTAAGTTCAAATGAGATGATTTTTTTATAAATTGCATAGAATTTCGAAAGTAACGAAACAGAATCTATATTGATTTTTTTTTCATACTCATTTCAAGTTTTTATATTATTTTTTCTTCACATTGTTTTTTTCAAACAAATATATCTCCAAAACTTCAATTTAAATATCCCCAAAGCTACATCTTTAAAACCTCCTCTAATCGGGCCCTAAGTATTAGAATAATAGTATAAAGTTAATAAATATTTGATTAAATAAAAAAAACTATTATTATTTTTATATGGTGATTGTTTTAATTTAAAGAAAATAATTTTATTTATGTCCATATAAAAATAAAATCCTGAATCCGTCGGTGTGATGTAGGATGGCCTCTAATAAACGAAATCCGGAAAGAAAAGAGGAAACACCAATTAGCTTGGACACTTGCAAAGTTGCTTATATTGAGAGACAAATCATGGAAGCAAACTCATACAAAACTGGATGTAGGAGCAATATTCTTCGGAGGCAAACAAGGAGACCAAACAGAAGTACTAGAAAAACAAAAAGAAATAATTACCTCTTTTAAAGAAGATAAATTAGATGACCAAACAGCAAACGAAGGTAGTATTATGCAGCCAAAATCACGAGAGGAGAAAAAACCCGCACCATCTCCTATGACTCCACTCCTTCTAGCAACTAGTAGAGGCATATTGGAAATAGTTGATGGAATACTTCAAGTGCATCCTCAGGCGGTTGAACATGTCAGTGACAAAGGTCACAACATAATGCATGTTGCCATCAGGCATCGCCGGAAGGAGATCTTTTGTCGTGTGAAGAAGATGAGAATTCCCATGGCGAGGCTTTCTCGGAAGATCGACGACGACGGCAACACCTTGTTGCACCATGTTGCGGACATGACTGACTATGGTGGAGGATCTCAGCCTAATCCTGCTCTCCAACTTCAAGAAGAGTTGCAATGGTTTGAGGTACGTAAAATCTGAAAATTTTGTTGCTTAATTTTATTTTTTTTCCCGTCATAATGACCATTTATAATCACAGAATCGTTTTTGCAAGATTAGAGATTTTTCAAAACTTTTAACTTTAAACATATTTTGAGAAAAGGAAACCTAATGCATGTTATCTAACGAAAATATTGATGACGACATTATAAAATATCAACTATGTACTATTAGGGTTCTATATTGCACAACTCCATAGAATTTTATCTTTCAGAATTTATGAGCAATTTGTTATCCATAATTATAGTTTATCTTCATCATTTTTAGATTCAACTCTATATATGAACTCTATAACTTGATTAAACATTTTTCCACTAGCTGAAAATCGTAGCGTCATGTTTCGCCTTATAAATTCACATACCACCGTAGGAAAGTATTTGAATTTATTTTAACATTTGAGTTTTAAAATTATGGCATTGAATGCACACACAGAGCGTGAAGAAACTAATCCCGTCGCACTACGACATGCACCACAACAAGAACAACGAAGCCGCCCAAGAGTTCTTCGAGAGAACCCATTCGAAGCTTCTTGAGGAAGCGCAGAACTGGCTGAAACGCACGTCGGAGTCGTGCTCGGTTATCGCAGTTCTGATAGCCACCGTCGCCTTCACCGCCGCCTACACCATGCCGGGTGGCTCCAACGACAAGACGGGCCTCCCCATCCTCCTCCACGACCCTTTCTTCCTTGTCTTCACGGTAATGGACGTCCTCTCCCTCGTCAGCTCCCTCACCTCCGTCGTCATGTTCATCTCCATCTTAACATCGCCGTTTCGGCTTCAGGACTTCCACCACTCTCTCCCTAAGAAGCTCACCCTCGCCTTCACCTTCCTCTTCTTCTCCGTCGCCGTCACCATGCTAGCCTTCTCCGCAACCGTGCTGCTCATCATTCACATGAAGAAGCGCTGGACCACCACACTCCTCTACGCCGTTGCCTTTGTCCCGGTCACCGTCTTCGCGCTCCTGCAGTTCCCTCTTTACTTTGCTTTCACGGGGACTCTGAGTTACTCTCTCAGCATGATGAAGAAGTTTCTTCCTTCGTCACTTGTCTGGAGTTTGTTCAGGCGCGACCATACGACGTCGATTCGGAGGAATGAATGAATTAGTAGATATGTGTGCATATATATTTATATATATATATATATATATAATATTTCCAGTCTGGTACTACTTCTCAAAGTAGCGAACACGTTTGGCGTTGTGGTTACATTTTACAATCGTCGGATGTGATTTAAAGGGTTGGATCATGTCAAGGCTGAGTTTTTAAAAATCATATACTGGGTGTACGGTATGTATTTTGAGTTGAGAGCAGGAGTGAAGCTTTATGATTCTATAATCACTACTACCTAGCTTATAATATATATATATATATATATATATATACACACTGGCCATTACTTGAAAATGATCATTTTTTAATAAATGTCTCAAATTTTTATAATTTAGAAAAGTGACCATTTTTAAATAGTTAATCAAGGATGAACGACTTAATGGTTCAACTTTAATCGATCATTTATAAACTTGGTGATCAATTGCTGATAAACCAATCAATCAATATCGGTGATTTAGAGGATTAAAAAAATATATATGGATGATTCAGAGGAATACCACTTTACTAGAAAACTTAATTCTAATTTTTATGTCAAAGTGATACAAATGAGTTAATAGGCTCCTCATTAACTCCATTTCAATGTCAACTGATGATTTAGTTGGTTTTCCTGAATGTCACTGATAGATTCTTGTATGTCGGTGATGGATCATCATAAAATCCAGGCAATTAAATTATTAAAAAAAACACCATTAATTAAAAAAAGTTCTACCATTTTTTATAAAGAGGTGGCCAAAACCAACGACCACATAATTTTCCAGAAAAAACCATTATGTCTTAAATCTTGCTGATACTTTTTTCTCCCCGAAACAAACGCTAATTAAGATTAGTTAATCGTGCTTTCGAAACAGAGCAAGGGTGTAGAACTTATAGGAGAATTCTAATTTGGTGACGGTAAAAATAATCCTCGACTAATTTTGAATAATTTCTTTTCATGTTTCATTAAAACTTGTAAATATAAATCCTTTAATAGGATTCTTTTTTTTCCCCCCCAAACCTTAACTCTCTGGTTTGTACTATCTACAGATTGAATCAGATAAATATTCACACAAATTTTTTTCCTTTAAAGATATTTATTATTTTTTTGACAAATGGATCATAATTTATTTAGGGTCATCATGTGCTTATTCAAACCAATTGTTCTTTTCCATTACTGTGGTCCAAAATCAACTAGTTCTAATAAATCTCGAGACAGCAAAACTGCAGCACATTCTAGGTATGCAAACGGGATCGCGTTGATAGAATCGGCACATGCTAATTATGTGGCTGCATGGTAATAATGATTGTTAATGCCTTTTTACCTCTTTAACTTGGTAAAGAACTGCCTACATCTATATACGCTACAAATCTTCATATTTGCTTTTTACCTTAAAAAAATATAAAAAATATAAAAAACCTAGGACTTTTTTTTTTTCCCCTGATTAAAAAGGAGATTATTGATCTCATGGCATCCCTAATTTAATTGTCTATAAAATAAGTTATTGAGCTCACTAAAAAACAGAAAAGGTTTCAATTCAACTTGAAAAGTAGGTATGTCTCATTTACACATGTTGAGTCCAAACTCAAACCGTCAGTTTCATTTACACCAACAATGAATTGAATTGCACAATCACCTATTGATTAAGAAGAGAAGAATGAAAAACATTATTACCGCCAATACCACGTTGTTGGTAACCTAGGACTCTTATTATTTTTATCTTCCTATTGAAGAACTTTGATTCTCTTTTACCAAGTTAACTAATTTGGTATTTTTGCCTAATTTTATGATTTTCCTGTCTAGCCCCAAAAACAAAAAATATCCCATCCTTTCCGGATACCAGGCAAGTGTGACTTAAAAATGAAGCCAAAGGCATGTTTCTTTGTAATGATCTTGGATTTAGATCATAATTAAACAAGAAAAACAAATTTTTCCTCTCTTAATTTTTGACTTGCACATATATAGTGATATGCCATTTTCAGAAAGAATTTATAGACATAAAAGTAATATGAGTTTATCTTATTAACATTTTAAACAAAAATCATGGGACTAAATTATCACATCCAATGCTAATGACAGACAGCCGGATTCATCAATATTGGCCTTTACAAGATAAGAACAAACCGAAGAGCATACTTGATGGAAGACCTCAAGAATAACCCCATGATACTCCTCCGAATTCATCGAAACGTAATAATTCAAGAGAATTCGAAGATCCTTAGGCTCTTCAATCCGGTTCGCCATTATCATCTCCTCCATGGACTCTCTGAAATCCTCTCTCGGATCGTCCGAGCTTTTTTCCATGGCCACCATTAGTACAAACCTAGTTGTAGTAGTTGCTGTAGTATTAGTATTCCCTTCATGACTACTTGATCTCTGCCTTCTTGATCTATCTCCAACGCCAACATTATGTCTAGCCTCTTGTCTTTCTCTGATCATCTGGTCCAGTCTCTCTTGGACCATGGCGTGAGCAAGGCTCGAGACCGAGGCGAACCGCTCGGAGGAGGAGCTCGAGCTCTCGGCTTCCTCGGAGGACGACACGCTAAGCCGGCAACTACAACACAAGGCTCTGCCGCATGATCTCTGCTGAAGCTGCTGGTCTTGCCTTACTACTTTCTTGTGTTGCCTGAGGGAAGAGGATTTCATTTTGGGGCGACTTGCGAGACGTGTTAAGTTGGGAGAGAATTGTGTGCGCAAAATAATGATTTATGCAGAATTGGGCAAGTGGGTCACGTTAATCATGATTATGTCTTGTGTTTAAAATTAAGTTTGTGTGAGTTTTGGAGAATTAGTTAGGTCACATTAGACTATAAAACTATCATTG
>CM046361.1:22434777-22754777 GCA_025413025.1 Ficus hispida
TTTTAGAGTAACCCAAATTCTATTTTGACCCAATCCGAAAAACTGTGATGCAATATATATAACGGAGCTTTAATTATGAGAATTTTTGGGGTATATAGGGTAGCGGAGGGATCTAATAGGTAGAGCCGTTTTAGAGTTTAGATATATTTATGATGGAAAACAAATGTTAAACTATAACGTAATTTAAAAAGAAAAGAAAAGAAAGATTAAAAAAAAGAAGGGAAGTTTAGCCGCTTATTGTTGTTTTGTTAAATTTGGAAACTTAATATAAAAAGAAAAACTTATTGTCGTTTTGTTAAATTAGAAAGACAGACAAAAAAAAAAAAAAAAAAAACTCTCCCTTTAAAAAAATTTAATTTCCAAATTTGAATCCTATATTTCCTTATTTGTTTTTCTTTATCTCTAATAATATCATCTCGCATATTTAAATAACATGACTTATTATCATCATTAGGACCTATTTCTTACAGCTATTGTTAAGGGCTCGATCAGATCCGATCAGAGGACCACTGCCGGGGAAGATCGCTCTACCTGTGGGGAGATACCTTTGGAAACTTTTTGGTCGACAACACTCCCGATTAGCCGACCACTCCAGTGTTCTCGGGCTGCAAAAAGAACCAGTCAGGAGGCCGGTTTTCCGGTCTCCACCCGAGCAACATTGTGTGCCGACCACGTCCCGAACCTCCCTTGTCCTCCGAGAACATTTCGGAGGAAATCCGTTCTGGCACAGGTCGTGTCATCATCTCGCGACTGCAGGCGCCGATGACTCGAGTACGGCCGACCAGGGCGACCCGAGTACTCGGACCAGACTGTGCTCCGAACATCCTATCTCGGGGGTTGTGCCCAGGGCTAGTAGGAGTCCCCGGACCCACACACCCCCTGTCGCACAATGTCTGACACAAGTCCCGTCACCGTACCCATCCACCGCAGGCGCCTTCCACCTACTCCTGCAACACATCACATCACCACCCGCCACCACCTACTCTGGCAGGGACATGTGGCGTCGATCCGTTGGACTAATGGCATCTGCCAGCCTAAGACCTAGTCATCTTCCGGATGCCCTAGGTAACCGACCTGGTCGGGTTTCCCCGAGCACCTGGATCCGCAAGAAATGTCTATAAATAGGGAAGGAACTCACTAATTCAGGTATGATCATTTTTACCTTGCCAAAGCTCTGCCTCTCCCTTCGCTCATCAGTTCCCCAACTGACTTAAGCATCGGAGTGCCCGCGGCAGACACCACACCGGTGTCTCCATCATTCCGAGGTGCTTCCCTTTTGCACGTGACCGACGGCGGAGTGACTGGCCGGTCCTGACCCGACCACTTTGGGTGTTGTTGTCAGGCCGGACCCGACCACCGACCACCCAACCACTTTGGGTGTTGTTGCGGATATATTTTTGGCATCAACAGCTATCTCATCCCTCAAACCCTCAAAAAGCTCTCGTGGCGGCGCATGCACTTAAGATACTCGATAAATATTTGTTTCTTTAAGTATTTTTTTTACTGTGCTAATTTAGCTGTTTTAATGAAAGCTATTATGTTTTCGAGCAAGGGTGAGAGAACGAGAGCGCCTTTCTTTTTTTGGGTTTCTTTATTTTCTTTTTCCGTTGTTTTTCTTTTTGACAAAACGAAAAAAAAAAAAAAAAAACTCTCCCTTAAATAAAATTTAATTTTCAAATTTGAATCCTATATTTCCTTATTTGTTTTTCTTTTATCTCTAGTAATACTATCTTACTTATTTAAATAACATGATCTATTATCATCATTAGGATCTATTTGTTATGGCTCTCTCATCCCTCAAACCCTCAAAAAACTCTCGTAGCTGCACATGCACTTAAGGTTTTTATTTTTTACTATGGCTAATTTAGCTGTTTTAATGAAAGCTATTAAAAAAATCTGCAAGGCTAAGATACGTGAACGATTTGTAAATTTGTGATTGTGTGCTTTGCTTTTTTTTTTTTTTCTTTAAATATATATAATTTATTCTGTATATATTGGGTCAGTTGCGAAAGGTTACATTGATTCTGCAAAAAAAGAAGAAACAATGAAGCTGGATTTGAACCTTCTCATATCCTTATCACCGGATACTTTAAGGTTCTTGCAACTGTCAGGAGGGGCAATGAAAAAAGATGGAATGAAAAAGAAAAGGTCTTCACTATTTCTTTATTTATATCCGTATTACCTTTTGAAAATTTCAACAAATTTTTGATTTTTTAGTTAAATGTATTATTTTCAAATTTTTTTTAAACCTTAGGTGAGAGATTCGAACTCTATACTTTGTAATAGAGTTAAGTATAAAATCACCACTAGATTATGTCTGTAGTTATTATTATTTTCTATATTTTAGTTGGCCATTGACTCGTTTTTTTTTTATTTTGTCTTTTGATTTGTTTTAATATAATAGTCATGTTACTTAAAAAAACACAATTAAAAGTTAAATAAGAAAATACAAAGGGTTAAAGGATTAGAAAAAGAGAGAAAGATTAAGTAGCGATGAGTACTATAAATAGACTCTCAGTTATCAAGATGAATATTTTCTTTAAATCGTAAAATTTCTTAATATGAAATTAAATACGAAAGTTTGGTAACTCGATAAAAATGGGAACTTTCCACAATAGCTACTGATGAATGTCGTCCAACATGCATGGAATCTTATTCTTTCAGGCTTGATTTGAGAACCTTCTCATCTTATCTGCCGAATAGCTGCTACAAGTATGCCTTCATTCTACCTTTCTTGTTGAGCTATTTTTATTTTTTTCTCTGGTGACTGACACAAGGAAGGAGAAGAAGGCAGGGTGTGAGAAAGATAGAGGGGGGGATGCATTCGGACTTGGGAAAGAAAGAGGTAGTCAGGACCGTGGGGTCCACGAAGGGAGAGAGAGACTTTTTTTTTTAACTTATGTTTTCGAGCGAGGGTGAGAGAAAGAGAGCGCCTTTCTTCTTTTTGGGTTTCTTTTTTTTTTTTTTTTTTTCCGAACGAGGGAGAGAGAGAGGGTGCGTTGGGAAAGAAAGAAGGGAAATTAGGAGCATGTGAGGTTTATAAAGTGAGAGAGAGATAGAGAGAAAATTGTTTGAATGCTCTCTCTGCTCAATTCACACAATCATACTCAAAATTTGATTCATTGATTGATTGAAAGCTATGTTTAGTTTTATTTGCAACCTACAATCTTGAGAAACAAGCAACTTATATATTATATATATATATATCTGTGTGTACATATATTTTTTAAAAAGTATCAGGGAAAATTGTGTGTAAATAGGAAAAAAAAGATAATGTGGTTAGGCTATACAGTAGATCGTTACGAAAATAAAGGAAATCAAATCAATTAAATGTTATTACGCATTAAGATATAGGGAAAATATTAAAATTTGGGACATTGAATTATGGTGATTTCTTTTATTTTCACAAATTAATGAAGTGAACCCTCTATAAATTAGGAATTTAATTCGTTAATGATAATTCTATTTCTACCTTTCTACTTTTTTTTTTTTTTTTTTGAAACGATATCTTTCTACTTTCTAGTATAAAAAGAAAAACCCACAGTTGTTTTGTTAAATTCGACAAAAAAAAAAAAAAAAACCTTTCCTCAAAAAAATTTTAATTTTTAATTTGACTCCTATATTTCCTTATTTATTTTTCTTTACATCTAATAATATCATCATTTCAAAAATAAAATAAAATAATAATATCATGTTACATATTTACTCACAACGGTGCATGTAGTTAAGGCACTTGATAAATATTTGTTTTTTAAGTTTTTCATTATGTATGAAGGTCTCTCTTTCTCCTCTTTTTTGATGGAATTTATGTCCTATTTATTGAGAAATATCCACTACCCGAAGTTAGTGGGTTAAACCCACTATTTGAGTTAGTGGTTAAACCCACTATTTGAGTTAGTGGGGTTGTGTCTGCTATTCCAATTAGTAGGGCTGAACCCACTTTCCTAAATGTATGAGAGTTGATTATCCATTTTGGGTTATGGCTAGTTTACATGATGCCATGATCTCTTGATCGGTGATGTTTGACACGAGGAGGACTAACATTGGAGGACGAATTCCAATTAAATGCATCACTGTGTAGAAAACGACAACATTATTTATAAAAAATTTTAATAAAACAAACCAATAGCAGCTATGAGTTATCTTAGTATCAGATTAAATTGAACTCACAAAACATTTATATTTATATATATACGTACATATAGGAACCTCTGAACTTTAACAAAAGCCAACATATGTAAGCTTACAAAAATATTTGTGTGGGCATGATCTTTTTTAATATTCAGGAGCTAATATATGAATATAATAAATGTATATATAATTCAGCGAAAGGGTGCCACAACTAGTTATGTATAAAGCAAAGCAACCCTTGAATTGAAATTTTCTAAATAAATATAAATGATGGTAACATATATAATCTACTTTGATATGCAATCTAAAGTACGATAGAAGGTTTAAAGCTTATACTATACACAGGCATACATATATATATATATATATATATATTCACTGGAATTTTCAAAGTAACACAAATAGTTGGAGAGCATCCACAGTGAAAATGGCGAAAATGAGTCTGGTTTTGGTTATGATGATGAAGGGGTTGATGCTTTTTCTTGCACCATTTTTGTTAATATTAGCGGTGCAAGCAATGAATCTAGTTTCTCCTTCACTTCCTTCAACCACATTTGATGGTTTTACTAAAAGACATGCAACTATTGTTACTACCAAAGTACCTGTCATTAAGAACAATATTGGCCGTAAAACTCTCGTAACTGGCCTTACAGTCCTCCCCCAAGGAAGAGAAAAGAGCAAAACTAGTTTCTGGCCTTTCGGTGGTAGTCCTCCCCCAGCAAAGAGAAAGAGTCGGAACATGAACAAAAACTAAAGGCATGTTAAAAAAAGAATAATAATAATAAAAACAAGGCCTAAAGTGCCTTCCCTCGCTCTCCCTCTTGCTAGGATTGCATCATTCGTGTTTTTTGCTTGGAACTGGAATCCGACGATACTTCTTGATTGGTCACTGGATTTTTGAATAAAGATGATGTTTCACTATGCAAGTGTTACATTTTGTCTCTATTTTCTTTATTTTTATTTTGGAATAATGGAGGTGATCTCCTTATGCTCTCTTATTGGTTTTTTATCAATCCGTTACAGTCATTTTTACGCATGTAGTGTGGTTAGTGACCTTTTTGCTATATATAGGTCATTGATCTCGATCAATTAGAGTTTTACCTTGATTGTAGTGGCGTTGTAAAAAAAAAAAAAGAAACATTTGTTGTTCAATCATTAATGTACTTTTTCGATTTCCCATTATTGGAATTCCGTGCACTTTTTATCCTTGTGCACTTCATTTGATTTTACCGATGAAACCGACATGTAATTAGAGTTAAATTTACTTGTGCTATGAGAACATTCGAGTCAGTATTGATGTTTGTATTTTCTTGATTTGAAATACAATTACTCTTGTCAAAATAAATAAATAAATAAATAAAGACATATTTTGCAGTCCGTACAATGATACCGTATTGTATTTTTCTTTGTTTATACAATGTTTTGTATGCATATTTTATATTGTGTAATTTTATAGCATCAGTAAATTAATACAAAATAAGTAGTTTAATGTAGAATTCTATTTTCCTATTACGAATTGTTTCTGCAATTAGATTTCGACATCTGATTTAATTACTTGAGTATCTTTATGGTCGTCACTTAAGCTAAAGAGCTTGACGAAAACCATCATGGAACACCTCCAAATGCAAACTTCGAGCATATATTTCCCTCCAAATTTTACAAAATCAAACATCGAGCTAGCTGTGAACTTCTTTTTTCCGATCAGTGTAATAAAAGTGGTTCATTTGATGGATTTCCATAATTTGCAAAAGTTCATGAACAATAATTTCAGAAAGAAAATGTTGGAATTCTGCTTCTTCTTCTTCTTAAATGTTTTTTTGTTTCAAAAAAAAAAAACTTTGTTAATAAAAATGACTTAAGTTTTATAAAATTAGTAATAAAATGACCAATTTTGCAAAAAAATAAAATGAAATAAGTCTGTCATTGATCAATCATAATTAATTAATGATTTATCAATGTTAATTAATATATATTTATTCTAATTAATTATAATCAATCACTGATTAACCATCTTTTTTTTTGTCAAAAAAATTTAGTCACTAACTTAAATAAGCATTTAAAAAATGTCTATTTATCTAATTTTTTTTTAGAAAAAAATAATAGTAATGATTAAGAGCCGCCATAACTATTTAATTATTTTACCGCAAATTCCATACATAACTTATCTTCTTCAATTAATTACTAATTATCTTTATTTTTCAATTAATTGGTTTACCTTAATTTTAAATTATAGAAGAAATAAACCTTCCTAGCCCCTCTTTTAAAGGGCCGTCAATGGGAACAGTTCATCCAAATAAATAAAGTGAAAGGCCTTTGATTATTTGCATGGCATTTCTGTATTTATAAGTACGATGTGATGGTAAACAAATCAGATTTGATTTTTAATATAAATATGATTTTTTTATTTTTGTTTAAATTTTGATTTGAATTTACACATTTTTTTTTTTTGGAAGTTCAAATTTTTTTCCCTTAAAGAAAGTTCCTGTACAGTAGGATCTCTTATAACTTAGCCATATCGATTTGAAAGAATTTTTAAATCATTAAATTAAACTTTTAAGGATCTAATTTACCAATGTGCAAAAAGTTACAGTGCGGGCATAAAACTGTTCAAAAGATTATAAATAATAGTTCCTATTTATAATGCAAAATGAAAGGCCTTTATGCAAAAATCCCCAAAAAAAAGTCAATCGTTTTTTTAAGGGAAAAAATCAGTCGTTTTTCGAAACAAATTAGAAAGATTAAAAGGATATAATCAATTGTACTACGTTCCAAAAAAAAAACAAAAAAAAAAAAAAAAAAGAAGAGTTATGCTGCTTGGATGATATATTTGTTAAAACTACAGGGCACTAGGATAATATTTATGAGACACGAGGGTATAAAAGTAAAAAATTGTTAAACTATAAAGCTTTTTTTTTTTCAAAAAAAAAAAAAGAAAAGAAAAGAAAAGAAGGATAAAAGAGGCAGTTTAGCCACTTATTGCCGTTTTGTTAAATACGGAACAATATATAGGAAAGTCAAAAAAAAAAAAAACAACTTAACCTCTGTTTTATAAATTAATTAAAAATAAAATTTTAAATTAGAATTAATTGATTTATTAAAAATTAATTATAATTTTTTTAATTTTTTAAATAAAAATAAAATAAAAATTTTTAATTTAATTAAAATTAATAAATAAAACAGTAATTTTATTTTGGTTCAAAATACGCGTTTTAGTCGGAAACATGCGTTTTATTTATTTATTTATTTATTTATTTATTTATTTATTTTCCTCTGGTGACTGACACAAGGAAGGAGAAGAAGGCAGGGTGTGAGAAAGATAGAGGGGGGGATGCATTGGGACTTGGGAAAGAAAGAGGGGCAGTAGGGAATGTGGGGTCGACGAAGGGAGAGAGAGACTTTTTTTTTTTTTAACTTATGTTTTCGAGCGAGGGTGAGAGAAAGAGAGCGCCTTTCTTCTTTTTGGGTTTCTTTTTTTGTTTTTTGTTTTCGTTGTTTTTCTTTTTGACAAAACGAGAAAAAAAAAAAAAAAACTCTCCCTTAAAAAAAATTTAATTTTCAAATTTGAATCCTATATTTCCTTATTTGTTTTCCTTTATCTCTATTAATATCATCTCACATATTTAAATAACATGATCTATTATCATCATTAAAACCTATTTCTTAAAGGGTCTCTCATCCCTCAAACCCTCAAAAAACTCTTGTAGCTGCACATGCACTTAAGGTATTTTTTTTTTACTGTGCTAATTTAGCTGTTCTAATGAAAGCTATTAAAAAAAATCTACAAGGCTAAGATACGTGAACAATTTGTAAATTTGTGATTGTGTGCTCTTTTTTTTTTTTAATATATGTAATTTATTCTGTATATATTGTTCAGTTGCAAAAAGGCTACATTGATTCTGCAAAAAAAAGAAGAAACAATGAAGCTGGATTTGAACCTTCTCAGATCCTTATCACCGGATCACTTTAAGGTTCTCGCAGCTGTCGAGAGGGCAATGAAAAAGGATGGAATGAAAAAGAAAAAGGTCTTTACTATTTCTTATATTTATATCCGTATTGCCTTTTGAAAATTTCAACAATTTTTGAGTTTTTAGTTATATATATTATTTCTTGATTTTTTTTTAACTTAGATGAGAAGATTCGAACTCTACACTTTATAGTAAAATCAAGTATAAATCACCACTAGACTATGTCTACAATTATTATTATTTCTATATTTTAGTTGGCCATTGAGTCGTCTTTTTGATTTGTTTTATAATAGTCATGTTACTAAAAAAGCACAATTAAAAGTTAAATAAGAAAATTCAAAGGGTTAAGGATTAGAAAAAAAGAGAAAGATTAAGTAGCGATGAGTACTATGAATAGACTCTTAGTTATCAAGATGAATAATTTTCTTTAAATCGTAAAATTTCCTAATATGAAATTGAATACGAAAGTTTGGTAACTCTATATAAATGGGAACTTTCCACAATAGCGCTACAGATGAATGTCGTCTAATATGCATGGAATCTTATTCTTTTCAGCTTGATTTAGTACCTTCTCATCTCATCTGCCGAATAGCTGCTCTCAAGTATGCCTTCATTCTACCTTTCTTGTTGAGTTATTTTTATTTTTACTTTTATTTTTTCTTTTTTGGCTGAAATTGTTGGTTCATATTTTGATTATTGAATTACGCACTTGTTTCATACGTTTATTTATCAAAGTTCTTTGTTTTGTGAAATTATTTGGTAAGACGTACGTCATCTGTTCAAATCCGATGAAGGTGGTTAGACATAATAAATTGAAAAAAGTTTCGAATTGAAACTGAAATCCACTTCAAGTTCCTCATTTAGAATAAAAAACCTTTGGAGTGTTACAGGGGCACGGAGAGAGCTTTGAAGTATCTGGCCTGTCATGACCTATTGCATCATGATTCTTCCAAATGTCGGTTTTTTGCTCCTTTCACTTTAACTTTCTGCACAAGTCTTGCTGGTTTCTCAGTTTCGCTCATTTTATTTTTATTTCTTGTGCACATCTAGATGACGGTTATCGCCTCACCTCCCTCGGTTACGATTATCTTGCAATTAAGAATTTGGTCGACCGTGGGGTCTTTGTTGAGATTGGTCTTCAAATTGGCGAGGGAAAAGAGTCCGGTACATAATCCACACAATACTTTCTATCGTCAAATATCCTTTTCCTTTAAATCGTGAGTTGTGTTACATATTAGTCATATTCCACAAACCTTTTTTTTTTTTTTTTTTTCCAAAGAGATCCATGAAGTCAGAACAAAAGACGGTACGTTGCTGGCATTGAAGGTGCACCGTCTTGGTAAAACTTCTTTTAGGGCCGTCAAATTGAAGCGTGATTACTCGAAACATCGTAACAGCAGTTGCGATTGGTTCTTCTTGTCCTCGAGTGCTGCACGATATGAATTCTCTTTTATGAAGGTTTTGAGCTGCTAACACTTTTAGAATCTATTTGGGAAAAAAAAAAAAAAAAAAAATTTAAGTTGATATGACTGAAAGCTTGATCTTTGCTTGAGCAGGCCTTGAAACAGCATGATTTTCCAGTTCCAAGTGCTGTGGCTTTTAATAGGCATTGCGTGGTTATGTCACTTGTTGAAGGTTATCCTCTGTAAGTGCTCTTTCGAGTGTATTATCATACTATTTTTGCCTTGAACCACAACTGAATTTTTGACAAATGCTCTTTTGCCCCCCCTTAAAATTCTGAAAGTTTTCATAATTCTAGATTCTAATAAATTTTTTTTTCCTTTATGACGTTCATTTATTGCAATATTATACGTATACGTTCATCAAACTAATTTAAAGGTTAATTAAATCAAACTCTAATCGCTTTAGGGGGAAAAAAGTCCCAACTTCATTGGAGCTAAAACTCTAAAAATTAATTGAATTGAAGCTCTATGAAAATAATGTTTGTTTTCTTTATATTTTTATCATATAGCAAGTCTTAATGATCAATTTGCATATAAGATTTGTTTTATTTAATAGGTTTTGTAACTATTTGTGCCTCATTTTAAAGAAACTCCATTTTTAAACAACGCACGTCTTTCTCAATTACATAAGATAATATTATGCTTATATCCCTGCATATATATATGTAGATTGGGGGAAAAATATGTATGCAACTGGTGGTATTTTGTCATTCCCGATTAATGTAGTTACATAAAGAGAATACTCTGAATTCATAAACTACATGAATTTTCTAAGATGTTTCATATTTATTATGCCCCGTTTATGCCTTGAGAATTTAGAGATATGTACCTTTGGAAGAGTTTAGTGCGATGTCGTTAAGCGTTACTAATCGTGTAGGGTTGGAAGCACCTATTTTGAGTTCTTTTCTTTAGGATTTGGTAACTTATGAGTAGATCTTTTCCGATCTTGAGTTCGAAACGATATAACTATTGGTCAGTTTACCTCCAATGAAGTGTGCAGGTAAAGCAATTGCAAAATCCAGAGGCGGCTTTTGATACGATCATTGGCCTTATTGTTCGACTGGCAGAACATGGGCTCATTCACTGTGATTTCAATGAATATAACTTAATGGTATGCTAACGTATCCTTTAGTCCAACTTTAGCAGCAAACTTTTCATGTTGGTAAACACATATTTCGCAGTATAAAATCCCAAACTGCTAGTTTATCTCCTTCCTTAAGCTTACTTATTGGTAACCTTGAGCTAATCTTTTGGAACCTTCCTTTGTAGATTGATGATGATGAGAAAATCACCATGATTGATTTTCCGCAAATGGTTTCTGTTTCCCATCCTAACGCGCAGATGTAAGATACTCTGCACTAAATTTCTACATCGATCAAATCTCGGTTCATTATTTTCTCATCCAGTTATGATGCTTGGTATCCGAGGGTTTTTCACGTATTAAGTATTCTATTTCTCATCCAAATAGATTCTGTTTTCAGGTACTTCGACCGTGATGTTGAATGTGTATTCAAGTTTTTCAAAAAGAGGTCAGTGATTGTCTTGGTGTTAGTAAATGAAATTTATCACTTTTACTAGTAATTTAGTTTTCTGGTAGTGTTAATTAGTTATTTGAATGCTTTAAACAAAGCTCCCTTAACTAAAACACGATGTTTTTGCTGTTCAACACGAAAACAATAAATAAGGCTACATAACGACTCTTCTAGTCGGGTTATCCTACTCGTCTCTCTCACTCCGACCTTTTTTTTTTTTTTTTTCCTTCTCAGGTTTGATTTATCGTTTGAAGATCATAATACAGATGAAAGCAGAATTTGCCTTTCTTCAATAGCCAAAGATGCTGATTGTCTGGACAAGGAACTTGCTGCTAGCGGATTTACAAAAAAGGATCTGGAAGACAATCAGCAGGTAAGGCAGTATATTGAAGTATGGTCCAAGTATAACGATTAGCAACGCGAACCTCACTTGAATTATGTATTCCCTGAATTATTTTGGAGGGTGTTGGGACAAACTGAAATAGTTTATGGTGTTCTTCAATACAATACTTTTATTCGCAGTTCATCGGAGAAGGTGTAGAGCAGAATGGTAGCGATAGGGATGGAGGAACTGAAGATGACGAATGCGTCTCCGGTACAAATGAAGAAAACATCAAAGGTTTCAATGCTCTGCACTTGCAAGATCAGGTAGAAATGTTTATTTTAAGTCAAGAGGCTTCTTAGTTCACAAAAATTTCTGCGTTGGACGATGTTTCTAATTTTTGCCGAATCATTTCGCATGATAATATCTGATTGTCTTGGCATTGAATTAAATTATTAATAAAAATTTCGTTTTAATGCCTTTAGAAGTTGAATATTACCATATCTTACTTGGTACAATGTCAATTCAGGAAGAGCCTACTTCAGATTCTGACAACGAAGATAAACGGGAAGATAGACTACGTCATGAAACAGGTCAAAGCAGTGAACTTGATAATCAGAATACAGATGTTGAGGTAAATTTTTTTTTTTTCCATTTTTTTGCGTCTTTTTTCAACGACGCTGTTCTTTACTTCTTGTTCTTTGCTCTCGGAAAGTGTTGTTATGATTTTGTAGATACAACTCCGTTGTTCAATCCATGGAAAATCATTTGAAATCACATTAATGATATGCAAAGCCCCTTAAAAGTGAATTTTAACTTTATTTTTATTTGTTTTAGGAGGATGAAAATGATGAGAGTCTGGCAAAGAGCTTAAACAAGCAGAGGAAGCACGCGATATCAGCGGCCCGAAGAGGACAGAAGAGTGTTGCCTCCAAAAATTCCTACAAAGACAAGGGTCGTAGGTCCTCCAACAATTCCAAAATCCAGAAACAACAATTCCGCAGCTGGTAGAAGAATAATTGAACCACTAAGTGATGGAGATCATAATCTTATACTTAGGCCCTTATATTTCTTAGGCATAAATATCAAGTATAGATGTCTTGAATTCATATCAATATTTATTGTTAGGATCTATTTATAGGTATCTTATCACTAATGTTATGTTTATGAATTTCGCTTCATATTTGACTGCATCATTAATGAAATGCACATTAGAGATGGCGCAAATTATGCAGCGCCGTTTTTGTCGTACGAAACTGTTTCAGTTTGGTGTCGTTTTCCATATACAATGTCGTTTCCAGTACATGCTCGTTCTCACAAATCAAGTTATTGATAATCGATGTCGTTTCCTATTGTTTTTTATTCTGCAAAAGGCTTGGTGACAGCAAAAGTTAGCGAGTTAGGCATCGATTGGACTCTCACAACCAGAACCCGACTTTGCTATCAACAGCATACTGGAATTTGGAAAGCAGAAGCGCAAAATGAACAAACAGCGTGGCCCTATAAATAGATTTCAAAAGGCACAGACTGACACACACACTGCCCTGGCCTTATACGATATAGCAAAACGGTCAATGTACTTCAAAAGTTATAGATGAACATCTTAAGGCCAAATCCTTGAAAACGTACATGGTCAAAAAAGTTAACACAGAACTACCGTATCAAATCACTACAATCTCTTTTTCCTTTCCATAGTCAGACTACTCTATCAGCAAAGCCCCTGCTAAAATCCCCTAGTACCAGCTTCTGGAAAAGGAAAAAAAAAAAAAAAAAGGATATGTAAAGCAGGGTTCTTCAAATTAATGATGCAGCAAATACAAAAACTAAAAACGATGAATCATGTTAAAAAGGAAAACTTACACTTACCTTTGGCCTTTTCCCTACAACATCAGTTTAAATCCTTTGGACAGGAAATCATCCCTACTAAAAACCAAAAAAATATAGAAATCAGTACTATATTTGTCAATCCAAAACTCTTAAGTTGAGCAGAATTCTAACACAATTTACCAAGAAGAAGAACCAAATCTATCTTACCTTTGCTTGCTATTGGATTCTTTCTTCTTGTTCCTCTGCTCCTTATCCTTCCCCTTCTTGTTCTTCTTCCTATTTTCCTCTCCATTGTCCCAACCGCCATTAAGGCCAACAAGGCTTCCCACACATGAGTATACTCCGAAATGCTTTGGAAGACCGTTAATTCTCGCCTTCTCGTCCCTTTTCTTTATCAGATCATACCATACGAATCTGTTATTGTCCAGATGCAGAACAACTTGATCACCACTCTTCGAATACGCAACAGGAGTCACGTAACCAAAACCTCCATTCGCCTCCGAGGGCTCCACAGTAAACAGCTTAGTCCAACGCCGCTTAACCCCATATTCTTTCATCACCCAGATCTCAACACCATTTGACAAGACAAAATCCTCATTTACACCCAAGAAGTAATGTCGCATGATATAGTTACAAGTCACACAGAGGGACGGTCCCAAAACTTCCAAAGACACTTCAATTGTCCCATTCTTTTGGAACTTTGGCATCGGAATCTCTCGGTACTTCTCCGTCACGAGATCAAACGCAACGATAAACTTCGAATCATCGGATTTGACCATCGAGTAGCCATCCAATGCAAAGCATTACCGACAAGAACCCCGTTGGGGATGTTGACTCTAAGACTATAAGGCAAGAACCCCTTTTTCCTCGTCCAAGAATCGGATTTCGAACTGTAAACATCAATCACGGAGTCGAAAGAATGCTCAAGTTCACCATGAAACTGAGTTACCCTCACCAACTTATAATCATCGTTAATGGGGTCGTGCCCAAATCCGTAAAATTGGAAGCCATGGTAGAAAAAACCGTCAGGGAAATCGACGTCGTCAGTCGTTGGTAGCTTCTTGTACCTTCTGGTGGAGGGGTTCCAGAGAACGACGTCGTCGCGAGAGTTCAAGAGAGCAAGCAAGCCGTTGCAAGAACCCAAGACTTCCATCTTTCCGGCGGCGTCCTCGGTGGGGCGGTTGATTTTAACGGCGATGACAAGCGGGTCGAGGTCGGCCCAGAGGATGTCGGTCTCGTTGAAGAGGACGGCGGCGAGTTTGGAGTTGGTTTGGTTGGAGTGGCTGAGGTGGAGGTTGATGAAATAAGGGCCGTCGATGAGGGAGCACCAGGGCTTGGAGACAGACCTGTAGCGGAGGAGATCTTTGACGGGTATTCGGCTGAGAATGTTGGTGATTATCTCAAGAGGAAGGTTGTCCGCCATGGTCGCTGCTGTGATCAGTTGAGCAAGGCTTTCAAATTTTGATTATGAACACGAAGGTGCCCACGTCTTCTTTGGAAGGCTAATATAAATATTTGAAATTCAAGAAAAAAAAAAATAAAAATATTTTAAATTGGATTGAAGTTTAACTTTAACCCACTAGCCGCTCCACAGAAATAGAAGCCCACCTGGGATTTTGCGGCACAAAAGGCCAAAAGGAAGCCCGCTTTTTTTTTTTTTTCAAAAAAAGAAAAAAGTAAATAGAATTTTTACCTTTTTAAAATAAATAATAGTTGTCCCCAACAACTTTATTGAAAAAATTTTAAAATAATAATAGAATTTCGTTCTACTTCCGTCCCAAATAAAAAGAAAAAAAAAATATATTTTCAATATATTAAGGGTGTATCATATAGATAAAATTCGTCTTTACATAAATTTTCAAAGATTTCTACTTTAGAGTACTATTTAATACAATTTGTAAATAATTTAAAAAACATTCAATCTAGATAAAATATTTATTAGGAAGCAAATAGGCCGTAAAGAAAAAGCTTAAAGTAAATGGCATATTATATTTTAGATAAATTATATATTTATGATAAATTGTTTATTTACGATAATTATTAAGGTAATTTTATTGTAAATATACTTAGTAAATTATTTATCATAAATATCATAAATATTATATTTAATATAAATATTATATTTATAAAAATATTTTTAATATAATTTTGTCACATATGAATAGTACATACATTATCTATCGTTAATATTCTACAAATATGTTATTTACCATTAATAATTGTTTTCATGAAAGTATTATTTTTTTTATATTTCTCCCGACGTATATCTAGTTAATTTCATTTACACAAGATTGTGACTTTAATTTACTTTTTATCATTGCTTAAAAATATGGGGGGGGGGGGTCTGGGTTTTGGGGCTGCTTTCGGCGAACAACAAGAGTAATCGGCGGCGGAGAAGAATGTGGGGCTGAGTCTTGAGTTTGTTTTTGTGGTAGGGGGGAAGGCGGCGAACGGTAGGGATAGAGGGGGGATAGGGGCGGACAACGGGAATGTGAGGGGTTAGAAGGCTCGGTTTTGTTTGGTTTTGGGGGGGGGGGGGGGGGGCGGGGGGGGGGTGGGGTAGGCCAACCGGTTGTGGGTGTGAAGGGGCTAGGTTTTCTATGATTTGTTAAGGGAGATAGGAGGCTTTTTTTCTTTCTTTCTTTCTTTTTACTCTCTTTTTTCTTTTTCCTTTTTCTTTTTTTTTTTTAATGTTATTCGTGTAAATAAGAGTATTTTTATCTTTTCATGATAAATTGAGTTCATATATCACATAACTCATTCTATTAAAAATTTAACATAAATAGACAAAAATGACTAAGATTGTCAATATTTAAAATAAGATCATTTTGATCAAAATTAAGAATATATAGATCAAATCATAACCTTTTAAAAAGTTCAGAAATCATTTTAATCGATTCCTCTAAAAAATATTTGCTAGGCTTTTCAGAATTTCCTCGTAATTGAATAACAAGCAAGCACGTGTTATCAGTTTCCACGTGTTTGATCCCACAATTCAATCACGTAAAAGCAATATAGTCAGTCGGTTATGAAGCACTTATGATGTCGTTTCATACTATGAAATATTGATGATCATTCATTTGGTCAAATTCATAGCTTATGAGTGTTGTCAGTTGAAAAAGACAGGTCTGCATATGGTAGAAAAGAGACATTTCTCTACAGCAGAGGAAATTCCATTCTTTTCCAAATTAAAAAATGGCCTCGACAGTTGACCCCAACAAGTCAGAATTCTCTAGTTTAGCATCCTAGTGCGAGTACAAGTCTAATATTTTGACAGAAATCTGAATCTAGTTTACTGAATCTAATATTTTGGCCCGGGTAGATAATATGATTTAACCAAGCAAATATAAGAAGAAGAAAGATGTAGCTGAAAAAGCATTTTAGTTGTTGCAGTTGCCAGTTAAACAAGATTCACACAGTTGCAGTTAAAATCAACAGCTCCTGCTGCCATCTACCAAGATACACAGAATGGTCCTTCCTTCCAAAAGGCTGTACAGAGTCTTTTTATCATTCTGTCACAGTTTTTGAGGTTAGGCGCCATCGTCGGAGAGCGAGAACCTCGTTAAAACGAACCAGAAAAACCTAAAGCCATGGTAATGGCAATAATCCCAACTATCACCTTGCCATTAACCTTTGATTCTAAACATACTGACCAACAAATGTAAACCCAACATATCAGCTAGCCATGTCAATTCAACCCAACAAGTCTATAAATTTATAATTAATTAAAACAAAAAAAAGGGGTTCTTTCCTATCTTGTCTACCATCAGAAGAGACCAGGTGGCAAAGGTCCCTTGTACCTGCAAAATAAAATAAAACGGCAACTAAATGAACTAATTTGAAATGCGGATAAGCTCCATTAGATTCTGAATATCGTTCACCCAAAAACCGTATCAAGAAAGAAGCATTGAATGTAAATATTTATAGATGAGTGAAAAATGTGGAGTTTATACCAACCAGTCAACTCTGCTGTCAGACATCAAGACCGTTGGAATAGATGATGACGTGCTACCATCTCTGAAATCCCCAGCGCAGAAATGCTTTCACATCCAAGTAGCTCACTAAGCTTTGCATCGCACAATATCACCATGGAATTTAGAGGGTCCTGGAAAAATCCACGAAAAATCTTATCCTACAAAACACATGTACACCGTATAACAGGAAAAGAAAAAGAAAATCCCAACAAGACTAAGCAAGTATGGAGAATTTGAGCAGCTGCGCTACCTACCTCCAAATGGTTAACCTTTATGTATTCCCAAACACGTCTTAGTGCCTCTGAACGGATCATCTCCTTTTCTCCAGTTCCCAAAAACTTTGAAAGTGCTTCAGAAATCACAACAGAAGACGAACCATTGTCGTTACTTACAGGTGCAGGTTCAACTTCTACCTTCACTCTTTTAGCTTGACTTGCCCCCTCTGCATACAATAGATTTAAATTCCTTAATCAAAGATATTCTATCACAAAAATGACTTTCAAATTTACTCCACGTTACATACTGGTAGGTTCAAGAGCAGTAATATGTTTCGCTAGCAGCTTATTCATCTTGAACATGTCAGTGCAGTCCGTCTCAAATACCAACCGCAATGCGTCATCGCAAATTATCTTCCTCTTGTTACTCGGATCTTGGAGGTTGTTTTTCCTTATGTATGCCCAAAGCTGTTTCACAATCTGAAACAAGCATAACATAAGTAAGGGTCTACAAAACACAAAAGAACTAACAGCAAATCAGAATAGGTAGAAAACAAATTAGCCTAAAAAAGAAGATCTGGGAATTAAAACCTCAGTCCTGGGCATAGCTGGCTCGCCAACGACAGCCTGAAGCTCAGGTGAGACACCACAGACTTTGTTCAACCCCCCTGGCCCACCTCTTCTTTTGGTACCAACAGGAGTACTGCACAACATAAATGTAAACCACAACCAACAAAATAAACATGAAAGCGAAATGGACCACAGACAACGGAATTACTGACAAGGAAGTAAACAAACACCAAGGTGACACTTTGGCATTACTTTGTGTACTGGAATCTACCATGCAATGGAAATAACCAAGGAAAGCAAGCACAACAATAACACTAAATACACCTTGGGAAATGAGAAAAAAAGCACAACCAAGTACACCATGGGACTCACTACTTGCTAATGTACACTACAACTACATGATGACATGGTGACAACAACTGTCTAATGCTTCATTAACTAGTCGACTCCTATAAAAAAATTTAAGCAAAAAAAAAAAAAAAAAAGGCATAAAAAAATTAAATTAATTAAAGAGGATCATAAGCAAGAATAGTTCTAAATCATCCCTTCAGAGTACATCAGCTTCACAACAAAACTTGTGTAACGAGTTTAGCCAAAAGAAAAAGACGAAAAACATTTTGTTCTTATCCAAAGAGTAGCTTTCAGACGTTGAAAACTCCATTTATTTTTAAGATGAGGACACAAGGAAGAACATGTAGTTGCTTTCCAGCAAAAGGGCTTCTCTTTGGCTCAAATTTTCAAAGTCAATTTGACTTGCCAGAAAAAAGCTTAAAAAAAACAAAAACAAAAATTGATAATTTTAAAATGGGAAGAGTAATAAATCATAAAGAACAAAACGGCAATTTTATCCCCCAATAAGCAAACTCCCAAACAAAGTCGGCTGGAACAGGACAAAATTAAAATTTAAAAACTAAACCTAAAGTCCTAAACTTTAGGGTTAGATTTAAAATGGATTGGATTTAACCCTATACACCCCTAAAGCAAAATAAACAAAACAGGAAGAACACTATTCTCTTCAATAATTTTATTTTAAAAAATTCAACTTTCGTACAAAAAGAATTTGAAAACAAAACAAGGAAAAAAAAAAACAAGTACAGACGACGTCGATAGAACTATAAAAGACAGAAACTTGAGAAAAACCAAACCTTTCTTTGGGGATTTCGGAGGTGGCGGAGGAGGCATTCTGGGAGAAAACCTCGGACTTGATTGTCGGCTGGGGCTGCGGTTGCACCTGCACATGCACCTGAGAGGGAAAGGTCTGTGGCGGCGGCTGCGGAGAGGACGACGGCGGCTGGTGGTGGTGGTAAGGGTGGAGGGCAAAATGGGGAGGGAAATGTTGGGGGTGGAGAGGGGTGGGGAATTGGGGGTGGGGATGGAGGGCAAAATGGTCTTTAGTGGGGTGGTGGTATTGCTGGGGTTGGGGTTGGGGTTGGGGTTGGGGCTGGGGATGGGGCTGGGGCTGGGGCTGGGGGTGGGAACGGAGGAGGAGGCTAATCTGGTCGCGGATGAAGCCGGCCTTGTGGGTTAGGTCTAACCCTAGCTTCTCCCCAAGCTGTTGAACGACGCCGCTTAAGGTGGTGATGGCGTTAGGATCCGACTGACGGAGCAACGACTCTACCCCTTGCGCTATTTCCTGGTCCGACACCATGGCTTCACCTTCATATATTAACCGAAAAAACTGACTCAAACGCCTCTTTCTCTCTCTTCTCTCTCTCACTCCCTGCTCTATCTCTCTCTCTCTCTTCCTCTATCTCTGTCTCTCTCTTCTCCTCTCTCTGTCTCTCTCTACCTCTCTCTCTTTATAATTCTGAAATGACGAGAATGTCCCTTGTAGTTTTTCGAAACGGAATGGGACAATACTACCCCTGGGTTTTATCCACTCTTTTTGAAACAGTCAAAGGTAGAACCGTAATTGGGCATAGGGCCCATCATTCCTCCTCTACCTCCCGCAGCGTAATGACCAAAATACCCATCTCGTATTTCGGCTTCAGTTTTCTTCATAGGCAAAGAAGCCGGGGTTAAATGTGTAACTACGTATGAGTTGCAGAGAAGAATCTTCTTTTTAAAAAAATGAAATTAAAAAGATAAAAAGAAAAACCGCTCGGCGAGGAAAACGTAAAGATAAAGCGGTGAACAAAAATAAAACTGTCTTGTCCCTAACCTATAGGTGGGAAATTTATTCAACTGAACTGCCATTGTTGTCCCGACAAGTAAACCGAATTCTCCTTAATGACCCTCGCAACTTGGTCGTGACAGGGACTGAACCTAAGGATGAGGTGAGGGCAGTTTGGTCTGATTCATTTGTGGTTTCTTCTTTGACTAGAGACCGTTCGATATTGGGATATAGGCAGGGTTTGGTCAACAACTGTTGAAAGTTTGTTCATGGTACAGCTGTTTAAAGGTCTATTGATCCGACGGCTGAGAAGTTACCATGATTCCAACAGTAGCAGCTCCATGTTTTTTTCACCTGCTTTTTTTTTTTTTTTTTGGCCCTTGAAAGATTTTTTTTACCTACCACTTTTGTCTTTTGAGATGCAAATCGTCAACATTTTTTATTTGTTTATTTAGGATCATGGGATTAATGTTGCAGAAAATCCTTGCAAATGTTTAAAATATGAAAACTTTTAATTCCGTTTGAATGTGTACCAATATTTTTCAACTTTTTATTGTGTACAAATACATATATATTTTTTTTAATAGCGCACAAATTACGATCATTGAACTTATTTAACCTATTTGGATTGCTATCTCAATTTTGTTATTTTACACTTATATAATGTGTGTTTGGTTTGGTTGGTAATAAAATATTCAAGTGATTTTATTATTTAATAAAAATTTAACTCAAATTCAAAATCTAAACTTTTCTTTTACAATTATATATCACTCTTTTTCTTTTTTAATCTTTACACTTTTTACCATGTTATCTTTAACAAAAAATTATATAAATACATATAAATTTAAATAAATTATTCAAATTCTATGTTTGAATTCATACATTCAATTGGTGGTAATATTAAAAAAAAAAATTGCAAGCTTTGATCAAAGGGACTTTTTTTTTTTTTTTTTTTTGGGCTCAGAAATGATTAAATGACCTTAAAATAGTGAGATAGAGTTTCCCACAAAAAAAAAAAAAAAAAAAGGTGAGATAGAGTGTATTACAAGCGACAAGTCGTGTTTAGGGCAGAGCGAAAGTGAATCTTAATGGAAAACGACATTTCGTTTTTGGCTTTGTGACAGAAAACTTTAAAAAAAAAAAAAAACGACAAGCCGTGTTCATCCATGTTGAACGACATGTCATTGTTGGATAGTTCCTCACAGCAAACTTTTGAAAAGTAAGGAAACGAAATAAATCGCCTTTAGTTTGTAAGACAGCAAAAATATGAACTTGTAGACGACGTGTTTTTTAAAGCAAACGACATAATCATTAACAACGACAGCTCACTGATAAACGACACGTCGTTGAAGAGACCCGACGCGTATCCGAACGAACAAAGAGAAGGGCTTTTATTATTATTATTCTTCTTCCTCTTCTTCGGAAGTGGGGGATGCGAAGAAGATGGCGCTGGTTCTGAACCTAAGCCCCCCAACTCCAAACCTCTCTCACTCGTCCGAGTTAACTCGTCACCCACTCCCTGAGTCGACTCACGTGCAAAGTACAAACCAAAGTTGGACTGCTCTGCGTCGAAAGCTCAGATGCCAAGGCAGGTTTTCTTGTCTTTTCTCAGACAATCGCCGAGAGGTACTCAAATCTCTTATCTGTTTCAAGTTCTTCAATTTTCTCTCTCTCTTTTTGTTTTTTCAATTTTATTTTATTTTTCGTTTTTTTTTTTTTAATTTTTAATTTTTAACTTATGTGGTTTGAATATCTGTTGTGGCAAATTTATTAGCTTCAGTGAATATAGAAAGGTAAGATGGAAAAATTTGAAAGATTCCGATACGGAAGTTCAAAATGAAAATCAAGTTCAAAATATTCAAATAAAGGGAGAAAAACCCACCAAGAAATTTTTTTTTTGGTGGAAAAAATTGGAAACTAGTTTGATTGGGATTAAGGTGATTATTCCCATGTTAAAATGAAAGAAGGTTATTTTGCTAATTTCAATTTTTGAGGTTGTCATCTTGGCAAATATTCAGTATTTAAGGTTGCCAAATTTTAACAATATAGCCGTCACTTGCATAACCTTATATTTTCCGGGTATAAGGCCTAAGGAATAGTATGATGTTCGAACATGACGCAGAATTATTGCACTTAAAAATCGACACGCGGAATATGTTTGAATAGGATGATCTAGTAGCTCCCATATTCCTGCTGCTTGCCTCCCAAACCGCATTCCTGCTTTCCCACAAGTTGGGTACAATTGATTTGGTCCAGTCCTTATAGGGTATTTATGATATTTAGAGATTGAAATTCTTTTCATTTTTCGGTTGAGCATGGAAAAGATTTAGCAGAAATTGATGGAGGAATGGATTATGTGAATGTTCAATGCTATTCTTCTTTTTCATTCCTGGATTCCGTCTCGTGACATTGCATTGCATCGAGGAACTGAAGGTCGTGCTAGGTACCACACACAAGTTAATGGTTATCCTGAAAATGTGTTGAAGTGGGGCTCCTTGTAGCAGTTGATTTTAAAAGTGCATTTCAAGATGTTAAATGCTTGTAAGGGGTCTTGGGAGACGTCAAATGCAACCTAAACACGCTTGTTTTGATACTTCTTTTCTTCTCTTTATTATGTACTAGAATACACCTAAGAATATGTTCCTAAGACTAAGGTAACCTAACATGCATTATAGTCACAGGTGCCTACCTATCCATTTCGTCATTTGATATTAGTTAATTATGTCAATTTGGCAGAGAACTTGAAATCTTGGGCTAAGTGTAATGAGTTGCTTAAGTCAACATTTTCTGGTACAAAATGCTTCTATTTTATGGAAGCTTTATCTAACGTTGCAGGAACAAGCTAGGAAAGCTTTAGAAGGTGCACTTGGTGAAAAGAAAAATGAATTCGAGAAATGGAACAAAGAAATTAAGAGAAGAGAGGAGGCTGGCGGAGGTGGTGGTGCTGGCGGAGGAGGTTGGTTTGGGTGGGGTGGATGGTTTGGATGGTCGAGCGATGATAACTTTTGGCAAGAAGCACAACAAACAAGTCTTGCTGTGTTAGGTATCGTTATCCTGGTAAGGATTCTTTATTCCACGATGACTTTATGTTCAATTAATTTGTAAAAGCACAGGAAGGATAATATCTGACTCATATTGTTACGCTTCATTTTCCAGTATCTGATAGTTGCAAAAGGAGAAGTGATGCTTGCTGTCATATTCAATCCTCTGTTGTATGCTTTGAGAGGCACAAGAAATGGATTCACTTTCATAACATCTAGAATCTTGGGGAAGAGATCACCCGATAGTTTCAATACCTTGGAAGTCAAGTCTAACGAAGCCTACAGTCATGTCTCTGCTAAAGAGAGCGTATCAAGGAAATGGGGAAGTGAGTAACAATTTTGTTTCTTGTTATATATTCTTCCATGTATTGTGAAGTTGAAGTTGAGAATCTGGATTGTGCTGGTTGTGTTTTAAGTTGCTAGTGAACTCATTTTTCTTTCGTCAGCTGCAACTAAAATGACCCTTTTTAGACTATAGTTGGTTGGTTACCTGTTTGCAGTAATGTCTCACTGTTGACACCCAAAATGAATTTGAAATGTCTGTTTATAAAATTAAGGGTTCATTTGGTGTTTGGATTGATTTTGAGATAAGATGAAATTTTTAAGTTTGAATTAGTTGACTTTTTAAAAATTAATTATAAATTTTGTTGATTTTAAAAAAAAATAAAAAATAAAATAAAAAAATATAATTTAATTGGAGTTAAATTTTGATATCAAATGTAGGTTAAATGTTTCATACAATGGTCCTAAAAACGTCGAGTAAGAAGTCAGGGTGTCACTGGCTCAACTTCAATGATTATTCTGAATTTGCTTTTAAAATCCTAGGCGCTTTGGAAAGTGTACTTCTATTTAGTTCGGATTCTTGATAATGAAGACAATAGATGGCTTTGCCACGCACAGCCCATCACTGTCTTGCTGTTTCTATCTCTCTATTAATCAGTTAACATCATGAGGCAGAAGGTGAAACAGGGAAGGATAAATAAATAAATAAATAAAAGTAAAAAGTGAACTGTCCTAAAATTCCTAGCTTGTGTTTGATGACTAGATTCGTTTGATTTCCTTGTCTTTGGGACCCCATTTGGATCAATGTTTTTCAGACAAAATTTTGCCACTCAACCCAAAATTCTCAAATTTACAACTCATTTTCTCTTTCTTTCATTTTAAAAAATACTCAAATTTCAAAAGTTTTATAACTTTTGTATTTCAAGTCGGAATGAGATGATTTTTTTTTTTTTGATATAAGATCCATATTGTATATTTTTTCTGAACATGTTTCAAAATTTTATCCTATTAATAATATCATAGTTTCTCTCCAATTCAACTAGAAACATATTTCAATTTTAACCTCATAATTTCAACTCCAATTATTGTTTCAAACATGTCTTTGGGGTAAATCAGGTGATTGTTTTGTGAAGTCCAGATCTATTGTCATTGTTTAGCTGTCCCTTGACTATCCTCCCACTAAAAATTTGACCACTCATCAAAGGTTTTCACATAAGCTACCAACACAAAGGGCGTTAACGGAGTACAAACGATAGCCCCTTCTGGGCTTTTTTATTTTTTTATTTTTTATTTTTTTTTATTTTTATTTTTATTTTTTTAACACCCTCGTTGTAAAAAGCTTATGTGGAAATTTTTGATGAGGTGTCAAACTTCTATATTTGATAGAAGGGGCAGACTTTTTGTACCAGTACCCCCCAGTGAAATATTTTTCCATCAATTAATAACCATATAAACCTTGCTCTCACATGTGGTCTCCTTAGCCCCATATTTACCACCCAAAAACTCATTCCAAGCAAACTTGTCTTTTTTTAATTTTTCCTCTCCTCAACTTGGTGTAATCTGATCAATAGTTGAGGTGATTGCAGACATCGTTTAACAATAATTGTATATCCGAATTTAATTACAAATGTAGAGTTCAAAACTCTTATCCACAAATTCAAAAAAAAAAAAAAAAAGATAATTGTATAATATACTTAGGCTCAACTGTCATGAGCCTCAGATCATAAAGGGCGTGACCTAACAAATAGAATAATAGTACATACAGATGGGCAATCTATTTGGTTATATTCCATAATTGAGTTGTCAGAAAAAAGAAAAATAATATTTGTTGATGCATGAAAACAAATAAATATACCTACATTATGAGCAACCTCATGATCTTAATCATTCTGTGGACCCCATTATATAATTTAATTTCGTCGTAATAATTCAACCATTCAAGATTGCCTCATTCAAAATTATGAGCCGCTAAATTCATGACAAAACCATGCAATTAGTGAAAGCTATTTATGTGATGTCGTTCTCTACCCCTTTATCACAAAACCAATAACGGTTAAAGAAGTTGAAATGTTATGAATTTGCACCGTAAAGATGCAACATTTAGAAGGAAAATGAGTAGGAAAAAAAGAAAAAGAGAAAGTTGACAGATTTTTGTGCAGGGAATTGCCAATTGACAATGACAAAGCTCTTGAATGTTGGAAATTGAAAGGAATCATGATTTAGGAGCACCAAGGAGACCAAATAAATAATAAATTAACAGTAACTTTTGCAGATTATATTAATAGAGAATAAATTTAATATCTATTTTTGGACATTAAATCTGATTAAAATTTTTAAAATTGAGTATCTCAATATTATTGTAAGAAAATTATTTATTTGCATACCAAATTTATAGAGCACTGTTTTGAATTATGAGATGGATAGCGATTTTTATTTGTTTCGTTTTTATTATTATTTTGATGTGAATTTGGTTTTTTTTTTTTTTGTTAGTGTGACATTTCACAGTGCCTTAGGGGTGTTTGGGGGAAATCTCTAAATTTTTTTTTTTGGTTTTTTTTTTTCACAACTCAAAACTACTTTTCACTATTCATTTATATAATAAACTTAAATTTTAAAAATCTATATAATATTATTTCAAGTCTAAATAATATAATTTTTTTAAAAAAATTATATAAAATTTTGAAAATAACAAAATAAAATCTGTTAGGATTTTTTTTGAATAAATTTCTAATTTTTATATTTTTTCGTATCAAAGAGTTTATTTTATCAAACATATAGAAAGAGACAAAGGGCATCTTTAGGTCACGCCCATAGGCTGTCTCATCTGATGCGTCTGTTTTGTGTGTCTCTGGAATTTACAACTAAAATCGAAAAGCTCTCCTTGAATCTTGGTCTCCGTGGAAGCTAGTGCTGTAAGAGTGACCTTCACGATCTCCCCAACCCCACTCTCTCTCTCTCTCTCTCTCTTACCACTTTCTCTCTCCTGTTTTTCTTCAGAATTTCGGATCACCACATGACCGTTTCTTACCCTTTGTAACTTTCTTTCCTAAACATCCTCTCTCTCTCTCTCTCTCTCTCTCTCTCTCTTATTTTTGTTTTTCTGTGTCTTTTCTTGCTACAAGGGTTATCCTTTCTTGGGTTCCTTATTTGGGTTGTCTATTTACCTTTGTGGGTTTCTTTCTTTGACCTGAGTCTCTCTTTCTTGGTACACTAATTCTCTTTATAATTAATAATTTTTATTGGGTTTCTTCTCTTTTGTTGTTTTTTGTAACAGAGGGAGATTCTTCAAAGTGGGTATTTTGGTTTCCCTTTTTCGTTGTTCTTTAGCTTTTGGGGCGTTTTGTTATTCCGTTTGTACTTGTTCTAATTAATAATACTCGGGTTTTGTTCTTTTGGGTCTAATTCTCTGTACACTTTTGTCACTGCGGATTTACAAACAACATAAAAACGGTTCTGTTTGATGTCTTTGGCCATTGGAGTGGCTTCAAGTTCCAAAAGCATGGGTTTTGATGACAACAAAAAGGACAACGAAGCTGTGGAGAAAAGCAGTGCCAGTGAAGAAACAAAGAGAAAATCAGAGAAAGGTCAAGATGAAGAAGAACCCTCTGGAATGTCAAGAACAATGAGTGAGAGTTCCATATATGCAACTGAGGATGATGAAGATGATGAAGCAAAGAAGATTGAGTTGGGCCCACAGTTCACTCTGAAAGAACAACTCGAAAAGGATAAGGTTTGTCTTTGTTTTGTTTTGTTCTCTCTCTTTTAATGTTTTCTTTACTCTTCTTGTTTCATGTTTTTCTGCTATATCTATTTTTTTTGTTTTGATAATGTTGAAGTTGTTTCCAGGATGATGAGAGTTTGAGGAGATGGAAGGAACAGCTTCTTGGGAGTGTGGACATGAATTCTGTTGGAGGTAATCATTATAATTTGCAAAAAATCTTTTTCCTTTGAACTTGGTTAGAATTGAGAAAATGGGCAACAAGAAAAGATTAAATTTAAAAGTAAGTACTTACTAGGACCTCAATCTGCTTCATTGCTTCAAAATTCTGGTCTTTTTAAACGAATTAGTAGAGATCTTTCTCACAAAAGTATGACATTTTAGTTTTATCTCTTCGAATTCTGGGAATTGCTGTACAGCATGTTTCATTAGGATATATATTCAGATTGTCTGTTTCAAAAAGTTTGGAAAGTAAGCAAGATGGCGTTCTTGAACATTTCTTATCTATCTTGTGCAAGTAATGAAAATAGATTAGACTTTTATTTCTGTTTCTTTCAGCTAGCTAAGATAGCAAGTTCATCTGTTTCTAAGGCAACAGTTTCTTGGCTTGTATTTGCAGAAACTCTCGAACCAGAAGTCAAGATCCTGAGCCTTGCGATTAAGTCGCCCGGTAGACCAGACATTGTCCTTACAATTCCCGAGAATGGAAATCCGAAAGGCTCATGGTTTACTTTGAAGGAAGGTAGCCGTTTCAGCCTGTTGTTCACTTTCCAGGTTAGCAACAATATTGTTTCAGGTCTCAAATACACCAACACGGTCTGGAAAACAGGTGTCAGAGGTTATAATCTCTCTCTCTCTCCCCCCCTCTCTCTCATTGATTTGGCCTTATAACCTATGGATAACATATTTTCTTTTCACGAATAACCGTTTCAGTTGATAACACAAAGGAGATGCTTGGAACTTTTAGTCCTCAGTCCGAGCCTTACTCATTCGAGATGCCTGAAGACACAACCCCATCTGGGATATTCGCTAGAGGATCATACTCAGCTAGAAGCAAGGTGAGTCGACTACCGTTTTGTGTCTCCGAGTCTTCATTTTTTTTTTTGAAAATTTTTCGGTTCTTATTTTGATATGCTATAGTTGGAAATATATTTACATGTTCACGACTTTTTACATCTTGCTCAACAAATATGAAAAGAATGAAAGATTTTCAACATTTCGGTTTCCTAATTTATTCCTGTTCACATTTTCCATGTTGAAAATGAAAGCTAAATTCCTCGTTCACTTGCATGATTTATGTGGAAAATGCATGTTTACACTTTAAGCCAATGTGTTGACACGCCCATGTGCGTCACAAATGCAAATTTGGAATTCAAATTTGCTGGGCCACCCATGTCTGGACCAGCTTTTGAAACTTTGAGCAGTTAGAACGGAGTTTTCAAGTTTTGAATTTAGCCCTTTTCTAAATCCAAATTTTCCTTTCTTTTTCCAGTTTATTGACGACGACAAGAAATGCTACTTGGAGATCAATTACACGTTCGACATTCGGAAAGACTGGCAGTCACCTTGAACATGTCTGACACTACTCTTGTAGTCCATTGTTCTTTCTAGCTAGCTTAGATCTGTCCACTGTTTTTCAGGCTGAAATCTGATTCAGTTAATGGTGTCTCATTCTTCCACTTTCTTAATTATCAACATTGTGCCCGAGACTGATCAGCGGAACGGTGATGATTGGATTGTTAACAGGAAAAGACCATTAAAATGCAGAAAGATGTTCAATTTGGTAGCTACTTGTTAATAAAGATTGGATTTTTTTTTTTTTCGCTTTGTTGTCTCTAGTGTTTTTTTCAACCTGTCAACTAATCTGATGGTGCCGAGCTCTATAAATTTGAGCTTGTGTCTGTTGAACATTTCTGTAGAGCACTTAAAGTTAAAAAGGACTCTGGTTTATATAAATATATAAAAGTCGTCGCCATCCACTAAAGCCTTGAAGATGATGGTTCTTGACTCTTATCCTTTGGTGTGACTAGAGAAGGAATCCGCACCAAACACAATAAGATAAAGGTCGTCCTATTCCTTTTAATTTTAGTTATCAACGTTATACTTCTGTTATTTATTATTTTCTTTCATTCTTACCAAATACGGTTTTGGAAAAACAAGATATCTTTCTTTAGTATATCAACTTTTTTACTAAGTAGATAGTTTCATAAGTGTGATTGATATAAACTTAAGAGAATATCGAGAAAAGCGGATAATTTTATCATTTTGTTCGTCTAACAATGGATGATTGGAAAATATTTGTGCGTATCAAATCAACCCGTCATTTCCCGTCATGAAATGACGTAATGGTTCATGACATAATGGATTACTCGTAACATGGTGCTCATTGCTAGGACATTACGATGCCTTTTATCACTGCACCAAATGCACGGTGTTAGGCTAGTAGTTTGCTTGTTTCCCTAGATAACAAAAATTAAAATTCACTTGCACCCCCCCCAAAAAAAAAAAAAAAAAAACAAAAACAAAAACAAAAAAATCTAAGGAGACAAGGGTGACTTTGGACAATTTTGGTAGCAAACTTTTTATATCCATGATTTTCAGAGCTTCTTTTTATTATTATTATTTTTTGTCTTTTTATGATATGCTTTTTTATTAAACACTATTAACAAAACTAAAAAAAAAAAAAACAATAAAAATTACTTTTAAATCAGTTGATAAATATCTTAACAGTCTTATTTATGAGTTTATTTTAAAATTTTACAGCACATGATATATAATTACTCTAATTATAGATATTTATTTATATTGTTTAAAATAAATTTAGTAGTTTTTTTTAAGATAGATAAATGTGGCGCAGTTAAACTTACAAAATAATAATAATAAAAAAATAAATCGTATCAAGACAAAATATTTAAATGTCTAAAAATTGGACATCGTCCTTTTTTTTTTAGACAGAAAAAAGGAAAAAAAAAAAAAAAAATCAACGGCCAAGATGATTCTAGAAGAGACCAGAATCCAACGTGCTTAGCTTTCTACGCTCCTCAGTCCCTCCCTTCCCTCGCTCCCTGGTTCAAGTAAAGTTTGTAAGCTCAACATCTCTCCGACCGCCATTAACGGCGGATTCTCTCAAATCTCTCCATAATCGCAACCTTCTGATTCAGGTAGAGTTTCTTCTTAGATTCGAAACCTTCTTCGATTTTCTTCTTAGGGTTTGTTCATTCTTAATCTGCTCACTTTAGTTTCGAATCTGTTCAGAAATGTTATATTTTCTCTCGTTTTCCCGCGTTTTCTTTTCGCATTGATGTAATTTTCTCGCTTCAAATGTTCAATCAAGTTCGTATGCATTTAATCTTTTGTAATATTAGTGTGCGTGAATTCAATTTTGGATTTTCCGTAAAATAATCGGTAAATTTAATCTTTGATACTTCTAGGGTTTTCTGAAATTGATTTTCTGATTGTTTGGATGAAAACCTAGTCGGGGAAACTTCGTTTTTACGAACTGGTTTCACTTTCCAGTAGTGGAAGTTGAAGTTTGGCCAAGGACATGAGATCCAAGAGAGAACGTGAGGAAGATATTGGCGATGTCGTTGAGGATGGAAGAGGCTTGGATGCTGAGCTGAAACGACAGAAGTTGATTTCTTCCCCTCCACCTGCCTCTGATAACCCTCTTCTTCCTGGTTTTAACTATGGTGATGATGATGAAGAGGAAGAGAATGAGAGGCGGCAGCAGCGGCGTGACAATGGTGGTGATAAGCTAAGGAGTGGACGAAATGGGGGTCAAGTAGAAGTTCAAGATGATGAGGATGAGGATGATTACCCACACGACCATGGAATATCCCACGGAAAGCGAAACCGAGAAATTGAGATTAGAAGGGATTGCCCTTACTTAGATACCGTTAATCGTCAGGTTAATTGCTTGCACTGTTCTAGCTGTTAAGCACTGCATAGTGCACACTCTGATGTACATTGTCTGTTCATGATTGGTTAATTTTTGGGGTTTTGTTCCAGGTTTTGGATTTTGACTTTGAGAAGTTTTGTTCGGTCTCTCTATCGAATTTGAACGTGTACGCATGTTTGGTTTGTGGGAAGTATTACCAAGGAAGGGGGAAGAAGTCTCATGCTTATACTCATAGTCTGGAAGCAGGACACCATGTTTTCATAAATCTTCAAACAGAGAAGGTTTACTGCCTTCCTGATGGATATGAGATTAGTGATCCATCGTTAGATGATATTCGACATGTACTAAATCCTAGGTTTGTTTGTATTTGTGGTTCATTGTTTTCACTTGTATCTCTTCTTTTCTTATGTGTCATCTACCTGTTTTTCATGTTCATCCCACTCTCTATTGAGCGTGACTGGAAATGTTTAATCCTTAATTGTGGATAATTGTAGGTTTGCTGAGGAACAAGTTCAACAACTTGACAAAAATAAGTTGTGGTCTAGGGCACTTGACGGTTCTGATTATCTTCCAGGAATGGTACTCAATTTTGTTCTTAGTATAAGTTCTGTTTGTGTGTGGCCTAAATATTGTAGGTGCAAAAAAGTACTAGTTTTGGGTCAAAGTACTAGTTTTAAGTCTTTTTCGTTACTTTTCCTTGTGTTTTCTTGATTTTGACAGGTGGGGCTTAATAATATTAAGGAAACGGATTTTGTGAATGTCACTATTCAATCTTTGATGAGAGTTACTCCTTTGAGAAACTTTTTCCTGATTCCCAAGAACTATCAACATTGCAAATCCCCACTTGTTCATAGATTTGGGGAGCTCACGAGGAAGATTTGGCATGCACGGAACTTCAAAGGACAGGTTTATCTCTGGCTTAATTTACATTACCGATGTTTCTATAGGCCTTGAAAATGAGATTGATTTTTTTTTTTTTTTTTTTTTTTTGGTTTCAACTTTTCATTTCTGTAGGTGAGCCCACACGAGTTTCTGCAGGCTGTGATGAAAGCCAGTAAAAAGCGTTTCAGAATAGGAGTGCAGTCTGACCCAGTTGAATTTATGTCATGGCTCCTAAATAAACTGCATTCAGATCTGAGAACTTCAAAGAAAAATAGTAGCATTATTTATGAATGCTTTCAGGTATAACAGCTGTTGTCTAATGTGTTGTGCTTTTGCTCTCTGCACTTACACGTGCATTAACTAGTTCTGAATCGTATGGCTTGCTATATGGCTGACTCGTTATTCATCTAAAATTCCCATTTGCTTACAGGGAGAACTGGAGGTTGTGAAAGAGATTCCCAACAAGACTATTGCTGAAAAGAGGGAAAATGGTGATGACATGAATAGTTCTTCAAAACCTACAGATGGAGGTACTGAGAACACTGATATTATCACAGAATCTTACAGAATGACATTCTTAATGCTCGGACTGGATTTGCCACCGCCTCCTCTTTTCCAAGATGTTATGGAGAAAAATATTATACCACAGGTAATTTTGTGTTTTTGGTTGGTTTAATTTCTTTGGCTGAAAGGTGGTGTTTCTTTGTCAAATATGTCACGTATATCATGAAATGATGGGTATTATTTTTCACTTTTTGGTGCCTTAGAAGTCGGTGTTTATAGTTTTGAATGATAATTATGGCTAAACAGTAACATCTTTGTTTGAAGTAAAACCAAAAGGAGGAGTAAGTGTAGAACTTATTACAGCCTTAAGCCTGCATCATATATTATACTTATTTTAACATGTTATACATATTTTAACATGGAACGCAAACTAGCTCAACTTTGACTTGAAATTTGGCTTTATTTATCTTAATGTTTCCCTATTTGCTCAGTTAACATAAGTTGTGACGTCCTTTAAATTTTACCAACTCAGATACTAACTTTTTAGGCCACTTAATTGTGGATGTTTCTATCTTTGTGGCCAGCGAATATATATGTGCTATACCTGTAGATGGTGGGTATAAGTTGCTAGAAATGATAACATAAAAAACCTCATGGGTGGTAGTCAGGTTCTTGGTATTATTTTGGTGGATAAAATAATAAATCCGGTTTGTTTATAGGTGCCTCTGTTCAACATTTTGAAGAAATTTGACGGAGAGACTGTAACTGAAGTTGTCCGTCCTCGTGTAGCAAGGATGAGATACCGGGTCACTAGATTACCGCAGTATGTCATTCTTCACATGCAGCGGTTTACAAAAAACAACTTCTTTGTTGAAAAGAATCCCACCTTAGGTGAGACTTTATTGCTGGAAATACACTTTTATGTCATTATGTGTACTGTGACAATATTCTAGCCCTCCTGTATACCATCTGGTGCGAACTGATTGTCTTTAATGCAGTAAATTTTCCTGTTAAAAACCTTGAACTGAAGGACTACATCCCCTTGCCAACACCTAAAGAAAATGAGAAATTACGCTCAAAGTACGATCTGATTGCCAATGTTGTTCATGATGGTAAACCTGGTGAGGGTTCCTACAGGGTATTTGTACAGAGAAAATCTGAAGAATTATGGTAACTTCCATTCTCATAGATTTGTATTAATGTAAGCCATAACGCGACTGTTTGAACTAAAATAATTACGTTGGACATTTGCAGGTATGAGATGCAGGATCTGCATGTCTCTGAAACTCTTCCTCAAATGGTTGCACTCTCCGAGGCATATATGCAGATATATGAACAGCAGCAATAGCATTAGGGAGTTTCTTGAGTTCATAAATACTTGTACGATTGCAAAGAGGAGGAAATTACGTTTTGAGGTAGGTAATTCTCCTTTGTGGTCACTGGGTTGCGGCTCGTGCTCCTGCTCTTCTTGAGTTAGTTAGAACGAGGTGCTGTCTGATGCTAAGGTTGTGGTTGTCGTATGAGAAGTCAATGGTTTCTGTTGGCTTTGATTTGTAGGCCATTGATCATTTGGAAGTAACTGCGACCGAAGTTTTACAATGCTGCAAATTCAGCCATTTCAATATTTGAAAGATTTTGTAAATCTTCCAATGTTGGAATCTCTCACAGTTTTGAACATTGTGTAATGAGATTTCTTTCATGAGCGATGGGAAGACTTTTGGCTTTTAGCCACTGACTGTGCAAGTCCTTGAAATTAAAGTTCAGGGCTTTTAACCGAGTTTGATATGCTTGTGTCGTAAATGGTCAACTTAAGTTGCTAAGGAAGGAAAAGACGACTAAACCCGCTATCTTTTTGTGTTATACCAATTAGGTGACAAAATCAATTATTTGTAAAAGGACGCCTGGAAAACAAGAACCACATTTGACAAGTTTAAAAGGAAGAAAAAGGTTCCAGTGGCAATGGCCACTACTAAAATTTAAACCTGCTCGTTGTCGTTGAACATGTCATATATTGGAGTGTGTGTTGGTTTTGTAGTGCTTATTCTTGTTGCACCGGTTTTGAACGTTGAGCTCAAAATCGAAAGTTTTAGCTCAGCAGAAGAGCTTTCTTTTTTCTTACATTTTTGGCTGTGCTAAGAAGGGGTGAGACGCCATGTATGCGGGTGTTGCGGATTGGATGGGACGATGCTCTTTAGTGATGGATCAAGAAGGCATTAGGCTGCCCCTACACAAACTGGTCGGAAACTGGAGCTGTTCCTCCAGAAGAGCCCAAGGCAGGGCGATACCGGTCTAGATCTTTGCTAATGTGCTGTGGCAAGATGGCTGGCCCTGCGAGAGGGCGCCACACGGGGCATTGAAGAATTGGCCCCGGGACGCATACTATGGTGAGCAGGAATGTCCATGAAACCCATGGAACTCAAAGCTTTCATGCTACAAGATTGCAAAGCCGGCATTGACTCGTTGCTTAAAAACTTTTGAAAAAAGTTGAGTTGCATGACATGGGATAAGTCTCAAAACGAGGCAGATAACATGCCTCAAAATCTTTATTGTTCGTTGACTTGTTTGGCATATGAACTTATGCGATTATTATAATGCAGATCTTGTCTTAGTTTCATCCAATTGGTACTTGTTAAAACCGAGGGCTTGTTCAAAGTTGACTTGACAGTAAAAGGAAATTAACACTATGGTTCTGTTTGATATGTCGGTTAGAGTTGAATTTTTAAATTAAAGTTGATTGATTTTTTAAAAATTAATTATAATTTTTATTGACTTTTTGAAAAAAATTATAAAAATCCAGTTAAAAAAGTATAATATAATTGAAATTAAACTTGAATTTCAAATAAATCCTAAATTAAAAATAAATAAAAAAGAAAAAACACACTGAAAAGGAAAATTCCAGCAGCGTGCAAAAACAGTCGGTACATACATGAGAATAATGAGGAGGTCACTTTGGACTTCTTTATTTCATATCCACGCAAACATTCAAACTTGGGAGGCTGTTTTATCTTTTTGACAAAGCCAGGCTTTAAAAAAAAGTTATTCTGGCCAATCAAAACTCAAAAGATGAATCAATCTCAACCGCCTATTATTGTTGCCTCCATCGTGGCCATCCGATAGGAAGGTTGTCTAGAACTAGCGAGCCACATGAAAAAGAAAGAGGGAGAAAAGAAAATAACAAACCAATAGATGATACTAAAACCACGAATCATACGCGTGAAGACCCATTGACAAATGACAACTTTTAAAACATCTTCAAAACCCACCAACCTGAAAGTCTCAGTTGAATCCGAATTATTATTTAGCGACAAATACGCCATCACCCGTGCTAAATTATTTTGCTTCATGTATTTCGGTGGGACGTTTTCTATTAATGATATCCGACATGTTCTTTTAATACTTATCACATCATCTATTATTATTATAGATATTATTAATTTCAGAGGTAAATAAATTTATTTTTTAAGACTAAAGCTTTTTCTAATAATGATATCTGATTTGTTCTTTTAATACTTATACACCAGTCATTGTTATTATAGATATTAATTTCATATGTAAATAGTCTTTTCTTTAACAAGTTTTTTTAACAATGGATTGAAGCTTTTTTTTTTTTTTAATTCATGATATCTGACTTGTTCTTTTAATGCTTGTCACACCATCATTGTTATTATAGATATTAATTTCAAAGGTAAATAGTCTTTTTTTTTTTTTTAGATTTTTTTTAACAATCAGCCGAAACTTTTAAAAATTAATTAAAACATCATTTTTTCGAATGAGTAATCAATTTTTTAAATAATTAATTAGCGATAAATTATATAATATTATTAATTTGAGAATGAGTAATTGACTATATTCAATCATTGATTGATCATAATATAAATCATCAATTTTCAAATCAATCGCTGGTTGATCATGATCAATCAAATCTGAAAAAAAAAAAATATACAACTGGTCATTTTTCTAAGTTAAAAAAAAATTCGATCATCTATTAAATTGAGTGACCAATATAAGTCACAAACTCTAATTTTCTCTCATGTATATATAAATATTTACTAGTTGATGCCAAAAAAGTAACTTTTGCCGAATACTTTTCCCATTTCCAGTCCTTTTTAGTGTTCTTCCCACGGGCTGGAAAGTGGAAATGTTCAATTAGCCACTTTTCCCGGTCACACGGTATTTATAAGAGTCTTAATTTTTTAATCAAATAATAGGCAATCCTTTATCGAATAATAGTATTTATTTACTAAAAAAAAGGTATTTATTTATAATTGTAATAATGCATAAATAACACCAAGTTTAATTATTCTCTTTTATGTTATTTATTTCGGTTGAATCTTTAATGATACGGTTATATTATAATAAATCACACGAGCAATAGTATTAAAAGAATCGGAGTTATAAAAGAGGTTCAAATAATCGGTAGTGTTATTTTTCAAATAGTTTTTTCTTTTTTTATTTCAAAGAAAGAAATAAGTTTACTGCGGAAGAAAGCAAAACAAAGCTCTCGACAAAAATCTTCCTGTACTTGCTAGCAACAAATCATTCTAAATTCGTCATCACTCCTGATAAAAAATAAAAATAAAAATAAAATAAAAATAAAAATATCAAACCATTTTCTTCCCCAGAGCACAAAAAAGCTCCAAGAAAAACAAGAAACACAAAAAAAGATCATCATCAGAATTAAGAATACAGAGTTCGTCGTCTTGTCGGGGAAGATAACAAAATGGAGGGAGAGATGATAAGCTTCGTCAAGGTCTGGCTGACGGCTTACGCGTCTCTCCTCTACTGCTACGTCGTCGGAAAGTTGGTCCCGAAAGGCATTCCGAGACTCTTGGCAATTTCCCCTGTCGTGTTTCTCTTCCTCTTCCTCCCTCTCAACCTCTCTTCCATGCACCTCGGCGGAACGACGTCGTTTTTCCTCGCCTGGCTTGCCAACTTCAAGCTCTTGCTCTTCGCCTTCTCCAAAGGCCCTCTCTCCGCCGACCCCTCTGTTTCTCCGGCACGCTTCGTCGCCGTCGCTTGTTTACCCATCAAGATCCAATCCCAACATCAACAACAGCAACCTCAAAATCCCCGAAAAAAAAGGGGACAAAAATCGCTCCTTTACTATTCGATAAAAGGCTTGATTCTTGCCCTCCTCATACGAGCCCATGATTACTACGCACATTTCTTGCCGGAAAATCTCGTTATGATCCTCTACAGCTTCCACATCTATCTCTGCCTGGAGATCATCCTCGCCGTCGCGGCGGCTCTGGCTCGAGCCGTTTTCGGCCTCGAGCTCGAGCCGCAGTTCGACGAGCCGTACCTCTCCACGTCGCTCCAGGACTTCTGGGGCCGTCGATGGAACCTCATGGTCACAGGTATCCTGCGCCCGACTGTATACGAGCCCGTCCTCGACGCCGCGACACGTGTCGTCGGGCGCAAGTGGGCCCCGCTCCCCGCCGTGATGGGGACGTTCGCCGTGTCGGCAGTCATGCATGAGCTGATATTCTTCTACCTGGGGCGCCTGAAGCCCACGTGGGAGATCACGTGCTTCTTTGTCCTTCACGGGGCTTGTTTGACGGCCGAGATTGGTTTGAAGAAGGCCCTCACCAGGAAGTTCCAGTTGCCGAGGATCGTTTCGTCGTTTTTGACCGTTGGATTTGTGATGGTGACCGGCTTCTGGCTGTTCTTCCCTCCTCTCCTCCGGTTTCAGGCCGACGTCCGGGCGTTTGAGGAGTACGCGGCGGTTGGCGCATTCGTGAAGAATGTTGGCGGGGCTTTTACTTTCAGGACCGTCATTAATGCGACGAGACTGACCCTGTACAACTCTCGGTTGTGAGTCGTTTTTTGACATTTTACAATATACGCACACAGTTTTTATTTCTGTCAGTTGGATGGCCGAGATTCATTTGCATATGTGTTTTGATTGAGATTGTATGCTAATTCTACAGAATTGAACCTTTATTTTCGTAATTATTGGAACTGAGCCAAGAACGTGTTCTTATATATTTGTTGTTTGGTGATAAATAACAATGTTCATGTGACAATTATACCTTTTTTTTTTTTTTTTTCCTGATTTTACGACGTTGGATCTATAATGATTGGCATCAAACTAGACTCATTGTTTTAATATAAATTAGGTAAATGTTATAACATTTCGTTAATGAATTCTGAGATACTATTATAAATGATAAAGATGAAAAATAGAATGAAACCGTGATATTTTTTCTTATTCAGAGAAAAAAGAAAATACACTATTTTATTGAAATACCTTTTTTTGCAAGTTTCCATTTGAATATATATAGACATATATAAGGTATGAGATTGCCTCCATTTATTAAAGATAAACAAAAACATTTTTAGATGAAGAATTCTTATTCAAACCTCTTTCTCTTTCCTATGTGTACGTTTTGTTCTTCTTACCTTTGATGATCCTATGGAATAATTGGAAGTGTCTAGTGTGTTTCAAATTCCTGATAGCTTATTTTCAATCTTCCCCATCCTACAGAAGTCACGAAAAGAAGCACATATGTTTCTTTTCTTTTTCTTTTTCTTTTTCTCTTTTTTTTTTTTTTCCCAAGAAAAGATGTCAAGTTCTTGAATTCTGTTTAATGGTCTGAGAGAATAAACATCGAAAAATGAAGCCTCTCCACTCAATGCCGACACGTTTCTGCAACCAGAAGCATGAAGTGGAAAATCCAAAATCAATCAGAACAAGACAAAATTAGTTGTTGTCAAAATGACTTTTTTGCAATATGCCCCTTTCTAACAGACACCTGCACCACGACAGAAAAAAGATGGATTTCGTCGTCTTTCACATGCAAAAAACAGATCTGTATTTGGCTTTTGGTTTCTACTATCACCGGATAGCTCAGCAAAAGTTGGATTTTTATTATTTTCATTTTTTTTTAATTCTTCTTGCCGAAAGAGCAAAGTGGGACATTCTAACGTGGAGAAACGATTTTCTTACTTTACTTTACCTTTTTTTTTTTTTTTCCCTCCTTTTGAAAGTAATATACATTGCTCTCACGAGAAAATAGAAAACAAGAAAACACGAGAGACATTATATATATGTATGTGTGTGTATAAATGACTTTGAAGAAAATGAGATACGAAAAATAACAGAATGAAGAGTTTAATGGATTTATATATTTCTTCTAAGCACAAGAGAGATTTATATATTTCTTCAGAGCATAAGAGAGTTTGAAAATGAAAATACTAGACTTTAACTTTTAATATTTTTATGATCTCATAATAATATCGCAATGATTGTAAACAAATAAATCAACATGCAAATCAATGACAATATATTTAAATTTAATATTAGAAAGAATAGTATATTATTGAATGGTTTTTGTATCTAAATGTCAAAATTTGAAAATGACGCATGATTTTGACACTTTATTGAAGATGCTCTTTTTTTTTTTTTTTCCCTTTTTGCTTTTTTGCATGAAGATGCTTTTAAGCTCGCCATTATCACTCTAAAATCTCACCTAGTTGAGGAAAGCTTTGTAAAAACCATGAAGTTATGCATTACAAAATTCCTTATTCCCCATTTTTTTTCACTATGAGATAAACTCTTTAAATCTAGTGTTCATTTCAATTTTCGTCGTCGAAAATAATGTATGTCTCACTTTAATTCCTAAAACTTAAAATATCACATTATTTGGTACCTAAACTTATCAAATGTTTTAATATTGGTCCATTTATGTCACAAACTTTAAGAGAGAGAGAGAGAGTGAAGCACATAAGGCTCGTATGATGGGTGAATGGAGGATAATTTGGTAAAATAAAATATTGTGTTGTTAATTGAACAGGTGAGTTGAACAATAATTCTGTTACCCATTCGATCGAAAATTATATATGATTTGGATGAACTTCATGAATAAGATTGAGGTCCGATGATCATGTTATCTTTTGATGAAGTCCGAGGAGTTGGTGACCACCATGTGTTTTGAGAGTGATATCACCGCCATGAAAACATAGAGGAGAAAGAAAGCTCATGAATCTCGCTTCTTTTAGAGAGATATACGAATTAAGATAAAACCTACAACTTTTTCTTTTTAAAAAAATATAATTTTTTATTGGTGTGAATTGATGTTACTATTTTTTTTTTAATTTTTTGATTTCCTCTCTAGTGGGAAGGGGTTTGGAAATTGAATTTTCCGAAGAGCTTCCTAAAATTACGGGCAAATGAATTTCTCCACTCCAAGGAGTTTGTGTCCACCGTGTGCATTGAGAGTGGCATGCCAATTATCGCTACCATGAAAACAACGAGTCATCGATCTTACATAGTAACAAATAACATATTTAGATTTATAATCACATATAATACCATAAACACCCCTTTTCTCCTCTACCTCTCTCTCTCTCTCTTCAAACACCCCTTCTCCTTCACCCCTTTTCTCCTCTTCCTCTTTCTTTCTTTTCCTAATCTAAAACTGTGCACATCCGTCCCGTTGCAAGACCTCGCACGTCATCCTGTCACCAACCCTCGCACGTCATCCTGTCGCCAACCCTTGCACTTGGGTTTTGTTCATGAAGGTGAGGTTGACCTCACAATCTTTACTATGGTGTCTCCGAAGAAGTCATCGACTTGAGAGAAAGATGCATGTTATTATATTATTTACCAATATATTTGTTATTTACTAGAGAATCTAAGGATTTAGTCGTTAAAATATGTTATAATTTATCATATTTTAAAAATTATGTTGTAAACTCCAAAACTACTATAAAAGATGATATATACTACAATTCTTTTTAAGTTAATGTGCGCATTTGAACTCTTCATATTGTAATAGAGTCATGTAGTAAATTACCGCTAAATTGCGAAATCAACCAACATATTTTTACCGTTCTTTGTTTGTTTGTTTTTGTTTTTGTGAGAGTATGCATGTATTATAGGAGAGCCTAAGTAATTGTTATATTTATTATTAGAAATACTTAGTAATCATCTGGTTAGTTTTCTAATTTAGATTTTTTAGATTTATTTGATTTGTAAAATCCTTAATACAAGGAGAGTATTTAGATTAGGAAAGTCAGAATTTTGTAATTCGTGTTTACATACTTGATCACATCAATGAAAAGACGGCGTCATATTATTTAAAATTGTACTTTCCTCCCAGAGCGTCATCTTGCAAGGCCTATAGAATCTAAGGCCCAGCTTGGAGTGGTGTTTAGAAAAGTGGTTTCCAAACATTTTTTTTCCATTTTCCTCTTATTTTACTCCGTATTTTTTTTAAATATTTTTAAAAATTTAAACTTTAAAAGTCTATAATTTTATCATTTTAAATCAAAATCATATGATTTTTCTTTTTAAATTACATAAAATTTTATGAAGAACGAAATAAGATCCATATTATTAATTTTTTTAAAACATATTTTAAGTTTTTACACTTTTTCACTCTAAGTAGTTTATTTTTACCAATACACATATTTTTAAAACTCAAACTATCTCCAACATCTAAAACACCGTCTTCAAATGTGATCCCAAATAGACCCTAAGTAACTATTATATTTCAGGAAAGCACCAAAATAACAAAAATTTAAAGACCATTATATCAACATGACACAAAAACTTAACTTTAGATCAACATGTCAGAAAATTAAACTAAAGTTAAGTACAACTTGTATCATTGATAAGTGCACAAAAATGTACTATTGATGTTTTTAATTGATTAATAAATTGAGTTTTAATTAAATATTTTCATGATTTTATTGTAAAATTTTAGATTAAAAATATTTATTTATAATTTAATTTATTTTGATTTTCAGGTTTATTTTAAAGGAGCATGCAAATGGATCATTAAACAAAGGAAAAAGAAGGAAAATTTCAACCCAAAAGCCAAGCATGATCAAACTGCTTCAAAAGCCTCCTAGCCAAGCCGAATCTGACCACCAAGCCATGTCAAAGTGGACCCCACCACATTTTTGCTCTAGCCCAGCTCGTCTTTTGAGCGTATCCGCTGCACCTGCCAACTTTAGCTCGAGTTTCTCTCCCGCACACGTCCACTCGCGCGTTCATCCTCTCCGCGTGTGTTCCACGTTTCTGCCAGCAGATGTTATCGCTCCTTTTCCTCCATTCCGTGCACGATGTATGGCGTGTGGGTCCACCCTTATTCCCCACTAACTCAATATCTGATCCCATTTTCTTCCTACCACCAATCAGAGGGTGCCATGTGTCAGAAGCCTTCCCATTTTGCATAATTTTTTCAGAACTTCTCCCACTTATTGGAGCAACTCTCCCACAAATTTTATTGCTTTTAGCTGAACCTTAGCATTCCAAAACTCTATAAATAGGGGACTTTGCTAAGGCTTTTGGGGTTGTTGTCACATAGTGTATTTTTGGAGACCCATTTTTCTTCATTTTCTAGTTTTGTCTTGCAATTTATTTTCATACTTTCTTCCTAGAATTTGTGAAAATGATAAGCAAGCTAGGCTAATTCTTCCATTGGTGAGGTTAGAGATGAGATTATGTGTTGGAGTATTTTATTTGTGATATTGATTCTCTTGTTTTGTAGTGTTTATATTTTGAATGAATTAAGTATTCTTTATTCTCATTTCTTTTATTTCAAAATATTATGTGTCTTATTTTACATGAGTATTAATCTCGATTTATTTATGTAATTTAATCACGTAATTATTTACTTGAATTATTTTATAAGTTGTTTTTTACTACAAATTGCTATGAAAAATATTTAGTCGATTTAGGATAACTTGTAATAATAATATTTTGGAAATCGAAGTAAAGACTTAGTTTGTTTAAAATACTTTTTGTGAATTTTGAAGATCTTAAAATCCATATTTTTCCGATTGTGTATTTGGAATATGAAATATGTAATTGAGTTATTTATAAATCAATTTTGTAATTAGAATTCAAAATATATAAAAGATTCTCGATGCTTTATCGTTTTTCTCTTGTTGGAGTCTCTAAATTGCATTTTCTCTTTCAATTTTCGCAAACAAAAATCTAAAAAGAAAATATTTCTCTTCCACTTTTCTTTAATTATTTACTTTTCTAACATTCTTATTTAACTAACATTTTCTTGGTTGTTTTTATTATCTCATAGTAGATACGATTGCTCGATCTAACTACAACTGACCGCTTTAGAAATATAGTTTGAGCATAATAACAGTCATGTTGGTCAAGAGTTAAAAATCTGTATCATATTGGGTAATAGATTAAAAAAAAGTAGTTATTTAAGTAATTTTCTTTATTAAATTTTTAGAATACTTGTAATTATCTAGTTAGTTTCTTAATTTAGTTTTATTTGATTTATAAAATCTTTAATATAAAGGAAAGTATCTAGATTACTAACATTTGAATTTTGTAATTTGTGTATATACCATTATCTAGATTACATCAATTAGAAGGCTATCCCATTTTATAGAGTAATTGGCCTAAATGGTCACTAAATATTTTAATTGGTGACACTTTTTTTTTTTTTTGTGCAGTATTGACCTTAAACCCTTTAAAAATGTCATAATTTAATCCTTTCAATATATGTGATTTAATTTATAAGGATATTTTAATAATTTAATAATAATAATTAATAAAAATTAAAAATATCATAAAAACAAAAAAAATTTAAATTCTCTTTTCTCTCTCTTCATTTCTCAAAACTAGATAGATGAACTCATATGACTCGGGGGGGGGGGGGGGGGGGGGGGGGGGGCGAATGATGGCGAAGATGCAGGGGGAACCTAGATCGATCAACTCCGAGGGAGGGGAGACCCGATCCGCGAACTCCGGTTGGGGGGTGGGGCGACAGCGAGGGGGAGAGGAGAAGGATGAAGGGGAGACGAGGGAGAATGGGGGCCGACAATGAAGGGAGATGGATAGGGACGAGGGGAAGGCGAGAGAGAAAGAGGTGAGGGGTGGCGACGAAGGGGAGATGGAGAGGAAGGAAGGGGAGGTGCGGCCCAGATCTTGTGCCTGGGTCATCGGGGTGGGGGGGTTCGTAGGGAGATCATCGTCGGGTAGGAGGGGCCGGATTTGGCGGGGGACCATCATCGGGGGGGGGGGGGGGGGGGATTAGATTTGGCGCCTGGGTCGCTTAAGGGGCTTGTCGTCCCGGGAGAGGGGGCCTAGGTCGATGGCAAAGATGCGGGAGGATAGGGGGGCACCTAGATCAGTGTTTGGCACTAGGAAAGAGCTCAACGACAACGAAGATGCCGGGGGGGGGGGGGGGGGGTGGACAACGAAGATGCCGGGGGGGGGGGGAGGGGGGGGGGGGGTGGGGGTTGGGGGGAGGCAGAACTCGACGTTAGTGAAGGCAGGCGTCAGATCATGGGGGTGGAAGAGGTCGGGTGGGTTTGAGTTTAGGTCTTTTTCTTTTTTTATTTTTTTTATTTTTTTATTTTTTTTAATGTTATTGATTTGAATAAGAGTGTTTTTATCTTTTTAAAATTAATTGAGTTCATATATTAATTTACATGATTTATTACAAATTTAATGGATGTGGACGAAAATGATTATGAACTGAAATGATTAAATCATTATATTTTTAAAGGATTTAAGATCTAACATGATAAAAAAAAAAAAAATCTAAGTATCATACCTTAAAAAATTTAACAATCATTTAGACTAATTACTCTGCGTTTATATTACTTTCGTTTAAAAAAAAAATAAAGTAAGAACAAAATATCTCCCGTGTAAAAAAAAAATAAAAAAAAATAAAAGGAAAATCTCCTGTCTCCACGTCAGAAGTCAGAACAAAAGTTCTATCATTTCTCGTCTAGGCGCCAATAACTTCAACCTCGTCATTCGCCGCCGCCGCCAGCCCCTTTTCAACGCCGCGCCGCGATCTCTTTCGTCGGTAAGCCGTTTCCCCCCCCCCTTCAACCAACCTAGTATCGTTCGAAAATTTTCTCCTCGGCCCCATCTGATTCTCTCCTCTGGATTTCTCGCCTCCCGTTCTACTCTCTAGTCCTTTCTCCATCACTCTCCAGTCTCCCGCTCCATATTAATCCTCTCCAGGTAATCTCTCATCTCCTCTTCTCTATAATTATCTTGTCATTTCTCTTTTTATTGATGTTTGTTTGCGGTGTGAAGTTTCTGATTTTTTTTTTTTACAAAGCTTGGAATAGTGTAATCACCAGGTCAAGATTTAGTACGTTCTAATTGGGGTGGTTAATTTTGTTATTATAATGTTAGATTATAAGTGTTTTGAGAATTTACAAGTTCCATAATTGTGGTACGGAACTAACAATGATTAAGCTAATTCCAATCCACTATTTCGCAGTATTTAAAAATAAATTAGTATAAGGAGACAAATTGGCTCTTACTAATTAAAGAAAGATGAACACTCCCAAGTTTAAAGCCTGAGAGATCCTACCCAAACCATGGCCCCTATCGCCCGCTGAGTTATTTCTACATCAACGTAACAAGATGGTGATGGGGTGCCTCCTGATTGAGGCATAAGTAGTCCCGAAGAATATAACAAACAATTCAGGTTGGCCTTTATGGTGTCTAGACTGCTAACGAACTTTAATTATTACTATCTTTTTTTATTTATTTTTTTTTTACAGTCAGTTTATTATTGGATGCTGAGATGCTGGCATGGTTGACTTATTTTTGTTTGGTTTTAGTACCAGAAAAATGGGTTCTCATCAGTTCAGTTGTATAAATATAGGGCACATATTTTGAAACTCTGTTGTTTCCAATTAAATTGCTTCTTATTAGGCAAGTTGAAAAGACTTTCTTATTCCGTGCGGGTTAGATAATTGAGATTTAAACTTGATAGAAGCATATGAGAAACTGTAGTCTTTGTTCTCTCTTTCTCTCTCTGTGTCGCGCGCACAAACACAAACTTACTCCATAAGATAGCAATATCCCCCCACCCACCCCACCCCCCCCACCCACCCACCCCACCCCCCCCCCCCCCCCCCCCCCCCCCCCCCCCCCCCCCCCATTTGAATGATTCAATACAGTGTGAATATCTGGGTCTTGTCAGGGAAACTTTAATCTCTCTCTCTCTCTTCTCTCTCTTTTTTTCTCTTTCTTTTATTTTCACTATTATAAATTTTCAAGGTTTTCTGGCAATGGAGTTTAGAGAGGTGACGTGGAGAGCATACTGTTATATTTCTCAAGTAAGTGCAAAAAACTTCTCATATAGAATGCTCTAGCTTAAGTGACTTATTGCATGGGGAGAGCTTAATGGCACCAAAGGTTACAATGACTATCGCACTGCATGCCGCTATTGTGTCAACTATATTTCTGTCCACATTGTAGACTATAGGCTTGTTTCTAGATGTTTCCTTCTGAGAGAAAGAAAGAAAAATGAGAAGGTAATTTTGATGTAACCGTATAGTCCATCACCAATGGAAGGGCATACAGAGTTGTGAAAAATAGTAGAGTTGCTGCAAAAGATTGCTTCATTATCTTAAGTTATCAATGGACATGGTTTAGGTGAAGTTATTTCCTAAAGTCATATGATACTTGTGCATATCCTCAAAATAGAACTTTTCTTCTGTTTTAGACGAGTAAAAACAGGATCTCAATTCTGTTGTCCTTAGAATAATCACCTTCTGGCCTTTATGGAGCAATACATTTTAAAAGATATTGTTATCTGTTAACGCAGATATGCTTTTTGTTCCGTCAAGACGTTTATGGAGAAATCTGAATATGGGCATTTTTAATTCATGTCAGTTTCGCCTATGTGATTAAATTTGTGATTCATAGATTTTTGAGGCTTGTGCAGATTGGAAATTTTGTGCTTCAACTTCTATGGCATATTATACATTTCATTGTCAGCATATACTACGTAGTGGTTGGAATAGCTTGTGTACTTGAAAGCTATCTTATCTCCAGTGGGTTATGGAAGAAGTACAAAGCCTTCAACTCGGGTAAAATTCAGTACCTGGCAATTGTGGTAGAAAGTGAAGAAGCTTACCAAACTTCAAGAGTTGTCAAGCTTTTATCTTGGCTAGAAGCTATTGGAGTGAAGCATGTTTGCCTTTATGATGCAGAAGGTGAGAATTTTAAGTTGTTTAAGCGTTGCCATTCTTCTACAATGGGCATGTAGGATTAAATTATTTGCATTGAATTCTCATTGCTTTGGGGTGTGTGTGTGTGTTTGCTTTTCTTTTATGATGATGTATAGGAGTAATGAAGAAATCAAAGGAAGCTATCTTGGAGAAGTTGAACGATGTAACCATACTCGAGGTGTTATCATCTCTCCCCTTTGAAGCAATTTTTTTTGGTTGACCGCTGTTCATGACTCTATTACTTGTGTCTTTATGTGTTGAAAGACAATCTGTCATAATAAATGTTTTATGCCTGTGTTGGACATCTCGTGGTTGTGCCATTTTACTAGATTGTCTTTTATATTTTACTTATTTAGGATTCATTTTATTAATTTGAGTGCGAGATCTAGTGTAGGACAAGGTTTCTAGTGGATGCTAACCAAGTTGAGATGTACTACTAACTTCTGACATCAATCATCTCCCGTTACCATTTATTCCGAATTTCTGGGTTTTTATTTTTAGATTAAGTTATTAGAAACGTTTTGAAACTTCATCTGGAAATCTCCATGTATTAATCGCTTTTCTTATTTTTGCCTACGATCTGATTCATTGACTTGTACATGTTTTAGGCTTTTGCAAAGTACATACAACTTTATTGCAATGTTTTCTAACCCAACTTAATGTTTACCATGTACAGGGAGCTGCTGAAAAGGATAAGTTAGTTAGCAAGAACATTAAGACTCTGGAATTTGCTTCATTTTCTGACGGGAAGGAAGCTGTGGTTAAAGCGGCAAACTTACTTTTTAGACAGCTTGTGAAATTGGCTGATTTGGATGGAGAACAGGAAGAGAAAATATTTACAGAAGCTCGCATGGCTGAGGCACTGAAAGCAGTTGGTTTGTCCCAATTCTAATGTGTTCGATGGTTGGTTTTGATTGCACCTCAGCATATTTGACATTTTTTTGTATTTTGTTCTTATGCTATCAGGATGCAATGGCATGGAACCTGATCTCATGTTAGTCTATGCACCCACAAGATGCCACCTTGGTTTCCCTGCTTGGAGAATCCGATATACTGAGATTGTGTGAGTGTTCCTACATGACAAGTCGTAAAATTAGTTACTTACCCTTCCCTTTATTCTTGTCGTGTGAATAATTCTGCACTTAAGCTATAAATCTACGCAAAGACTTGGCAAACTTAGCTGTCACACCAGTATAACTGAAGAAAATACATTACATTAAAGCGAACTGCTAAATTACTCTAACTCTCTCCCACACACATACACACGCTTTCCTTTTCTTTTCACAGTAATTTTTCAATTCTCTTTAAAAAGAATGTACCCTTCCATGTGGCATTTTTAACTTGGATAATTAGTATCAATCCGACCAAGAGTTGTCCTTGTTACTTTTCTTTCCCCTTGAAATTTTTTTTAAAGACTGTTATTTTGGTTCTGCACTACTGACACACAAACACACAATTGCGATTTGTGTTGGAATAAAAGAGGGGAAAAAATACTTGAACACGAGGACCACAGAATAGTAGTTGTCATCATTGTTTCTTTTTTCATGGCTTCTCAGTTTGTTTCTAAAATCAGAATGATGAAGACAAAGTAGCATTCTAGAACAATCTAAATAGATTGTCTTGATTGGCCAGCCAAAAAATATAATAATAATAAGAATGTCATGTTTGGCTCCGATATAAAAGAAAGAAAGCAACCAGTTTTGTTTCAGCTTTTTGAATTTCATGCTATCTCTCTTTATTTTGTTGTTTTTTCCCAACTTAAAAATCTGGACACCATCACGTGGATAGGCATTTTGTTTTATTTTTCAAGAAACATATCTTTGTAACTAGAAGTCTCGGTTTATCCTAAATAGGGAATTCTTATTTTTGAAAAACTTGGATGTCCAGTTATCTTCTCTTGGATTGATTTGCGTATTTTGTTTTACAGACATATGGGATCATTGTCAAACATGAGATACGGCTCCCTAGTGAAGGTCATTTACAGATTTACCATGGTGCGTCAAAACTATGGTATGTACTTCCTCTTTTACACATGTAATCGGTGCTCTTTTAATGATATGAAAGTGAGCCATTAACTTGATAATAACCTTAACAAGTTTGCTAGATTGTTGTCTTCGGTAATTAGTTAAATGAAATATAACTTTGTTATGTGATTTGTGCTTTCGCTCACTATAATTCCGACTTTTGTTTGTATTTGTGCAGTTCTTTTCTTTATTTTCACTTGTGGAGAGGAACCTTTATTTTTCATATTTATAGATTGTGAATCTCTCTGTTTCTCTCAAGTGCAATGCTTCATCATGAATCTGTTCATTTGACAAAGAATCTGTTTTACGTTGGTGAAACAGGAATAGTAACTTTTTTATTAACCGCCTCACCAAGTGCTTTCAGGAATGAGTATCAACTGAAAAACAAAATTTAACTTGGAAATTTCAGTAGATTCTGGTTTAACTGTGAACTTATGCGTGCTCTTCTCCTTCAAACAGGTAAGTGATTCATGCACTGGGACATGATCATTTTCTGCAACGAGATGCACGTTACCGGAACGTTCATGGTTTCACAATTTGCCATGTCTGTATGTATCCTTGTATACAACCTCAATTATGTGTTGGCAGATTTTCAAACTAGTCAGCAACTGAAAATGTAAAAAGCTCAACGGCAAAGGGGCAAAAAGACATGAGAATTCATACTGCACTGTCATTGTTGTCGATTGGCCCATGAATAATAAATTTGTTACTAGAACTCGTTTGATACGTTGCACATGCTTATTTTCATCTTTTACAGCTGATTTATCCGTCTTTCCCCATTTAGAGTATGTGGTCTATTATGTCATGTGCATATGATCTGACATCTAATCTTGCTTTTATACATATACACGTAACATACATTTTTACGCACATTGTTGAGCACGAGCAAGATTTGATAAGAGAATGTTTAGCGTTATTACATTAAGTACCATTTTCGGCAACATTGGCATATAAGACCACCTCCATAAGTGGTGTGATCTTTCACATGATACTTGCTAGACATCAAACAAGGAAAACAAGTCAACAAACAGGACGATAGACTTTGATTACATTATTAGATTTCCACTAGTGAACTTTTTGTAGTGCCCGTCTTTTTTTTTTTTGGTGCCTCCATAACTACTTATGTGAGGTTAGTGCCTTTTTAGTGTCCCCGCAACCGAGTTACATAAGTTGGATTCTCTTTGTGGACAGTTTCTACTTCTACCTTTTTCTCACCATTTGCCGTGCCAATTAAATATGCAGTTACATAAACATGATTATGTGTCTTTTAAGTCTTGCTTGAGTGTATTTCTCAATCCGTTGGTACAACCCGACATTCCTCGTTGTCGGTCGCAATGTCATCTGCTCACCGTGTTTCCAACCACACACTCCTTGTCAGATGCACTAATCACTGTATCATAATTCTAAAATGGAGTTAGTTTTGTGATTTAGGAGAAAAATGAAGAAGTTGGAGAGTGTTGGTAGGGATGTGGGACCCATTTCTACCGCAACTTTATAATTTACATCCGGTGTCAAAATAAACTGGACGCCCTAACTTGAAAAGCCGAGCTTTAGAAGTGTAAATTAAGACCAGTGATAAGACTGAATAAGACAAATATGGGTATGAGGCTTTTTTGAGTGAGTTCAAGAGAAAATTCTATGGACATGAGGTTTAAAGCGGATAATATCATATAAAGGGAGCATAGGTCGTTACAAATGGTATCAAAGTCTAAACTCAACCAAAAGTTGGCCAACAAGATGTTGGGTCCTAAAAGGAGAGATGATTATGAAGTCATTAGTTCCTAAAAGGAAAATGGTAAGCTGTGCAGTCTTATATTGCTTGGGAATTAATATATAATGGTTCTTAAGAGATCACTTTCTAATGAACGAGGTTTTTGGAGTGAGTCCAAGAGCAAAATCGTGAAGTCATGAGGACTAAAACGAATAATATCATAACAAAAGGAGGTATGGGTCGTTACAAGATTTGTGGTCATCGCGGCCACCCTTTAGCAAATGCAGCTCCAAATTCCCACTGCCCGTTGTTGTTGATGTGTTTGAGAACATTCGATTTCCAACTTCTTCTCCAAAATTCTTGAAAAAATTAGGATAACAACAGGTAATTGAAAGGTGGGACTAGCTCATGTAAGGAAACCTAAGTAAGTCCGAAACCATGTAGAGTCATTATAGTAATGTTGGCAATTAGAGAAGTGCTGTGAAGTGTTTTTCTTGATTTTGGAACGAAAACTGCATATATGACAAAACCTGGAAATTTTGCTGGGAGAGGAGACAAGAGACGGAGCTTGAAGGAAGTGATTGAGGTGTTAGCGAAGCACAAAATTCTTGTGCCGTAATTTTGGATTTCGAGACCCGATAAGTACGTACCAATAACCATATGAACACGTTTGAACACGTAAAATCAGAAGTACTAATTGATAGTACTGGATTCTTGGTTGTTAAGTTGTAGAGCCTACTTACTTCATGCTGTAAAAATAAATGCCTTACGCAGAGTCAGCAGAGATTCCAAAAGTCCAATATTTGAAAGTTGTTTCATTAAGGATATTTTGAAGATTTCATACTTGTAATTTCGATTGTTTTAGTTTTTTTCTTTATAAATATAAGACACCGTCATAGAATTATTATGAGAGGTTAGAGAAAAAATATAAAGTTTTGAGTTTTGTGACTTTCGTGATTATTTATTTTCTTATCTGAATTTTATTGTTCTCAATAATATAGAATTCGGGCACTAATTCTTAACATTGGTTTCATCGGGATCCTCAGTTTTTCACTTGATCTAATTCGCCGAAGGGGCCAGGCATGGATGCAGCTGTGTAATTGCTTGGAATGGAAGAAATATCTATGATCAAATGAAGAAAAGAAGAAGATAGAATAACCTATGGCTGAAAACGTGTAACAATATAAATTAACGCGTAAAAGATAATTTCTAAAGAAGTTGCAAGTGTGTGCGTTATAATTCTAAAACGTTATTATTTATCTTTAATTGAGTACTAACTGTTGGGTTTTTGTTCATATATAAACTTAGTATTATTGGGTGTTGACAAAATCTAAAAGTTTCACATGGGAAAGAATGAAAGTGTGAGCACTCTATAAGTTTTTTTCACTTTTGAAATATTAATTTAATGACACGTGAGAATGTCTATGTAGCTTGCACACGCACGCGCGTGGCATGGACAATGAGGTTGTAGAGATGCTTTGGCGCTTATTAGGTGCATATGGCACTTGTTAAGAATGATCTAGGGGCAGTTGCTCAACTTAAATAAGCAAGTGCCATCGGTAGTCTAATGTATGCGGTATGAGGTACTAGACCCGATATAGCATTACAGTAAGTAAATCCAAGAAACAAGCGTGCATAGCACATTCAACAATAGAATATGAGTTTGTTGTTTGAGCAGCAGCAGGGAACGAGGCAGGGTGGCTTAGGGATCTTCTTTTAGAAATCCCATTGACTTCAAAGAATATATCAGCTATATCCATACATTGTGATAGTCAAGCGACTTTAGCACGAGCTTATAGCGAAGTCTATAAAAGTCTAGACATATTAGTCTAAGAGATGAGTATTTTAAGGAAATTAATTACAAGTGAAATTATATGCCTTACATATGTGAAGTTGAGTAACAATCTGGCAGATCCGTTTACTAAACCTCTGACGAGAGATTTCGTAAAATCAACATAAAGTGGGATGGGGCTAAAGCTCCTTGATTAAGTAATCCACCAATGATGGCAACCCAACCTAATACCGTTTAAAATAATTTTGGGTTCAAAGAGTACAAACAAATCATTGAATAGCGGAGAGATTTTCAGCACTAAATAGAGAAAGACTTGTCAAAGGAAAAACTAGTGCTGGTTGTTACAGATAGAGGGTCGAGTTATCTTAAGCTCTTAATGAGATTCAGTCCATGTGTGACAAATATCTTTAATGTAACAAAGACACTGGAAGAACTTCACCTATGCGAACTTTGAGGTGGTGCGGCCTCAAAAGAAAGTAAGAGTTTTCTCTCTAAAAGTTCATGAAACGGGATGAGCACATGGCCATTAATAGTGCTAAACGAGTAGTGTATAGCATATGAGAACATAAAAGTGGATATGTGTGTGGAACCACGGGTCTTGTCAAAAGGACTAACTGGTTCAAGGCATCATGCTACCTGGAATTTCGACAAACACCTTGTGATACTAACACTAAGGTAAAATTCAAATTGTAAATATTTTATTTTATCCACAAACATTGTTTCTTATAGTGGAAGAATATATAAGTATATATTTGAACGAGTGGGGAATTGTTGGGTTTTTGTTCATATATGAACTTAGTATTGTTGGGTGTTGATAACTAAGTCTAAAAGTCCTACGTGAGAAAATAATGAAAGTATTGAGCATTTTATAAATTTTTCTACCTTTGAAAGATTAATTTAATAACATATAAGAGTGTCTACCGTGGGCAGTGAGGTTTGTAGTAGCACTTTTGGAGCTTATTAGGCCCACATGGAACTTGGGTGCGGGATGCTTGTGCATGATATGTGGTGTGTTGTGATTAAATTGTTATTAAATATATCTTTTTTTTCAAATATAAATTTGAAAAACGTGTAACTTTTTGAAAAATTGTATATATTTTTTTTCAAAGAATACGTTTTCTGAAACATCTTGAAGAGTTGTATTTTTCAGAAAAATACGTTTTTTTCCCAAGGATTTCACTAAAAGTTGTAAGATTTCTATACAGAGTTACAGATAAATCAAATTTTATTTATTAAAAAAAATTCAAAATCTCTCTCTCCTAGTGTAATTCTTTTAGAAATATTGTGTTCTTTATTATTTCCAAATTTTCACTTTTGTTTGGTGTTAAAATTCATTCTGAAAGCTTGTCAAATCTTGGAAGTAATTTGTTGTTTAACCTAAAGCAATTTCTTTCCAAAAAAGGGCAAATAACGCTTTAAAGACAGCGTAGCCATCACGTGTTTCAAGTCTCCACGTTCAGAATTTCCGACAGTAACCATGTTATTATAATTGTTTAACAACCCTACACCAAAGATATGCATCTCAATATGTCTGCCCAAAGTGAGGATACTATATGAAATAATAATAAATGGCGGGACCAAATTAAGTCAAAAGGAATCGCTAGAAGATGAACAGTTGTAAAATTAATTAAAGAGTGAACGCCGGGAAATGTAACAAATATTATCACTCTTATTGCAAAGATTACATAGCTTCTCTCGATAAGACGAGCATGAGATGGAGCTCCTAAAGCCGGTATCCATGACACAAACAACATTAATGACATCTTGACTCAAGAATCAAATTTAAAGCCACACCTTGTAGCCACCCTCCCTGGCCGTCAAGCATTCTGCTATACGAGGAAGAGTTAGATCTATGAATCCACTTTCAAGCTATTTTTATCATTTTCTTTTTTAAAAGAAAAAAAAAAAAAAACGTTATTTTGAAGGTGAACGACAAAGAAAACTTGTAAACTACACCAATGGGAAAAAAATTCAAAAATACTCTTTTAAGTTGGTTAGTATTTGGTACTATATCCTTATTGACAACAAATTAAACATCTTAAACCCCTTTCGAACATAAAGATTACTTGGTAAGAATTACATTAAGAAAAAAAGCAGACGACACCGATCAAAGAAAACGTGTCAAAAATTGATCAACTTGGATATAATGACTCTCGGGAGGGGGAAAAAGAGAGAGAGAGAGAGAGAGAGGCAATTTTTTTTACTTTTAAGTGACAATGCTTTAGTGCTTATTTATTTTATTTTTTGTCCCAAAAAGAAAAGTAAACTTTTTTTTTTAAAATAAAAAAACAGTTTTTAACAAAGAGATGGTACATTATTTATGTCAAAGAAAAAGTCTCCGCACATATTTTTCAACGTAATAATTAAGGAACTTCAAGAAATAAAACATAACGAGCTATATATATATATATATGTATATAATTTTTTTTTTATTTTTTTTTTTTAAAATTAGGATTACACTTTTTGATAAAATCAGGTCCTATTATTGCTGTATTATGCATTAAAAGTTAACTTATTAATAATTAAAAATCATTTTCCTTTAAGATAAAAAAATTTATATAGAAAGGGTGATAATAGACCTCAAAAGGACTAGCTAGAGCACATCAGGACTCTACTGAGCTCCAAGAGCTAAATCACCTGCTTTAAAACCCATAATTTTTTGAATAGTTAGAAATAAATAGCAGAATTTTAAAATAACTAAAAAAAATAATCGTAAATAACAAATTTATCAGGTAAATAATTTATTAACTTCTTATGAACATATTATACCTAATTGATATTTACTTCAAATATTTTAAAACATTACTATTTATTTTAATTATTTTTATAAAAATTGTATTTACTATAATTTCTCTAATATTATTGATCAATACAAATTACATCTTAGAGTCCCAATACGACAAGAAACAATCGACCATTAAGACCAACTTAATGAAAGCTTATCTCCAAGCTGAATGGATAAAGGGGCTACAAAGGTTAAGCTTATCGGTCCTTTTAAAATGATCCATTATTGATAATATGAGCTATATTAAAAACTTCGTCAACAAAATTTTACTATTTTATCCCTACTAGATTTTTCTCACCAATTTTTTGCTGGCGGAGTTTTTAATAAAGCCTGTAAATGTTGGTCTTAATGTGTCTAGATTGCTAAACAACTTTAATTATTACTATCTTTTTTGTATGGTCAGTGAATTATTGGATGCTGAGAAATGGGTTCTCATCAGCTCTGTTCTAAGAATAGGGGTACATATTTTTGAAAACTATATAGTTAACAATTAAATTACTTCTTATTAGGCAAGTTAAATGAGACTTTCTTATTCCGTGCAGGTTAAATAATTGAGACTTAAACTTGCTTTTTTGTCCCTTCTTCTTTCGTGAATTGTACATTTTTCTTCCTCATTTGAATGATTCAAATACATTCGAGCTAACTCGGTCTTGTCAGGGAAATTTTTATTTTTTATTTTTCTCATTATTACAATTCTTCAAGGTTTTCTAGCAATGGCGTTTAGCAAGGTGATGTGGCTACCATACTCTTATATTTCTCGAGTAAGTGCAAAAAACTTCTTATATAGATTGCTATTGTCTTATGTATGTCTTTTTCTTTATTCATATGCTTAATGGTTTTAAAGATATAGGACGAGACCCTGTTAAATAAAGATTTTTTCTTTCGACTATCTTTCGATTGTTAATTCAATACGACTATTGCACTTTTGTATCCTCCTATAGTTCTGTCCAGTAGATTATATAGGCCTGTTTTGGATGTTTCTATCCAAAAGAAAGAAAGAAAGAAAAAAAAAAAAAAAAAGTCGGGAAACTAATTTTGAGTGCAAGTTGTTTTGACATCACTATATAGTCCTCTTAATGGAAGCTCATAAAAAGCCATGACAAATAGTGGAGTTCATCAAGCCACAGTTTTGCTTCTTTACTTCTACTGACTAAAAGCAAAAGCGCAGAGATTCTGCTAAACAGACCGATAGTGGAAGCTTATACAAAATCATGACAAATAGTGGAGTCTTTCATAATCATAAGTTATGAATTGAGACATAAGGTTATTTGCCATAGTCACATGATACTTGTGCATATCCTCAGAAACGAAAATTTTTCTCTATTTGAGACGACTAAAACAGGATTCCAATTAGATGGTGCTTAGAATTATCACCTTATGGCTATACAAAGCAGTAAATTTTAGAAGATTTTGTCATCTGTTGACAGCAGGCAAATAATTGAAGAAAAAGAAAAAGAGCAAGTAAAATTGAAATAAAGAGCGGAGATTGCTGTCAAATGTTTCCCAAAAGTAGCATCAAAATCTATTCTTTGATGCAACCTTCGTCAGAATCTATTGAGCTTCCGGCCATAATGCCATTGAAGCTGTCGACGTATAGTTTTTTTTATATAAGACCTCGTGTTTAAGATTTTCTGTTGCACAAGTGGGGTTTTACGAGTTTTCTTAATGCTCATGGCCAACTAGTTTGATAAGTAAGAGTAGACAAAGTCTTTGTTTTGAAGGATCCTTTTGATAAGGATCTTTTTTTATGAGAAAACCTTTATTGAAACTGAAAAAACAAATCAAAATATAGAAGAGAAAAAGTCTGTTGTTTTGAAGCATCATATTTTTGGAAATAAATAATAATAATAATAATAATAATAATAATAATAATAATAATAATAATAATAATAATTGATAACTTGTAAATTAGTCAACAATCACAAAAAACTCATTTTGTGAATATATGCAGATACGGTTTTGAGTTCCAATAAGATGTTTATGGAAAAATCCGAATATCAGCCTTTTTAATTCATGTCGGTTTTGCGTCTAAGATTAAGTTCGTGATTCATTGGCTTTTGGGGCTTGTGCAGATTGCAAATCTTGTGCTTCAACGTCTATGGCAAAATATGCATTTCATTCTCAACACATACTACTTAGTGGTTGGAATAGCTTGTGTACTTGAAAGCTATCTAATCTCTAGTGGGTTATGGAAGGAGTACAAAGCCTTGAATTCGGGCAAAGTTAAGTACTTGGCCATCGTGGTAGAAAGTGAAGAAGCTTACCTGACTTCAAGAATTGTCAAGCTTTTATCATGGCTAGAAGCTCTTGGAGTGAAGCATATTTGCCTTTATGATGCAGAAGGTGAGAATTTTAAGTTGTTTAAGCACCGCCATTCTACAATTGGCATGTAGGACTAATTATGCACATTGAAGTCTCATTGCTTTGGTCTGTGTTTGTTTTTTTCTTTTATGATGATGTATAGGAGTGATGAAGAAATCAAAGGAAGCCATCGTGGAGAAATTGAACGAAGTGACAATACTCGAGGTGTTATCGTGTTTTCTTTCTTTGATAAATCGGGTGCCTCGTTTCTTGTTATCGGTTTCGACGCACACTTAATTCAAGAGAATGACAGCAACATGTAATCCAACTTGATGTTTTCCATGTACAGGGAGCTGCTGAAAAGGATAAGTTAGTTAGCCAGAACTCCATGACTCTGGAATTTGCTTCATTTTCTGACGGGAAGGAAGCTGTGGCTAAAGCCGCTAACTTACTTTTTGGAACGTACATGAAGTTGGCTGAGTTGGGTGGAGATCAGGAAGATAAAATATTTACAGAACCTTACATGACTGAGGCACTGAAAGCAGCTGGTTTGTCCCGAATCTAATCTGTTCTACGGTTGGTTTCAATTGCACTCGGCATATTTGACTTACTCTCCTTTTTTTTTTTTTTCCTTGTGCTATCAGGATGCAATGTCGTTGAACCTGACCTCATGTTAGTCTATGGACCCGTAAGATGCCATCATGGTTTCCCTGCTTGGAGAATCCGATATACGGAGATTGTGTGAGTGTTCCTTCCCTTTATTCTTCTCCTGTCAACATTTCAACATTTCAGCTGTAAATCTATACAAAAATTTTCCTAAAGAATGTTACTTTGGTCCTGCACTTCTGACTGAAATCATATTAAAAGAAAACAAGCTCGCTTACACACACGCACATACACGCGATTGCTGTTTTGTGTTGGAATGAAAAAGAGAAAAAATAAAAAAAAATAAAAAATCCTTTTACCACGAGGACCACAAAACATTTGTTGTCGTTGTTTTATTTTTCCTGGCTTCTCAGTTTGTTTCTAAAATCAGAATGACAAAGACAAATCGAAAAACCAGGATGTCCTGTTTTCTTCTCTTGGACTGAGTTATGTTTTTTTTTTTTTTTTTGTTTCACAGGCATATGGGATCGTTGGCAGAGATGAAATACGGCTCCCTAATTAAGGTCATTTACGAATTTACAATGGTGCGCCAAAACTACGGTAGGTACTTCCCATTTTACAGTTGTAATCGGCACTCCTCTTTATGATATGAAAGTGAGCTGTTAACTTGATAATAACCTTGACGAGTTTTCTAGTTGTTGTCCTTGGTAATTAGTTAGATGAAATTTTAGCTTTGTTATGCAATTTTTCTTTCGCTCATTATAGTTTCGACTTCGATTTGCGCGTCCTCTTTTTGTTTTTTTTTTGTTTTACAACAGTTTTAGATTATGAATCTCTCTATCTGTTTCGCTAAAAAGCGCGGTGCTTCAACATGAATCTGTTTTACATCGGACAGAGAATCAGGAATACTAAAATTTGATTAACCGTCTCACCAAGAACTTTCAGCACTGAGTATCAACTAAAGAACAAAATTTAACTTAGAAACTTCCATAGATGCTGGTTTGACTGATGCATTCTCTTCTTCTTCAAACAGGTAAATGATTCATGCACTGGGACGCGATCATTCTGTGCAACGAGATGCACGTCGCTGGAAAGTTCATGGTTTCACAGTTTGCCGTTATCTGTGCGTAATAAGAATCCTTGTATAAAAACCTCGATTATGTGTTATTAATATCTCTAAATTATTGTTGTAATTAAGTCTCACTCGGAATTAAGTTTCAGAGAATTTCTACAGTATAAACTGTTCTTTTCACTATTGTTGGATTAACTTTTTTTTTTAAATTACTTTTACTAAACTTATATATACAAAGAATATATACGTTTGCCTACATATTCTTTCCCTTTTTTTTTTTTTTTTTCATGTTTTGAATATAGAGATAAAATATCCAAATTCTACAATAAAATCAAATATTAAGTTATGGCCAAACTAATTCTGCGACCAGATGAGTTTTGGAAATCCAATCAAGTGACAATACCAGCTTGATTACTTAGATACCATATTGGTATATATAGAGCGTGTATTTGTTCCCCTTAAGCCCTCAGTCCTTACATAGACATGTGTGACATTTTATCTTGCTTTCTATTAACTAGAATATGGCGAGTTTTGTGGAATAAATCCAAAATTTGTCCCCTGCTAGCGCTACAAATGTAGCCTAACAGGCCAAAAGTAAGCTGAACACTTCCGCAGATCCATGAAGAGAAATCCAAAAGAGAAACTGCCAAAACAACCAGGGCCCATTTCAATGGGAAACAATTGTCCACTTTTACCATCCTGGTGCTGCGGTGAAAATAGACATTTCAGTATCAGCTAGAGTTTTCTCCCTTTTGTAAACAAAATGTAATAGTAATTTTAAATTTAATTTTATCCCTCCACTCTTAGGGTTAGTTTGTAACCTTGTATCCCTATTTTTGGGATAGTTTAGCATCTCATTTTCTAGATGCAAATTTATTTATTTTTCAACCAATAGATGAAGAAAGAGAAATTGAAACACATATAATTGGCTAAGAATACATCTCAGTTTATTATTATTATTATTATTATTATTATTATTATTATCATCATCATATCAGTATTATTTTAGAATCACATTAAACTAATAATGATAATTCAAAAAAGCTACTTTGACAAAGCTTAAATAGAGAAAGACATATACATAGATAGTCCGACCTAACAGTACCAAATACGAATAGGAGAGTTACATACAAAAACCAGATTCAGATTCACTTTCCCCAAAAAAGAAAGAGAGGGAAAAAAAAAAAAGGAATCAGATTCATCAATCAATCAATTTAGAAAGAGTGAAAATGAAAGGAGGAGAAATACACAACTTTGTCATGGTATGGATGTCGGTGCTGGCGTCACTGTGCTACTGTCACACCGTCGGTAAGATTATCAAACAGGCCGGAACCACAAAACTCTTGGCTCTCTCTCTGGCGATCTTCCTCTTCCTCGTCCTTCCCTTAAATCTCACAGCCGATTTCCTTGTAGTCCCCACAGCTTTCTTCATCTCCTGGCTCGCCACCTTCAAGCTCCTCCTCTTCGCCTTCCGTGCAGTCCTCTTACGTCCTACCCACCTCTTTCCCTGCCACGTTTCATCCTTTTAGCCTGCTTCCCCATCAAAATTACCCAACACCACTCCTCACGGGATCACAATTATATTCACCAACAAGGCCACAAATCGCTTCTCAATTACGCTGTAAAGCTTCTCATATATTCTACAAACTTACTCGCCTGCCAAAAGAGAGAATTTCTTCACCCCAAAGTATTTTTGTTCTTGTTCTCGATTTACACCCTACATTATCTTTGAAGCCATCTTAATCACGGTCGCTCACTGGCTCGAGCAGCGTTGGGAGTTGAGCTGGAGCCGCAGTTCGACGAGCCTTACCTCTCTACATCGCTTCAAGACTTTTGGGGAAGGAGATGGAATCCCATGGCAAGTAAAGTCCTACAGCCCACAGTGTACGATCCCGTTACATCGGTTTCAGGCCATTGCAGCGTTTTTCGTGTCGGGGTTGATGCCCGAGCTCATCTTCTTTTACTTGGGACGGTCGAAGCCCACGTGGGACCTCACGTGCTTTTTCTTGCTTCACGGCGTATGTTTGGCCGTCGAGATCGCCGTCAAGAAGGCGGTTAAGGGAAAGCGGCGGCTGGCGGAGTTAGTGTCGGAGATGGTGGCGATGGGGCTTGTGATGGTAAGCGGCTTGTGGCTGTTCTGGCGGGCGCTGATCCGGTGCGGCGCGGACGTGAGGGGCATAGAGAGTTCTTGCTGTCACTGAGTTCGTGAAAAATGTTGGCCAGTCTACTTTCGTATTTTGGAAGTACTAATAGTTTTTATTTTTATTTTTTTTAAAGCATCTTAATGCTAAATTATTGTGCTAACAATGAATTTTAACATTAAGGTATTTTGCAATGGAATGCTATTTTTGATATTAAATTGGACTAATATTAAATTTTATGATAAATTTATCACAAGATATATTTAATTTTGATTTTAATTGGCTATTGTGTATATTTTATGTAATTTATCATAATATTTTTATTTTTTAATTTATTTAAATACAAAAAATTTATTTTTACTAATTTTAAAGTTTAACAATGATAATAAATATAGAAATAATATTAAATATTAGATTATAAAGTAAGATAATGTTATTTTTTATATTCTTATGTGATAAAATATAATATTGACATAAATAAATACATTTAAATATATTCGTAGAGATCGAATAATTCGATCGAACTCGGCATCTTATTTCCTTATGCCCTTCACACATATCAAGGAAGAGAGAGAGAGAGTCTTTGAGGAGGGGGAAGGTCTCAAGATCACCTCCATGCTCCGCTACCGGTAGGATTCAACTCTGCACGACAGGTATCCTATTCGGTGAATTGTCCCGATGTGCTAGCTCGACAGCCTATCATGACGCACAGACTAGCCAGGCAAAATCCAGTCTAACGTTTAAAACAAAAACAAAACTTATGGTCTAATCTATGACTCCTATATTATATCACTTTTTATTAACAACTATAGGTAGGTTTTTTTTTTTTTTTTTTTCTTTTCTTTCTTGCTCAAACAAATGTTGATGTCTAATATTAATATTATTGATATCTTATAACATTGTTGCTTAAGTTATTATCACATTTCCAAAAAAAAAAAAAAAAAATCATTTATAGGTCGCTCAATTTTTGATTTAAATGTCCCTCAGGAAACCCAAAAGAAGCATTTAAAAATAAATCAATTCCATGCCCGAAAACGTTGCTCATATCAATATTTCCCTTTAATCTTCTAAGTTGACTCTAATTAGAAAATTATGGACAAGAATTTAAAACGTTTGAAAGATGTAGAAGTAGGACAGAGCTCATAAAACACACTATATATGTGTGTGTGTATAATTGGAGCAGCAATGCATAGAGAAGTTGTGAAAATATAAAACTATTATTAACCTATCTATCAACAACTTAAACTTTTAAGATGTATTGTTAAACTAATATGATATCAAAGTTGGAGGTCCTAAATTCGAATCCATTATCTATTGTTTGGCCTGTAATTGAGGGAAAGTGTGAAAATATAAAATTACACCGTTTAAGTTTTTGGGATGGATTCGAAAACTACTAATAGAAGTCAAAGTTGAGAAAAAATAAAAACTTTAAGGGACCAACTAACGTGTAACTTTTCACCCCGCAAGACAGCCAAAAACTACTGTAGGTGTGATGATCTGTCTAAACTTTTTGCTTCTCCCGTCAATTTCCGCAACTGTAGGTGTGATGATCTGTCTAAAGTTTTTGCTTTTCCCGTCAATTTCCGCAATGTGCAGTCTTCGGAATTCGGATGTATGGTGTGTTTTTCCTGAGCTTTTTGTTAATTAATCTATACTTTAAAGAAAAAGGTTGGCCATCACTAGATTGGATCCGAGGACACAAGATTTGCATCTACACTGACGTGTGTCCAATATCATTAAAGGTAATTTCATTAAGGGTAGTAAAATGATTTTGTATTTATAATTTCCATTTTCCTAATTTTTTCTTGTAAATAGGAGATGCAAATACAATCATTAAGGTTTAGAATAAGAAATAGAGAAAAAAAATTTTTTTTTTTTGAGAGATTATGTGTGATTTTCTCTTGCAAGTTTCTTAGTCATCATAGTAGGTAATTGTTATAAGGATTGAAAGGGGATATTATAATATCATGAAATCTGTAGAAATCTTGAATGTTCATATTTGTTATCTTTTAATATGTTTTAATTATTCTCAATAATATAAAATTATGACATTTAATTCATAACAACAAATAGTTCCTGTAAAAAAAAAAAAAAAAAAACTAACTTTCTTCTTTTCTGATTAGGCATACATCATACACCTGTTAATTAGGATTTTAAAATGAGGTACTTTATCATAAGATGGATTGAACTTTATACAATTTAAATCAAATGGTACTTACAAAATAGATGTAATATAATAATTTAATCATATGGTTGATATTATTCATATTATAAATATATATCTATATATATCTAGTACTTAAGCGTATCATGATCAGTCATACTAGACCCAAGGATATAGCGTTCTAACCAGAGAATCTCCTATATATTAATTAAACTGTCTTCGTTCTCTCGGAATGAAAATTGGTCATAATTAATTTGTAGATGAATATGGAAATTTGCAGAGCTCGATGACATTTTAGACAACATATGGCATCTGGGCTCCTTTTCTTGACCAGCTAGCTAGCTCCACAGACCAAATAGCAAAATTGGAGTCATTTCCCTAGTAGCTATCAAATAATGTAATTATATTATATTATGGTAGAATCATCATGGTAAACGTTTTCTTTCTTTGATATAATAAGTCCAATGTGATCTCATGTGTATGGAATTCGCTAATTGGAATATGATTGTTTAATAGGAAATGTTAGAAATTAAATGATGTATTTTAAGTAATTTTTATAAATGTAGGTCCCAAGCTTTGTTAAATTAGAAAATTGACTATTTTTTTAAATAATTTAATCTAATCACTTATTATTAACCACTTGATAGATGTTTAATTACTAGTTCATCGATATCATTATATGTTTTTTTGATCAATCATAATGATCACAATCATTTTGCTTATTAAAAAAAAAGATATTTTTAAATAAGTATTTAAAAACTATTTACTTTTTGAACTGTGTCTACTCCAAAAAAAAAAAAAAAAAAAAGACATTTTCACAAATCTCAAGTTACAAGCGAAGTTGATTCTTGAAAAGAAAAACGAAAAATTACAAGATTTATTATTCTAATATAGAAAAATAATGTGACCCACAATCAAACGTGTTACTCCATAAAATGACATTTCTAGGAATAACGACAATAATAAGCTGAGAGCGAATAAGATACTTTCATAACTCCCAAAAGAAAGAATAATAAGTTAAGACTAAAATTGCTTCTTAAAAAAAATAATAAATAAAATAAAAAATTGAAAGTCAGCTTTAAACTTTTAATGGGTAAATGGCGGCTACAATAAATAAATAAATAAATAATATATATATATCAAGCATCTGTCAGTACAAGGATACCATGTTTTCCACAAAATAACAGTAGCCATTAAACAGATCTCAATCTCTCATCTGCAAACAAGTATAATCTTGATCAAGAAAAAATAAAAATAAAAACCCATCAAATGGCCGTGATCAGGAAAACGGAAGGAGAAATGAGCAACTTCGCCATGGTATGGATCTCGGTAGTGGCCTCACTCTGCTACTGTCACAGCATCGCCAAGTTCATCAAACCAGGCTCAACAAGGTTCCTCTTATTGCTTCCCGTCATACTTCTCTTCCTTGTCCTTCCTCTTAATCTTAGGACCATCTTCCTCGGAGGTCCGACTTCCTTCTTCGTCAGTTGGCTCGCCACCTTCAAGCTCATCCTCTTCGCCTTCGGCAAAGGCCCTCTCTCCCCCGACCCGCCTCTCCCTCTACGAAGCTTCGTCCCTCTCGCTTGCTTCCCGATCAAAATCCAAACCCCATTCGTTAAAGACTCAAGAAAATTAAGCCAAAATTCACCATTAAATTACGCGATTAAAGCCCTTATATTCGCCACCATTTGGCCGGTCTACCAAAACAAATCTTCGTTCCACCCAAAACTCTTCTTGTGCCTCTACGCCATATACACCTACACCGGCTTGGAGATCATCCTGGCAGCAGTCGCAGCCGCGGCTCGAGCCTGGCTCGGCGTCGAGCTCGAGCCGCAGTTCGACGAGCCCTACCTCTCCACCTCGCTCCAGGACTTCTGGGGCAGGAGATGGAACATCATGGCCAGTAACATCCTACGGCCCACCGTGTACGTCCCCGTGCGGGAGATCTCCGGCCGTCTGATCGGGACCAAGTGGGACCCGCTGCCGGCGGTGGTCGCGGCGTTTCTTGTCTCCGGCGTGATGCACGAGTGGATTTTCTACAACATAGGGAGGTCGAAGCCCACGTGGGAGGTCACGTGGTTCTTTGTTCTGCATGGGGTCTGTTTGGCCATGGAAGTCGGCGTTAAGAAGGCGGTGGGCGGCCGGTGGCGGCTGCCGCCGGCGGTGTCGGGGTTGATGGCGTTAGCGGTGGTGATGGCGAGTGCTTTGTGGCTCTTCTTGCCGGCGTTGATGAAGTGCAATGCTGACGTCATGGCGCATAGAGAGATGGTTGCTTTCTTTGAGTTTGTGAAGAATAATGTTGGTACGAGGCTTAGACTCGACAAGGCTGTTTTGCTCTCATCTTTTAGATACTATAACTAGTTATTGTTAGACATTTTTAGATATATGCTTGTTTATTGAAAAAACATGTTTTGCAAAGAAAATTTATCTTTTTTTATATTTATATGGTGCGTCTAGTTTTAGTTATTTCAGAGATTATATATTGGCGCTATGAAGAAACATTGAATTTAAGGACTGACACATTTTAACTAATTTTCTAACCTTGGCAGCAAATGATGATTTAAAAATAAAAAATAAAAATATAGGAGATGAGGGAGTCGAACTCTACACCTTTTGATAGAGTTAAATGTGTAATTACCGCTGGATTAACCACCGGTAAATGATGATTTGCATTCACTTTTGCATGAGATTTCAATTGATGATATGGAAGATTAGAAGAGCAATCAATTTAATGACTTATAATAACTCCCACTGAAATGTAAAGTTAATTTGGGGAAGGTTAAAGGGGCAATTACTCCCAATGGGGAACAAGTATCTCCGCTTTCTAAAGCGCACTGAAAATGCTTTTGAAAAAGCTGAAAAGCCCAGCTAAATTTGAAAAGATAAATTTATGCTAGATGTTAATCCCAATTATATTCAAAACTTACACTTTATTGTTATAAGGTGATATTTGTCTCTAAATTCCAGTTTTTTTTTTTTAATATATATATATTTAAAGTTGAAACGAAGTGTTTATAACCTCGGATTTTTCGACACGTTAGCCTCTCGGAACAAATTAATAGAAGTGCTCTTTAAAGAAGCTAGTCACCTTCAGCTACCTATTTCTCCTTTGCCATATACACTGACTAATAACTTCCTTCTCTGGAGGTTCAGAACTGTATTACATAATTAGTATGATATTGTCTCTTTCATTTTCTTTTTCTCTTTTCACACTACGACAGGTGTTCTGCATCTAATTAGGCAAGGTCGAGTACATAACGAGCTACGTACTCTTTTCATACCATGCGAGAATTATTTTGTGTTTATTCTCTCTCTCTACATACACATATACATGGAAATACACATTTATGGAAATACACACACATGGACGCACGCTCAAATCATAATCATTTTAGAACTTTTAAGCTTGGTTCCATCAATAGTTTTGCAGTTGAAAGGGAATAATGTGATGTGTATATACATAGCTCACTAATTTGTATGTTTTCTTCGGCCGCTAGGACGACCTGAGCTAGTCCGCCTAGAGGCCCAAGACTATTTGGAATAGCTATGCGTACTGTAAATATATATGGTGATTGGTGACTAGATAACTATATCTCTCTCTCTCTCTCCCTCTCTCTGTCTCTCTCTCTTTTAATGCTCTCTTTCTTAGTATTATACGAAATATTCTGGTGATAAAACAACACTATACATGTAAATATCAATTAATTGTCTAAGTTTATTACCAAATAAAAGATTCAAATTACATTTTTTTTTTTTTTTTACAATTTGTGGTCGACTGAATATTTAAGACTAGCTAGCTAGCTAGGTTTCTATCAAATATGTCAATTTTGTGTACTATCTATTTGGATATACAGGCGAATAATGAAAAAAGACATAACAACCAGTGATGAGTGCTCCATAACAAATCAACAAACAAATCAGTAGTTTAATATGTTAAATTTCTTGGTGGAATCTTATAGAAAGTTGCCATTTTGAAGATGAAAATTTATGCTAGCAAATCGAACTCTTACCTTAACCAGTAAAAAAAAAAAAAAAAAGTCGAACTCTTACCTGTGCGTGTGTTCTCCAGACTACCGGGCAGAACCAACAACCAATAATTAACATGCCTGTCCATGCAACAAGGAATCAAGAACCAAGCCACTTCCAAATCCAAAGTAATAGAAGACCAGATCGCTCCAATATATAATTGGATTATTAGCCATCATCATCAGCAAAACGCAGCTCCAAATTCTGGTTATACCGGGCGCATGTCAAGCATTTTCATGACTCATGAGGTCGGGTTATAGACCGTCGCCGTTGATTTGATCGAGATATGCATGATAGCGAACCCTAATTAAGTGGCTAACTACAAAATTCTTGCATAAATGAGGCTAACTTCGGGTAGTTGAAAAGTGGCTGATTTTAAAACCCGGAAATTTTGCTGGGAGAGGAGATAAAAGGATCTTGAAGGAAGTGATTAGGGTGTTGATGAAACGCAAAAATTCTTGTGTCGTAATTTCGGATTTTGAGACCTAATTAATAAATACGTATCAGTAACCATATGAACACAAAAAACTAGAAGTACTAATTGAGGATTTTTTATTTCATCGAGATCCTCCGTTTTTCACTTGATCTAATTTATCAAAGGAGCCGGGCTTTTGCGCAGCTGTGCAAATTGCTTGGATAATGGAAAAAGATCTGTGATCAAACGACAAAAGAAGAAGGCATATAAATATTTCATGGCTGAAAACGTGTAACAAAATAAATTAATGCGTAAAAGATCATTTCTAGAGACCATAACATTAATTATAACGCTATTATTTATCTATTATTAAGTATTAATCACGTACAACTATAATTGTTCAACAACCCTACACCAAAGAAATGCAGTCCGATGTGTCTGCCTAAAGCTAGGACATTATATGAAATAATAAAAAATGTTCCTTTGCATCAATTTCACAATCTCATTAGCTAAAGTCTTTAATCTAGGGTACGTTTAATTAGAAATTATAAGGAGAGAAAAAATATAATAAATCTCGCCCTAATTATAACTTAGGACGACGAAAAAATTAGCTAAAGGTGATTTTCGTGTGTTTCCAGCCATTGTTACGATCGTGGTTGTAGAATTGGGATAAAAATTAATGTAGTGATTGATATTGATGCTAAGTATCCAAGTACTAAGTACTAACTATTCAATATACATTTTTGGATAAAAATTCTGGTCCTTCTTTTTTTTTTTTGGGAAAAGAAAAAAAAAGCCAGATATGTTAATATAAAGATCCTTGTAGTTGTGCCATTGTGAGCTGGACCAGCTTCTTATAACCATGAAAATAGATTGACTGAAATGTGGCCAATGGCTTATCTTCACATAACTAATGCTTCCTTAGGTAGATCCTGTTAAAAATTAAAAGTCTTAAAATTTATAGTTCGGATTCTGAGAATAAGAAAAGTGCAGAAGAAAATAAACAGATTTATAAGATGTAATTGTAGGATGGGAAGGAAGAAAAAACTCTCCATACAGTTAGTTAATAATGATATATAAGATGTAATTCTGAAATAGGAAAGCAGAGTTAAAGAGATTCGTACGCAAGAAATTAGGAATGGACATCATTCTTAACTATAATAGCTGCTTTGTTTCTTTCTTTTAACTAGACTATGTCTTATTTTGTTTCGCATGCCTGGCATGAGGTACCCATCAAAGAAAGAGTTGATTTTTTTTTTTCTTTGATTCAATCAAGAAAATCAGCTTTAACAAGCAATCAAATAAACGACGTGATCAAATTAAGGGAAAACGAATCGCTAGACAACAAACAGTAACAAACTAATTAATTAAAGAGTGGACTACTGAATTTTTAGTAGAAAACATAACAAATACTATTAGTATTTCAAGACATAACTTCTCTAATATCTTCAAACGAGAGCATGATTTGGAACTCCTAAAGCCGGCGTTGATGGCACAAATTGTATAAACCGCATCTGACTTGAGAATTCAGTGACAAATTTAAAGCCACACATTGTAGCTAACCTCACAATATGATCCTCCCTGGCCGCTAAGCATTCCGCAATACGAGGAAAGAGTTGATGTTTGAATAACTGTCATTTAAATTATTTTATCCTTTTTTTGAAATGAAAAAAAAAAAAAAAAAAAAGTCATTTGAAGGTGAACGACTAAGAAAACTTGTAAAGGACTACACCAATGAGAAACATTAAAAATACTCGAAGTTAATTAAAATAGCACTATATCCTTCTTAACAAAAAAAAAAAAAAAGTTTAAAACCCATTTTGAAGATAAAGATTACTCATTAAGAATTACATAATGGAACAAGGCAGATGACACTTATCAAAGAAAACATTTCAAAAATTGATCAGTGGACACCATGAGTTGGAAAATAAAAAAATAAAAAAAGAAGGCAATTTTCAGGAAGACGACTTTAGTGATTTGCTTTAGTGCTTATTTATTTTGTTCTTTCTTTCTCCAAAAAAAAAAAACGAAAAAGAAAAAGAAAATCTTTTTTTTTTTTGAACTTAAGAAAGCTTTTTTCTTTTTTCTTTCTTTTTTTTGTTTTTTTTTTTAAGAAAAGTTACGTCACTTTATTTATGTCAAAGTACTGTATTCACATATAATTCTCAACATATTAACATGGACCTTCTAGAAATAAAATACAACGCTTATTAAGAAAAAGAAACAAATTATTGAAGAGTAAAAGCCCTTTTCCTTAAGTTAAAAAAAAAAAAAAAAAAAAAAAAAAAAAAAAAAAAAGATAAAGGGAGTTAATCGACCTCAAAAGGACTAGCTACGATAAGAAACAATCAATCATTAAGATAAATTTAAAAGACCTGTCTCCAAAGCTGAATGGATCGAGAGGCTGTAAAGGTTAGCTCATCAGTCCTTTTAAAATGGTCCATTATTGTAATATGAGCTATATTAAAAACTCCGTCAACAAAATTTTACTCTTTTGACCCTACTAGATTTTTCTCACTAATTTTTTGCATGACGGAGTTTTTAATGAAACCTATATTAGTAATAATGAGGCAATATATATATATATATATATATATTGTAAACATCATCAAAGCACACAAAATCTCCTAATAATTAAAAATCAACTCTCCCTTAGGTCTACCATATGCATGCATACGTGGTAGGCCTATCTACTCATGAATGAGAAAATATTATGTCCGGTACGTATCAACTTTATCAATATTCAAAAAAGATGTCAGCTTTAATACTTTTCCGATGGTCCACCACGTACTGTCTACTAAATAATTTCTCATAACGCGAAAATATTCGATATAAATTTGAGAGTACACGTGCACGTTTTCCCAAACAAAGGGTGGTAGCAATTTACCATCTTAATTTCTCATCACAATAATATCATCGGAAAAGATCAATAAGCAACAAATTACAAAATCAGTGATCATGAGCAAGGTCGAAGAGGAGTTGAGAAATTTAGGGACGGTATGGATGACGGTCGTGGCGTCACTCTGCTTCTGTTACTCCATTGCCAAGATCATCAAACAAGGCGTGACAAGGTTCTTCGTACTCCTTCCTGTGATGCTTCTTTTCCTTGTCATATCTCTGAAACTTAACACCATCTTCTTTCGAGGCCTCACTAGTTTCTTCATCAGCTGGCTCGCCACCTTCAAGCTCCTCCTCTTCGCCTTCGGAAAAGGCCCTCTTTCCTCCGACCCGCCTCACTCCTTGCTCAACTTCATCACCCAGGCTTGCTTCCCCATAAAATTTCAAGAAAACCCCGATGCACCCACACTCAACGACGATGACGAGAATTACCCGGTGGCGGCTTCCCAAAAAACCAATAAGAAAGAGCAAAAGCCGCTTACCAGTTACTTGATCAAGGCCCTATTGTTAGCCACCACAATTTTCGTCTGCCAAAACAAATCCTCGATTCACCCTACGCTATTCTTGATCATATACTCCATATATCTCTACACCAGCTTGGAGATCATTCTCGCCATTGTGGCAGCCATGGTTCGAGTCTACCTCAAGGTCGAGCTCGAGCCCCAGTTCGACGACCCTTACCTCGCCACCTCGGTTCAGGACTTCTGGAGCAGGAGGTGGAACATTACGGTCGCCAAGGTGCTGCGTTCATCCGTGTACATCCCTGTACGGACGGTCTGCAAACACGTCGTGGGGAAGAACTGGGCCGCAATTCCGGCCACCATTGCTGCGTTCATCGTGTCAGGGATTATGCACGAGTGGGTGTTCTACATCATAGGTATGGAGTCTCAAGCAAGATCGTACCTATAAATAAGCTTTGATTTCAACCGGAAAAAAATTTTCATTGATGAATATACTATAAACAAAGTTAGGGGTTTTAACTTTATTCTCAAAATTTACATACTTAACATAATAAGTATTTCAATTGATAGTGTTTATCACATCAATTAATATTAAAAAAATTAGATGATCGATAAAATGATGATGATTAAAAGTTAGAATTTCTAAATTTATGTTTGGAATACCGGTTTAAAATGAAATTTTTAGATTGAGGTTTATTGACTTTTCAAAAACTAATTATAATTTTTATTATTTTTTAGAATAAGACAAAAACTAATAGGAAAAAATTTTGACCTATTTTCCAAACAGAGGCTAATACTTCTTACCATATATTCACCTCCAAACTTTGCAAAGAGCTATTACAGAACTCTTAAACTGAAGTTTAAAGGTGTACATGTTTCTATTTTATTTTATTTTATTTCTTTTTGGCTAAAGTTTGGAGTTGTTTACATTTTCTCTATACTATTTGTAAAATAAAGAAATCTTCTAAATTTAATCAATTTCCTTATGATGATTTATAGGGAGGTCCAAGCCCCAGTGGGATATCATGGTCTTCTTCGTCCTGCATGGCGTCTGCATGTCTTTGGAGATCATCGTGAAGAGGGCGGTGGCCGGCAAGTGGCGGCTGCCACCGCTGGTGTCGGGGACAATGGCGCTGTCGTTCGTCATGGCCACCTCCCTCTGGCTATTCCTACCGGGCCTGATGAGGTGCGAGACCGATGTGATGGTTCACAGAGAGCTCGTCGCCCTCTTTAGGTACGTGAAGGACCTCGGTACTCGTCTAGGAATAGAAAAGTACGCTAATTGTACCGTCCTCTCCTCTTCTGCATAACTGAACATGATTACCTGAATATATACGTCTATATATATATACGTATCGACAATAAGTTCATTTCATGTCGTGTTGTTGATCATGACTTGGCCGCGTGAGAGGGGTGAGGTAATTTTGTTTTCTGTTCTTCCTTTGTTATTTTGTTTTGATCAGTTTTAGCTAGAGCTATTGCAGAGATGATATTTAGTGGTGTACGTTAATTTGGTTTGGAAGAAACACCAATATTAATGCAATGTCAGCATTTTAATTCTCTCTCTCTCTCTCTCTCTCTCTCTCTCGGCCGAATCGCAATGTAATTTGAGCTCATTATTTGTGCAAGAGATATTAATAGAAGATTAGCGGAAAGTTCCATTATTTGCTGAAATTGTCACCGAGTCCCGTAAAAAAGTTCATGTTCGGAAAATTTAATTATTGAGGAAGTGATATATCAAGAGGGAAACGAGCGAGCTAAGTCTAGAAAATAATTTACACCACCGTGCATGTAATAAGTACTGGAATTCTCATCATAATTAAAGTGGATTGTTGGTGTTTAATGAGAGAAAAAAAGGGTTTACCATGTATTTGAGAATCTAATAGGTAATAGTATTAGGATTGACTCATTAATCTCCCATCAAACTCCTCTTAAAGTTATCCAATCCATCAAAAGATAATAGTACTTCTTAACGTTCCTTTTATAAGGCTTGACCTCAAAATGATGATACAAGAAATCAAACTGATCATCTGGTGCTAAGATGAGGGAGACCAGTAACTGAGTTATGACTCTTTTTTTCTTTTTTTTTTTAAATGAGAAAACTATACATAAAAAAAAAAGTAAATATAATATTTTATTAATATAATTATATATTTTAATTATTAAGTGAGAGTACGACTATGTGTGTATATGTTTTTTGCAAAAAGAACATAATTGCATATTTCAACTCGAGGTACAGTTATAATTTATCATGTATTATAAGGGCACAATTAAAATATTTAAAACAAGTCTAGAGTAAAAACTCAAAATTTTAACCAAACGTGGATAAGCCACGAGTAGACCTATGAAAGGCATTGTGGTTACTATCTTACTATGGTTGTTGGTTCATTCATGGCCCTCCACAAAATGATAGAGAGAGGAGAGAAATACAAAATAATTAAAAATATATAAAAAATTTCAAAACATAACTTCTCTAATATCTTCAAACGAGAGCATGATTTGGAACTCCTAAAGCCGGCGTTGATGGCACAAATTGTATAAACCGCATCTGACTTAAGAATCCAGTAACAAATTTAAAGCCACACCTTGGAGCCAACCTCACAATATGATCCTCCCTGGCCGCTAAGCATTCCGCAATATGAGGAAAGAGTTGATGTTTGAATAACTGTCGTGTAAATTATTTTATCCTTTTTTTGAGAAGAAAAAAAAGTCATTTGAAGGTGAGCGACTAAGAAAACTTGTAAAGGACTACACCAATGAGAAACATTAAAAATACTCGAAGCTAATTAAAATAGCACTACATCCTTCTTAACAAAAAAAAAAAAAAAAGTTTAAAACCCATTTTGAAGATAAAGATTACTTGTTAAGAATTACACAATAGAACAAGGCAGATGACACTTATCAAAGAAAACGTGTCAAAATTGATCAGGGGACACCATGAGTTGGAAAAAATAAAAAAAAGAAGGCAATTTTTGGGAAGACGACTTTAGTGATTTGCTTTAGTGCTTATTTATTTTGTTCTTTCTTTCTCAAAAAAAAAAACGAAAAATAAAAAGAAAATCTTTTTTTTGAACTTAAGAAAGCTTTTTTCTTTTTTCTTTCTTTCTTTTTTTTTTAAAAGAAAAGTTACGTAACGTTATTTATGTCAAAGTGTATTCACGTATAATTCTCAACATATTAATATGGACCTTCTAGAAATAAAATACAACGCTTATTAAGAAAAAGAAATAAATTATTAAGAGTAAAAGCCATTTTCCTTAAGTTAAAAAAAAGGGGAAAGGGAGTTAATAGACCTCAAGAGGAATAGCTACAATAAGAAACAATCAATCATTAAGATCAATTTAAAGGACCTGTCTCCAAAGCTGAATGGATTGAGAAGCTGTAAAGGTTAAGCTTATCAGTCCTTTTAAAATGGTCCATTATTGATAATATGAGCTATATTAAAAACTCCGTCAACAAAATTTTACTCTTTTGACCCTACTAGATTTTTCTCACTAATTTTTTGCATGACGGAGTTTTTAATGAAACCTATATTAGTAATAATGAAGCAATATATATATATATATATATTGTAAACATCATCAAAGCACACAATAATCTCCTAATAATTAAAAATCAACTCTCCCTTAGGTCTACCATAGGCATGCATACATGGTAGGCCTGTCTACTCATGAATGATAAAATATTATGTCCGGTACGTATCAACTTTATCAATATTAAAAAAGATGTCAGTTTTAATACTTTTCCGATGGTCCACCACGTACAGTCTACTAAATAATTTCTCATAACGCGAAAATATTCGATATAAATTTGAGAGTACACGTACACGTTTTCCCAAACAAAGGGTGGTAGCAATTTACCATCTTAATCTCTCATCACAATAATATCATCGGAAAAGATCAATAAGCAACAAATTACAAAATCAGTGATCATGAGCAAGGTCGAAGAGGAGTTGAGAAATTTAGGGACGGTATGGATGACGGTTGTGGCGTCACTCTGCTTCTGTTACTCCATCGCCAAGATCATCAAACAAGGCGTGACAAGGTTCTTCGTACTCCTTCCTGTGATGCTTCTTTTCCTTGTCATATCTCTGAAACTTAACACCGCCTTCTTTGGAGGCCTCACTAGTTTCTTCATCAGCTGGCTCGCCACCTTCAAGCTCCTCCTCTTCGCCTTCGGAAAAGGCCCTCTTTCCTCCGACCCGCCTCACTCCTTGCTCAACTTCATCATCCTGGCTTGCTTCCCCATAAAATTTCAAGAAACGGATACACCCACACTCAACGACGATAACGAGAATTACCCGGTGGCGGCTTCCCAAAAAACCAATAAGAAAGAGCAAAAGCCGCTTACCAGTTACTTGATCAAGGCCCTATTGTTAGCCACCATGATTTTCGTCAGCCAAAAAAAATCCTCGATTCACCCTACGCTATTCTTGATCATATACTCCATATATCTCTACACCAGCTTGGAGATCATTCTCGCCATTGTGGCAGCCATGGTTCGAGTCTACCTCAAGGTCGAGCTCGAGCCCCAGTTCGACGACCCTTACCTCGCCACCTCGGTTCAGAACTTCTGGAGCAGGAGGTGGAACATTATGGTCGCCAAGGTGCTGCGTTCCTCCGTGTACATCCCTGTACGGACGGTCTGCAAACACGTCGTGGGGGAGAACTGGGCCGCAATTCCGGCCACCATTGCTGCGTTCAGCGTGTCAGGGATTATGCACGAGTGGGTGTTCTATATCATAGGTATGGAGTTTCAAGCAAGATCGTACCTGTAAATAAGCTTTGATTTCAACCTGAAAAAATTTTCATTGATGAATATACTATAAACAAAGTTAGGGGTTTTAACTTTATTCTCAAAATTTACATACTTAACATAATAAGTATTTCAATTGATGGTGTTTATCACGTCAATTAATATTAAAAAAATTAGATGATCGATAAAATGATGATGATTAAAAGTTAGAATTTCTAAGTTTATGTTTGGAATACCGGTTTAAAATGAAATTTTTATATTGAGATTTATTGATTTTTTAAAAATTAGTTATTATTTTTATTATTTTTTAGAATAAAACAAAAACTGATAGGAAAAAATTTGGACCTATTTTCCAAACAGAGGCTAATTACTACTTACCGTATATTCACCTCCAAACTTTGCAAAAAGCTATTACAGAACTCTTAAACTGAAGTTTAAAGGTGTACATGTTTCTATTTTATTTTATTTTATTTCTTTTTGGCTACAGTTTGTAGTTGTTTACATTTTCTCTATACTATTTGTAAAATAAAGAAATCTTCTAAATTTAATCAATTTCCTTATGATGATTTATAGGGAGGTCCAAGCCCCAGTGGGATTTCATGGTCTTCTTCGTCCTGCATGGCGTCTGCATGTCTTTGGAGATCACCGTGAAGAGGGCGGTGGCCGGCAAGTGGCGGCTGCCACCGCTGGTGTCGGGGACAATGGCGCTGTCGTTCGTCATGGCCACCTCCCTCTGGCTATTCCTACCGGGCATGATGAGGTGCAAGACCGATGTGATGGCTCAAAGAGAGCTCGTCGCCCTCTTTAGGTACGTGAAGGACCTCGGTACTCGTCTAGGAATAGAAAAGTACGCTAATTGTACCGTCGTCTCCTCTTCTGCATAACTGAACATGATTACTTGTATATATACGTCTATATATATACACGTATCGATAATAAGTTCATTTCATGTCGTATTGTTGATCATGACTTGGCCGTGTGAGAGGGGTGGGGTAATTTTGTTTTCTGTTCTTCCTTATTTGTTATTTTGTTTTGGTCAGTTTTAGCTAGAGCTATTGCAGAGATGATATTTAGTGGTGTGGGTTAATTTGGTTTGGAAGAAACACCAATATTAATGCAATGTCAGCATTTTAATTCTCTCTCTCTCTCTCTCTCTCTCTCTCTCTTGGCCGAATCGCAATGTAATTTGAGCTCATTATTTGTGCAAGAGATATTAATAGAAGATTAGCGGAAAGTTCCATTATTTGCTGAAATTGTCACCGAGTCCCGTAAAAAAGTTCATGTTCGGAAAATTTAATTATTGAGGAAGTGATATATCAAGAGGGAAACGAGCTAGCTAAGTCTAGAAAATAATTTACACCACCGTGCATGTAATAAGTACTGGAATTCTCATCATAATTAAAGTGGATTGTTGGTGTTTAATGAGAGAAAAAAAGGGTTTACCATGTATTTGAGAATCTAATAGGTAATAGTATTAGGATTGACTCATTAATCTCCCATCAAACTCCTCTTAAAGTTATCCAATCCATCAAAAGCTAATAGTACTTCTTAACGTTCCTTTTATAAGGCTTGACCTCAAAATGATGATACAAGAAATCAAACTGATCATCTGGTGCTAAGATGAGGGAGGCCAGTAACTGAGTTATGACTCTTTTTTTCTTTTTTTTTTTAAATGAGAAAACTATACATAAAAAAAAGTAAATATAATATTTTATTAATATAATTATATATTTTAATTATTAAGTGAGAGTACGACTATGTGTGTATATGTATTTTGCAAAAAGAACATAATTGCATATTTTAACTCGGGGTACAGTTATAATTTATCATGTATTATAAGGGCGCAATTAAAATATTTAAAACAAGTCTAGAGTAAAAACTCTAAATTTTAACCAAACGTGGATAAGCCACGAGTAGACCTATGAAAGGCATTGTGGTTACTATCTTACTATGGTTGTTGGTTCATTCATGGCCCTCCACAAAATGATAGAGAGAGGAGAGAAATACAAAATAATTAAAAATATATAAAAAATTTAAAAAATATATAAAAAGAAGAAGAAGAAAGATAGTTTCTGGTAGACCATGCATATATATTGAAAACTATTGCCTTTGTTCCCTACCTGTACTGAAAGTTGAAATTGGACGGAATCAAATTAATATTTTTTTTAAAAAAAAGTTGAAATTGGACGGAATCAAATTAATATTATTTTTTTAAAAAAGTTGAAATTGGAACGACGACCATGGTGGTCCCTTAAAATTTTTTTTTCTTTGTTTGCTAATAAGAACAGTACTCGATTGTTTGTTGGTAATAACGTACCACTGTCATATCAATTTCTATGTGCATCAAGCTTTAAAAAATTAGAAATTTGCTGCTATTAGATGCATGTAACCACCTATATTTTAACTGTCCTTCTTCCTTTTTTTTTTTTTTTAATGGAAACGATATTTAACTGTTCTATGCCAAACAAGTTTCCCTTTTCTTAATTCATAGTCTTATTATATTGTTGAACTGGAAAAAAAATCTAGATGACATTATTACATAATAATCTGGCAAACAAGAGCGCTAAATACAGAATCTTTGTTTTTATTTTACTACGTATACTTGGACTACAATATATAGAAAAAGTCCATGATTTTACTCTTATCATAATTTATATAGCAGCCAATGCCAACTCTTACTTGAACCTGCACTCTCCCTGTGAGCTTCAGCTCCAAACGGGCAGAACCAACAACCAAAAACCTGTGACAGTTGCAAACCAACCGTCAAAACAATCGACAAGGCCGGGTTCACCGCGGCCCACCCTTTTTGCCGAGCCAAGCGCTTGAGTCCAGCCTCCATGACCATGCACAACCCATGCAACACAAAGAACCAAGCCATTTCCCACGTGGGTATCCTCCCGCACGTGATGTAATAGAAGATCAATTCGAGCATGGCTCTGGACACAACTAGGGTCATGATAACCGCAACCACTTTTGCCGGACCAAACCCGATAAGACCCGCCAAGCTCTCTCGGGTCGGGTCACAAACCGATTGCCATAATATGTGCGAGGACATTTGGTTCCACCTTCTCTCCCAAAAGTCTTGCAAAGATGTGGCAAAGTAATTAAGGGTGGTTAAATAGTGGGACTAGCTCACACCGAGCCATGGTCCCAGACTTGTAGAGCCAAGCTAAAGTGATTTAAGACCATACAAAAATAATGTAAATACTGATGAATTATTTTCCAAAGTTATAGAATAGAAGAGGATGAAAATTGGAAGTATGGTTCCTAGGAATAATTTTGTTAGAATTGTCAAGAATAGAAGAGGTTGTTTTTGGTGAAATGTTGGTTCTTTATTTTGATTGGAAAGATAGAAATAAAGGCAAAATCTTTGAAGTTTTGGTGAGAGAGAAATAGAGGGCCTCGGTCGAAGGAGAAGAGGAGGAGCTTGAAGGAAGCGATCCATGTGATAAAGGAGGAGGAAATTCCTCTACCAAAGGCAGACGAGAAATGCCAAGGGAGAATGGAAATGAGGTAGAAACCGGGAAGGAGAGATATGAGCCTCAAAATGCCTTTTGGGATTTTTTTTTTTTTTTTTTGACCAAGATATAACAATAAATTAATGAACTTAATAATACAAGAAGCGCTGAAACATGAACTTGATTCTTGGTTTCATCCTCCACTTTTTGCCTTCTCTTTCTCAGTTAATCCTCCTCCTTTCTCTCTCGCCCACACACTAGCTAGGAATTATCTCATCTGCCTTGTCAATGGGGCAATGGTGTAATTTTTTGGAGTAGACGACTGTTAAATGTGTCAATTCAATTTTGTCTAGAGTTTTTCTAGAATGCTTCTTCTTCATGGTCATGACATGATGATTCCCGCGAATAAACGTTGATGAAGCTATTATAAATAACGTTATCATTTAAAGGATGTGAGTTCAAGGACATGAAGATTGAAATTAATATATATGTGTGTGTGAGTGTTTATATATAAAAATGAAAGCACTTACAATGCGTTAAATAGAAGAGCTCCTATCCAAATCATTCCGCTCTTATCTACTGAGTTACTCCCAATGGAATACGATAAATGCATAAAAAACTACAGCATCACATATTTGGACATCTCCATAATTTATTAGGACGTCTTCATAAACTTTTTTAATAACTAAATAATCTACACCTAAGTAGTGTACTCATCATGCCATATTTTTAAAAAGTTTTAAGTGAATCACGAAACTAGATGACATGAAATGATGAAATACCATTTAGTTGAATGGAAAAACAAAACAGCAAAAATTGACAAAACTATTTGTTCCAGACTTCCAACAACCAGCTATCTTAGTCTTGTTCAGATCAAGTTTGAACACATAATTTAAACTATTTTATATAATATTTATCATTAAAAAAATTAAAATTAAAATTTTCATTTAAATTACTATTCAAAAATCCAACCAATGACCCTAAAAAAAAAAATCACACTTATGAACCAAATGAGAATTTTATTTCCAATAATAATAATAATAATAAAAGCTGTGAAAGAACTACCCACTAATTTGTCATTTGTGCTTCGCGCGAATTTAAATGATATTATTTGACCTACCTAAACATTTTACATGAAATCCTCTCTAGAGAAATATACTATTGAAAAATTTACATTATTTTGATTGTCAAATAACAACAATACTGCTATCTTTTTTTTTTTTTTTTTGGTAAGTAAGCTCGAACAGCTCCCACATTTAAGGCTCCTTTTTTACCATAAGCAAGAACTTGTTTCAGTTGCAGATCATAAGGATTCGAACAACTGCTTCAAATATAGTATTAGGAAGTACGGCTTGTGGAACTGCATCGTTTTTTTTTTTTTTTTTATCACTCTTGCGTCAAATATTAACAAATGGTCTCTCTTAAAAAAAAAAAAAAGTTGTTGTAAACAACATTTTTACGACAATAATCAAAATAAATAGCAATGATTTAAACTATTATAAATAAATACTAATAAATTTTAAATTTCAAATTTACTATTTACTTTTTTTTAGTCTACCTACTATTTACCAGAATCTTTTTTTTTTAAAGGATTTATCAGAAATCTTTTTAAAAACCTTTTTTTTTAAATAAAAATTTAAAAACGTGCTATTTATTTTAATTATTTACTTCCTTCTCCCATCCAAAAATAATTACACAAATGGGCCGGGCTATATAAGAGAAACTGAATGGGCCGAGCAACAAAGAGAGACTAAATGGGCCGATCTACCCATGAATTAGCCCAAATAAGACAAGAAGATGACGTGGTAAGATTTAGTTCATGTCCCCAAACAAAACCCCACACACAGAGAGGAGAAACTTCCGACTTTGAAGAAGACGACGACGATCAGGATCAGCCAGAGAGGTATCTACATATGTGTAATTTTTTAATTTCTATAATTATTTTTTTGACAATTGGAGTTTTGAGGATTCATAGAAGGAATTTCGATTTAGCAGATTGGATAATTCGGTCTTCCGATTTGATCTTGTGAGGAAAACTTGGGAATTGGAATAGTTACGAATCGTGATGGGTTTCGTCATCACAACCCTAATCTTTGCGGTGGTCGGCATTATTGCTTCTCTTTTGGTCAGAATCTGTTTCAGCAGAGGCCCATCTACCAATTTGTATGCTTTCCATCCTCGTTTTTTGTTTTTCCGTAAAATGCACAGATTTTTCTTCTGGATCGTAACCAAAGATCTAGTCTTTTCCAATTAATCGAGTTAATAAGCGCTTTTCATTCTTTTGATTCGATTTATTTGCACTTTTTCGCATCATTGAGCTGTTCAGATTGTTAATTGGACTTGGTTTCCGTGACGAAAGAGAATAGATTTTTTAATTTCAATTAAGGTTGGAGAATAATTGGATTGGATGGAGTAGAGACGGAGTGATTGCGAGTTTTTTCTGTTTTTTTTTGGTGGATTTTATATGAATTCTGTTGTTTTTGGAAAGGAAATTTGAGTAAATCGAGTGCAATAAACAACTATTGAAATTAGCAGTTTTATTTGGTTGTTCTTCTCCCTTTGATTTTGCGATTACTGATTGTAATTGCTGTCAAACCAATCTGAACAGCCAGTCTTTAAGGCTGTGAAATTTGGATGTTGCTAATGACAAGCCTAGGGTATGCGAATCTGCTGTTGGTCTGGACATGGATGAGAAACAGGCTCTGGTTCTGTTGAGATTCTTCGAGCGTCCAGTAGTTATAGACCAAATTTGATTTTCACGATTGAGCTTGTGATATGGAAGAGGGATAACCTAACTTTTGTTCTTGCGCAGGCTTCACCTGACATTGGTTGTCACAGCTGTAATATGCTGTTGGATGATGTAAGTTACTCGCCTTTTCTCTTTGTTTGCTTTAGTTCCTTTTTGTCCTTGTTGCAATCTTCATTAGTTCAAACTTCAACGATAACATCAGAGAAATGCATACAATAATTGGAATTGAACGATGATGTACAAATAAACGATGAACAAATATGCTACCAAAATGATTGAAACACATTGCTCTTACCAATAGATTGAACCGTCCTTTCTTTTTAGGGATTGCTCAAGTATGCTATGAAAATTTTCATTTCTTCCATCACTAGGAAAAGCATAATTTTTATGTCATCCAATTTTGTTGAGTTGTGATCTATAGGAACTGTTATATCTTTCATTTCATTGAGACTTGGTTCCAAACACCTAAGTTCCCTCATATCTTCGTGTATTCGTTCTCAATCTATACTTTCCAAAGTTTTTGGACTTGTCTTAATCGCTTTCAGCTTTTATTTTTATGTGAAGAAACGTTTAACTTCAATCCAGATGACCCTGTTGTGTAGTTACTGATAAATTGTTACTTTTCATATATGTAGGTGGGCAATTGTTTACCTTGCACAGATGAAACCGTTAATTGTACCAGTTCTTAGCGAAGGAGAGTAAGGTGAAATATTGATGAGTGCCTCCCAAGGTTATGTTCGGGGAATATGTTTCTGCATACTCCAGGTCACCCTTTATTGTTTCAAAAAACTCCATGCGGGGGTTAGGTGTGTACTTTTGGAAGAGAATTGAATTTCCATAAAAATGTAGCTTGGTTTTTATATTTTTTCACTCTCTTTCGTTGTTCATTCATTCTTGGGAACATGTTGATTGACCAGAGTCTTATAAAAAATTATAAAATGATCGACCAGAGTGTATGTAACTATGTACCTTTAGTTTTGATTTTAAGTGAAATAAAAGGTTGATCCTGAAGTTCCGTGGTTTTTTATTCGTGCATGATCATATGATCTCGATTCTCGGGTTATATCATTTTGTACGTCTGGAAAACTCGGAGATACCTTAAAATAAAATAATACTAATGCTAGGGGCACAAGTTGTGCCTAACACCACACATGTAGTGCTTAACATCGGTAGGGGCCCAAGTATTTATCCACCATGCAGCTCCCTATTCATCACCGTGACCATGCATGTCGATAACAAAGGACTGTTATATAGCAAAAATTAAAGGTGTGATTATAGGCGCCTATCGGTAAATTTTCACTATGTTATATTATAATATGTAAGGTTTAAACTCTTTGTGATTGCAGACATGGTGCGGGGAGACATCTACACTTGATTTCGTCGTAAAATTTTGAGTTCAAATGTCTCATCGCAAGTTAAAAAGTTCGAACACTGGGTTGAATTGTTGAGCCTCGAATGAGATTGGAAATTCCAAGAAATTCTTCACTCGCAAGTCACAATGACAAATAGGCCCCTCATCTATCACCTAACGAAGATAAAGACTTGCTCTGTTATTGGCCATGATGGAACGGTGAACTCTGACTTCTGGTGCACCTTGTAAAGGCGCAGAGAAGATTTAAAAAAAAATAAATAAATAAAAAGTCCACGAGGAGATGAAATATTGTGCAAACCAAGAAATTGCATTCAATAACATTAAATGAGGCCACTAAAATAAAGCATTCATGTTATGATCATCTTTTCTGGTCTGTACTCTCGAAAATGTATCTATAAAACACCAAACTTACCACAAAATAAGAAAGTAACAAGCTGAAAAAAAAAAAAACAAACAAACAAACCAAGAGAAACACCCCATAGCTAGGGCTGATTTGAGACTTAGCATATATGGAGAAGAAGCCATCTGCAACAACTATTGTGCCAATGGTACTGCTGCTGTTGTGGCTGATGGTGTCCCCGGCCCAGGCTTGCCCATATGACGGCAGTAAATGCAAAGACTGCATTGTTAAGCAGATGAAGTGTGGGTGCCCGTCATGTGGGCCGGTGCTGCGCTGCACGGCACGGTGCTTGTGGGGCGGCAGCTCAAGGTCCAACTGCATCCAGTCGTGTGACTGCGGCAAGAATGGCAACCCGAAGCTCTCTGATTGCAAGAAATGCATGTCCAGGTGTAAGTGCAGCTGCATGGTTTATTAGAAACCATTCCCCATTTTGCATGTTTCAATCGAGTATGTTTGATTCTGTTTTTTCATCTGTGGTTGATAAAACATAGAGAAGAACTCTGATTTATTTGGCAATCTTTCGAAAGGTTTCTGACATCTAATCTAAGATTATGTTCCCCTTTAACAACAAACAAAAGCTTTTATTTATTTATTTATTTTTCCCCTCTCTCTCTCGCACGCACGCTATAGAACAATGAATGTTGAATACCATAACTCAAAAAGAAAACGCTATGGAGAATTCAAGCCACATAGAGAGGACCATCCCTGTGTCCCTGTAAAACAGTCAAAGCAAAAAGTAAATAAAGGAGAACAAATTACTCTTTTTTTTTTTGGCTTGAAGGAGAACAAATTACTTGTTTCATTAATTTTTGTTGAACTTAAGTAACAGAAAATTTTGAATTTTAAACGTAGTTCATGTACTCTTTTCATCACTCATTTCACAAAGAATCTCTATAGCTAGCACTATTAACACTAATAAAAATATGAATTTGAGATTAAAATAAAATCAAGGCCTCTTAAGCTAATTCCATCTAAATTGGGAAAAGATCACAGCAACATTGTACAATATCCTTGCTTTATTTTTAACTCCTCTCTGTGTCAGCAAGAATCTTCACTTTGAAGCTCCTCACTTGCCTTGTCATTGGAAAAGATTCTTCTTAGCCTGCAAGATTGTCTTGTTATCAATTTATAGGTAGAGGGATGATCCCATGCGACGAGGGAAAACTGGTCAGAATACTCCTCAACTCCTTCAACTAATAACTGCCAAATCAAGGCTCCAGCGCCAGCTTGCCTCTTCTTTGCCGACTCATAAATCCTATCATATACAGTCTTCAGTAGAAGATTCACATCTTCTACTTTCTTATTCATGTGTAAAGAAGATCCAACTTCGGTAAATAAAACCGGTTTCTTCAGCACATTCTCTCCATCACTGATATGAGAGTCCACCCAATGAGAGAGAAAATTAGCTTTGGCCTCTAAATCACCATGTTGGATCCTAAACCGGAAAGAAAACCATATGAGACTACAATGTGAGAATCGGTTATAAATAGACTAATCAAGATTCACTAACCAGCTATCAGGGTAAGCATGAACAGAAGCAAAATCAATGTTGTTGATTGCTGAATTTTGAACGAAGTCTGATCCAAGCGAGGCTGCCCATTCCCCGGGATTGGCAGAAGATCTTTGAGCTGTTTTAAGGCCATAAAACCCCTCGAGTCCTACAGTCACAAGATGCTTTTTATCCAGGCTCTTTACATATGCAGCCATCTCTGTGATCCATGTCTGTGTCTCGGCAACGTATTAACCACATTAAACTCTTATATACATTAATCTTGCTTTTTTGATAATAAATTGCACTTTTTTTTTTTTTTTTAAATTTCTATGCGCCTATATTGCGAGTGTGAAGTCTAATTAGACCTAGAGTTACCACGCAAATTCTTCTTCATTATAGTGAAATTCTACAGCAGCTAAAAGAAAACGTATTTGGGAGCCACTATAAATCTTGTGCGTGTTTATTTGTCTTTCTTTTATGTTATTTCTCTCGTTAGAAAAGATCCAAAGGATCAGGGCTTTAATTCCGTAACGTTCTATACCTGAAGAACAGGAGCAGATGTATTGGAAGAACATCTGGGCTCATTCATGAGCTCCCAAGCAAAGATAGCCGGTTCCTCCACGTATTTAACTCCACTAAGCGAATTCTTTCTCGTTAAAATCGCCTGCATAACCCGAAAAACAGAACAAGTACAAGCAAAATCAACATTCTGAATAATGCGAAATGCAGCCTTGTTAGTTATCAAAATTCACAATAAACTGCAATATTCATGTAATGAGATCATAATTTGGAAGCTGAGAAAAAGATCAGTAAACCTCTAAGTACGATTAACAGAACATTTCAAGCATGATCTTTTTCACATTACCTTAACATATGCCTTGTAGTAATCTTTAACAGTGGGGTGTGAGAAAAAGGAATCATCAAAGGAAGAGACATTATTAACTCCAGCCTCTTCTGCCCATCTGACATACTGAGCTTTCCCACCAAAAGCATTCAGATTGTTCACCAGACTCAGAATCAACCTTATCCGATTCTTCCTCGCTTCAACAATCACGTAATCCAATGCCTGAGAAAAACCATAATTCATGCATCCACTTAGCCCAAGTCAATCAAAACCAAAACTTTTTTTAAATTTTTAAAGATAATTTTGACTGACCCGAAAGACCCTTTCGTTGAAGACGCCAGGAGAGGTCTGCAAAGCATTGGGAACATTTCCGTCGCTGAAAGCCCAAGTCCTGCAAACTGTTAGACCCATTTTAGCCCCCATTTTCAGCATCTTCGAGACCTTGGACCGGGACGAAGAACCCCAAATACTCTTCTCCATCAACCAGTAGGAGTTCCAGCCATTGATGTAAAGGACTGAATTGTTGTCGTCTTTGTCGGCAACGACGACGAAGTGGGTGGCGTTTGTGGCGACGAAGCCCATGGTGGGCTGCCATAGAACCGGGAAGGAGAGCTGGTCGTTGAAGTTGAGGTAGAGAAGGGCCGAGATGGTGACAATTCCGATAAGAGGATACAGAATTCTGTCTCTCCACTCCGGCACCATTCTCTCTCTCTCTCTCTCTTCTTTCTCTCTCCTCTTTGTATGTTCGGCGCACGTTAGTGGGAGCTTTGGGGTTTACTGGCTGGCTTGATGGTGCGAATTACGCACCCTTCTGACGTGTAGCTATTGCCAAGCCAGTACTTAATTCATTTATGTACCCACTTGCCGACAAGTGATGGTTATCAGGTGCTGCTGGTGCACTGACACTTTGGTGGATTTAGCCACTTCCGATGTGGTATTTGTACACATCATTAGCACTATTGACTTTTTTTTTTTTTTTTTAAGCAGAACACGATTGACTTGGTTTGAAGTGTTAGGGGATTTTAAATTTTGCTTCTTTTGCTTTCACATATGGATTGAAATAGTTTTATATGTAACGACCATGACAACTGATGGCCTTGAATTTTATTTGTTTTATTTTTTAAGGGATTTTAAATTTTGTTTTTGCTCCGATATATGGATTGAAATTTCTTAACAATCCTAACACGTGTTAATTAATATATAGAAAGACTTGGAGATGCACGAGAAAACAACACCAATACATGTACAATATTAAACGAAATTCTAAAGTTTACAAGGAAAGGAAAATGCTTCTCAATTCCTGTCCTATTTCTCTATGTTTTAATGTTTTTTTTTTTTAAATAATCAAAAGTTTGTGAAGTGGATCGTCCGTGTTAGTATAATTTTTTTTTTTAGAGTTATTAAAAGTCGTTTGTGATAGAAGGGAATATTCGGTAAAGAGCTTAATGAGCAGGTCCTATCTTTAACTTAATTTTAAAAAATAAAATAAAATAAAATAAAAGAAGAAGTAAACAATTTTCAAAAAATAGTTAAAGTAAATAGTAGATTTATCACATAAATAATTCGCTTATATTAGATTTATTAAGTAATTTATTTATTTACATCTTATAAATATGTCATTTATTAAGTAAAATTTGTATTTAGTTGACAAATCTATTATTCATTCTAAAAACTTCAAAAACATTTTATTTTCATAAAAATATAATATACTATAATTTAAAATGCTGATTAAGAAGAAGTACTAAATATCACATTTAAACTCCATGTAAAGACCATTACACTAAAATTTGAGACTACAGACCTACCTACAGTAGTTCTTTTATCTCTAGATGAGATTCGTGTTCAACTATTTGGCTTCCATTTCTCTCATGCAACTGAAAACCTCTTATACCATAGATGGCGGTGACATAATAACATGAGACAACTTATCAAGACTCTCCTACTCATGATACAATGATCAAATCACCCCTTTTTCTCTCGGACTTCTTATGTGGATTGGACCCAAGGCGAAGTTGGTTCTCTTCAGATTCTCTAGTCGTTTCACTTATTATACCCGTTGATCACTTGGTACACAGATTCACAAACATGAAAATATTACTCATCTTTTTCTTTTTTTTTTTTTTTTTTTTTTGGGAAAAGAAAAAGAAAAACATCTTTTCCTTTTAAAAAATAAATGAGAAGAGAATAGTCGTAATCGAAACTTGGGAGAGCAACCACAACATAGAAATTCCAGTGGGGCCCATCATATCCAGATAGGGTGGACTGTGGAGCTTACCCACAACTGTCAAGTGTCCCAAGACTTCCAATTAAAAAACCGCCCCTTTCTCTACTGTCTGCTTCTCTCAAATTTGAAGCTTTGGGCCATTTCTTCTCAGTCTTACCTTCTCTGGCAATGGAGGGTTGCCGTTGCTCTCTGCATTCATCGGCTTTTACTCTCCTTCCTTCCTCTGTTTCCCGAAATGGGCTTCCAGAAAAATCTTTTGTAAACGGCCAGGTCCTCAAGTTCCCCAGTTCCAAGAAGACTCCAACTGCCACAAAGCTCAGGTTTCTTAACATCAGAGCTCAGGCTTCAGGTATTCAATACAACCGGGCTTCTATATTAACTGGAATTCTTTCTCAATTTGTAACTACTACTTTTGAATTCGAGTAGGGACTTCAAAGTTCAGCTCAGAGACGGCTGAGGCCATTCCTAAGGAGAGCTCTAAAGATGAGAACCTTGCATTTGTTGCCGGTGCCACTGGTAGAGTTGGCTCCCGGGCAGTAAGGTTAAGTTTTTAGTCTATTACCCGATGGAGCTTTCCGATGAAATGTTTTTCTACATGTTTGACGGAGCTTTGCCGAAGCTAGTTTTGTCTTTTTATGTCTAAAAACTGTTTCTAAAAGTGTATTTGTACGATCAGTCAGCTTTCAGTCAAAGTCACAGGAAAATATTATTCTGAATGAACTTAAAAACTTATATCTGCCTTTCAAGTTTTATTACATATTAGAAACATTAAAATTATGTTGACTTCATAAGTATTTTTAAAAATGTAGTTCCAAATACTTTCCATTATTAGAAACAGAAGCAGAAGCAAAATCTCCGCTCATCCCTTGTGTACGTAGTTTGGTATTTTGTTGTGGAAATTCTTATGCATTTGCTTTTATTCAGGGAGCTTTTGAAACTTGGGTTCCGAGTCAGAGCTGGTGTGAGGAGTACTGACAGAGCCAAGACTCTAGTGCAAGTACGTGTTTGATTTGTGTCATCAAACTTTTTGTTCTTTTACTTTCCCTTCAAGTATGTTTGTCTGAGAGATTAACTCATTTGCAGAGTGTAAAACAACTTAAACTCGATACCGAAAATGCCGGTGGAGAATCTCAACGTAAGCGTAGTTCGAACACCATTTATTTTTAGTTTTGCTTCTTCTGATATTAGATCTTATCTTTTGGAAAGTACGCTTCTATAGCAAATAACAGGTAGTATTTGGTCTGTAGCCCAGCTGTAGAGAAGCTTGAAATCGTGCAATGCGACTTAGAGAAAAAGGAGCAGATTGGATCCGCGTTAGGCAATGCATCCGTGGTTCTCTGCTGCATTGGTGCAAGTGAGAAGCAAAGTTTCGATATTAGCGGGCCATATCGCATTGATTATCTGGCTACCAAAAATCTTATAGAGGCTGGTAAGAGACATTTTCAACTAGTAAATAGTGTTTATAATGATGTATTTCACATGAGATAAACTTGCTTGTGGTCAAATTTACTCTTCTCCGCAATCTATACATCTCGGTCAAGGGGGCATCATTCTAATATGTTCAACATACCTTTCCAAATGTACTTTTAGGAGTGAAACTTTTACTTTTGATTTTGATTTGTCAATTAAATTATTTAAGCTATAACTTCTGAGAAGTCTGAGCAAGATTCATCGTGCAGCAACTGTTGCGAAAGTGGACCATTTCATTTTGCTCACATCTCTGGGAACAAACAAGGTCGGGTTTCCTGCAGCTATTCTAAAGTAAGTCGAGAATTTTTTCTTTTTTCTTTTTCGTCATACGACAAGACAATTTGAAGGATGTCAAGAGTTATTTGCCTGACTTTAATGGGTGTCTCCTGCTGATGAAGTTTATTTTGGGGAGTACTAATATGGAAAAGGAAGGCAGAGGAAGCACTACTAGCGAGTGGAATTCCATACACGGTTAGTAGCATTTCGTATTAGTAGCAGAAAATTCTACTTAATGCAGAACATTTGGGCGTTTAAGCTGAGTTACTCATTAGATTTAGATGGTATTCTTCAGATTGTGAGACCTGGTGGAATGGAACGGCCTACTGATGCTTTCAAGGAAACGCATAACATTACCCTTTCTCCAGAAGATACTTTGTTTGGTGGGCTGGTGTCAAATCTCCAAGTATTCGTCCTCCTTTGTTTCCTTTCCGACTTTTGTACTTTAGTCTTGAGCACTGGCCTTTTCTTTTCTTTACAAACGATTGTATTATAAGCTTTAATTTCTTTATTTAGGTGGCAGAGCTAATGGCATGCATGGCTAAAAACCGGGATCTGTCATACTGCAAAGTGGTGGAAGTGATTGCGGAAACAACTGCTCCATTGACCCCCATGGAGGAACTCCTCAAAAAGATACCATCTCAGCGGCCCATTGTTTCCTCACCAAAGGTATCTTCCTGCTTTTCTCGAATAAAAGGGATGAAGACGTCTGAACTTTCTCGGGAAGGTTACATCAAGATTTCTGTTTTCTTCCTCTTCTTCTTAATCTGTACCGTTATCTTGTTACTTGTTAGTATGAGCTGCACATGATTTATTTACTATGTTGTCCATTTGCTAAATGACCATTTTTGTTTGGGAAAAATACGAAAGTATACCCTGAGTTATCCCTAAAAAATGCTCGATTTACCTTTCAGGTCTCAGGAATGATACAAGACTCAGACCACTATTAAAAATGTAGTCCCAATGTCATAATTTCGTTGACCATGGTTAATTTTCTTTACATTTAACAGACTTTTACAACTGTCTCTTTTGTGTAATTTTCTTTTAAATTCTTTGCAACTTGAAATGTCGTTTTCTTTACTCTCCACTTGTTATCAGTAAGAAGATAAACAATTTGTCTATGTGTCGAAATATAGATATAGTAGGGCAGATTGGCTTTTCTAGTCTCGTCATTTCACTAATCACGCATTGCAAGAAATGTTTCTAATTTTTTTTTCTTTTTCTTTTATTTCTAGCATGACTCAAGATTGCATAAGATTTTTTTTTAATGATGCATGATGAGATTGCCATAGCTGAATTTTAGTCCCTTCCCATGTCATCACTCATCAGGAATCAAGTGCAGCGAAGGCACCGGATTTAGCACCTCCACAGTCTGAGGAACAAGAGAAAACTACAGCACGACCACTCTCTCCTTATACTGCGTGAGTGAAGATCCTTTCCTTTTGTGTTAGAATGTGAAGGCATTTATTTTTATAAAACCTTTTATCTGCTTTTATATAAACTTAGAGAGTAAGGAATTCTGAATTAATGAATTCTTATATTCACAAATGAACAATACACAGCTCCTCTTATAGAGGACTCAGAGAAAGAGAATGGGAAACTTTCCCTACAAAGACTATCAAATATCTACAGCTAATTACATCCCATAATATTCGGCTGTATCAAACCGAATCTCCTACTTTCCTACGTTTTAGCATCTTTTTCATTCGAACCTTTTTGGCTAACAAAAGCTATGAAGACTTGAAACCGCCTATATCTCCTTCTCCATCCCCAAGCACTAGTGTTGGTTCTACCAAAGCAAGTGGTTCTGTCTCAAAAGCCACTATTCAGGAGGGCATCAAAGAGACAGAAGTGAAGAAAACAGGGCCACTTTTGCCTTACATAGCATAGGCTCATTTCTTTTTTTCCTTGGATCTCATTGCTGATTTTGTTCAATACACTAGATCTCATAACTTAACCTTTTTTTGGTTTTTCCTGCTGTTTATATGCTTTCTGTTGGCCAAAGGTAACAAAAACGTCCCAAGGCAAGGATCAAACTAGCATCGCTTAAATTTTGAAAATTGCCAAGATTCCAAAGAGTCTACCAGTTTGTATATGTAATGTTTGCGAATGTAAAACTCTCGCATTGGATTTTCATGAGCATCTCATTTATTTTCTCGTCTTTGTTGTTATTGTTGTTTCACAGTTATGCGGATTTGAAGCCACCTACCTCTCCAAGCCCAACACCTAGTGGTCTCAAAAAACAACCTTCCGATGTCTCAACAGCAGAAGAGGCTCCACCGCCATCTTCTGGATCAGGAAATGAAGCTGCAAATATTGTCATAGATGGTGTTTCTAAAAATGGTCCTCCCCAAATTTCAACTCAATATCATTCACCATACCCCGTGTAAGCCTTCCATTAGTCTTCATAATCTCAGACGAACAACTTATTTTTCTTGTTATTGTCATAGATGACTTCAAGCCACCCACATCACCATCTCCAAGTGCTCCAACCGTAAAGCCTCCCTCACCACCATTGGCCACAGAGAGTACCTCGTCGACAGAGAGCTCAGCTCAACAGGATCCTACCAAACCAGCACCAAGACCACTATCACCTTTTACAATGTGAGTTTCTTCCAGTTGTTCTGGAACAGAAAACAACATAAGAATGCTAACTAAAGTTCTAGACTATGTTTCTATGTAGCTTCTGCCTAGGTAAATAAGGTATCGGAAACTATATTGTTCAACTGAGTAAACTTACTAGAGATAATGAAAATAGGTATGAAGACTTGAAGCCTCCGGCATCACCGTCACCGTCTGCGCCATACATCAGCAAGTAAATCGTAGAACATTGTATCAACGTCAAAAAGGTTTCTTGTCCTCTCCATTCCCGTCCTTTGAACGAAAAAGATGAATGTTGTCATTGGATAAAGCTTCTTTTCAGAAGTAAGTTGACCTCATACTAATCGGTTTCTGCAGATTCATGAGGAGTCAAACTCACGGAAAGTTTACTCAGTATCTATGAAGAGGCAAGCAAAGTGAATATGCGGGAGTTGTAAAGATGATTTATTTTGTATTTATGCCAATAGCTTATGTTATGCAGTTATACTAAAACATATGTCTTTTTCCAAAATTTGTTTACGGTTTTATTGTCTGTCATGTTCATAAGATGCAAGTCCTACTTCATTCATTGAGAATAAATATTGTATTTGTATGTTTTCAAAGCCGCTTAAAATGATACCTGTTGCGTAAACACGCCAAGAACGACAACGTTTCTTAAGACAGATAAATTAAATTTTGCATAAATAGGTGCTGTGAAATGCTGATAGCTAGAGCATCACATACTGATAAGTGATATAGCCATACATTTCCATGTTTGAAAGGAATAAATTAATAAATAAAAACCATCAAATACACTGTAGTTTAAACTTTAAACACTGTTGCATTTGTGACAACCTATAAATGTAAATTAATAAATAAACACACACACACACACATTTGGGATATCTAGCACCGATGTCATCTAAACCTATTATCTTTTGACAACTTGCCCCTCAAACTTTTAATTTTGACAATTTACCTTCTGAACTTGATAAATTGTTACAATGAACTTATTTTAGTTAATTTTACACTAAATTAAAGATTTGAAATTAAAAGATTTACATTAAAGTTTATATTATATTTGAAAACTTTTATGAAAATAGGTTTTTTTTTTTTTTTTATCTTTACATGAGACGTATATGAGGTTTTTATAATCAATTTAATAAAAAATTAATTGATAGGGAATACATTGTAAAATTTAACAAGTTCAGGGGATAAATTATCAAAATTAAAAATTTAAAGGATAAGTTTCAAAAAATAATAAATTTAAAGGACATTAAGAGCTTGTTTGGAAACCAAGCTCAAACTTGGTTTTCCAAACTCAATTTTGTCTTTTTCCTCAAAATTTTTTATCTTTTTCTCAAAAGTTTTTGTCTTTTTTTCCAAAAAGTCAACAAAATTTACTATTTCAACTTCAAAAACTAACTCAAACTCATTTACCAAACGGACCTAATACTAAATACCCCCACACATTTGTGACTAGGGATACATGTACCAGTGTGATAATTGTTTTTTCTTTCTCATACATATCAATTATCAAATAGAAACGTGAAAATGTTTAAGAGGAATAACTAAATTAGTTAAAATGATCAAATACGCTAGTTTAATGCACTACTGCATTTTTGAGTACCTGTTTAAAAAAATAAAAAAAATTTGTGACCAGTGACGCCATCAGTGTGATCATCTTTCCTTTTTCATACATATCACATAGAAATGTGGGGAAAAAAAAAAAAAAAAAAAAAAAGCGAAACGAAGAGTTGGAAAAATATTTGGGTATCATTAGGTACCTTTGGAATTTGCTTTTCATTTCATCATTGTAATAAATAGACCATTTGAAGTCTATTGAGCCCAAAAAAAAAAAAAGACTACTTAAGTTTACATTTTAATTTTCTTGCAGTTCTAAATACTATATAGTCTTTTACTCCCAAAAAAAAAAAAAAAACTATATAGTCTTTAAAAAAAAAAAAACCAAATAGCCTATACATAACGCACCACCACCATCCGATTTGCAAAAAACATAACCCCACCACCATCTAGATTCATCTCGTAACCCGCACCATAGATCAGAATACCACAATATCATCCACTACGCCGTAGCACATAGAAACGCGTCCCCAATCAAGGCTCACGAAGAAAGCGTTGTAGGCAACGAAAACCCAAGTACTGATCACAGAACCTCTCCATTTCATCTCCACCTCTGGCTCTACACAATTCCTCCTCCATCTCCGCCACAACCTCGTCCCAATTCCTCATAAACCCCTCGTATCCCCAACAATACCCGCCCAAGCCGCCGCCATTATCTCCGACCTTCGCCTCGGTGATCGCGTCCAGGATCTCCTGCAGCCCCACGATCCGACGGCTCACCTTCCTCCGTGCCTCCCTTACGGCCGGGTCCCACCCGGGGACCGAGTCCAGCCTCAGCAGAAGGGCCATCAGGGACTCGTTCACCCTCAGCCTCTCCCGCTCGTCGCTCCTCACTGCGTCCACCGTGTCCTGCCGTTGGATCAGGCTTTGGAGGTCGTCGGCGTCTGAATCGACGGAGGAGATCTTTCTGTAGAGGGTCCGGATCTGGTGGGCCCGATACGCGGACTGGATCTTGGTGGCGGCGTTGGACTGGGCCTGTGGCTGGGGCGGGAGGTGGACGGTGATTGGGATTGGGCCTTGGGAGGACCCGGTGGGGCTGGGCTGGGAGGGAGGGGCAGTTTGGTCATTGTGGAAGGCGTAGGTGACGGTTGTGGTGGTGGTGGAACTGGAAGAGGAGGAAGAGAAGCTGACTCTTCGAGAGCGAGAGTTTTCATTTTTTTGTGCGATTTTTTTTTTTTTTTTTTTTTTTGCTGGTGGGTAAAGAAATATGACAGACAGACAATGAACGAAAGATTGTGTGGGATTTTAAAGTGGGAAGTGGGAATTTCGTTTTTTTTTTTTTTTTTTTTTTTTGCTGCTGAAAATATTTTAAAACAAATTGATTTGACGTTAAGCATCTGTAGGGACATTATTCAAAAAATAATAATAAAACAAAATTTATTTGAATTATAAAATAAATATAAATAAATAAATAAAAAACCCTATAGGGAGGTTTCTTGAATGCTCTTGGCGCGTAATAGGCATTAACGGAGGGCGTAAGCGCCGTCTATTTTTTAGAATGGATTGGGGCCTCTTTTAGACCATCTCCTATTTATTTGTATAGGTTAATATTATATTTATTATAAAATAATATAAAAAATAATATTATTTTATTTTATATTTTAATATATTATGTTATTTTTATCTCTTTGTTATTATTATTGTGTTTTAAAATTTGTAAAAATGATTTTTAATATTTAAATAAATAAAAATAAAAATATTATATTAATTACATGAAATAACCAGATAAGAAATTAAAAGTAAAATTTAGTATTGATTATATCTTATAATAAATTTATCATAAAGTTTAATATTTGACAAATTTAACATAAAAAATAACACTATATTGAAGAGTATTTTTCTCATCTTAATATCAAAATTTATCATTAGTAGTTAATTTAGAATTATATTAGAAATACTCCGTTGCTTTTTGGCACACAAAAATATTTTGGCTGAAATAACAAAAATAAGAGATTTCCATTCCCGCTTCAATTGATTAGAAACGTGCAAGATTACAGCACACCCAAAAAAAAAAAAATCCAAGGCTGCATTTGAATGCACTATGTAATTATTAAATATTTCTACTATTTTATAACAATTTAACTTAAATTTTTATCCTCGATTTTGTTTAGAATTTTAGTTTAACTCAAAATAAATTATACATTTTTATCTCATTTTTTTTCTTTTTTTTAATCATTAAAAATTATAACTAATTTTTAAAAAATTAACAACTCTAATTTAAAATTTTCATCTGCAATCGACGAATAAAACACAAACTTAAATTTTCACTTCTTAAAAAATTTGAATCACACTCATTTTTCTATATTTATATTATTCAAAATGTTATCTATAACAAAAATTATCTAAACATATATTTCATTTTGACAGCCCGTTTGGACCTCCGGTTCAAACTGAGATTTTCTAGTTCAAGTTAAACTCACGGTGTTTGGTGTTTTGGTTCAACTTGAACCTCCATTGACCCGTTATACAGTAAACCCAAATGGTTTACTGTTACCAACGCACGTTGGAGGGTTGTATGGACGCCGTCGGAGGCGAGCTGGAAGATGTCGACGCGGGCGTTGACGGCCATGCGGTCTCGAGACGTTCAAGGCGTTGAGCGACATGTCGCAGGTCGGAGGAGCAGACCTTGTAGCCGGCGCCAGCGAGAAGCCAGTCGATGTCGTTCGCCGGCTTTCCAACGACGACGATGAGCTGCCGCTGCTGTTGCTTCCGCAGCCGGAGTTGGCAGACTCGTACGGCCCCATAGTCGGAATGTTCTTGAGGGGAGAGAGTGTTTGTGCGAGAAAGAGATGGGTGTGGTGAGCTCTGTTTTGTGGGTTCTTTGAAAAAAGCTGAGCAAGAGAGAAAGAGTTGTTTTCCACTTTTTGGTGCTTCAGTTTTCGGTGGGTAGAGAGAGAAAAGAAAAGGACAGTGAAAGAGAGATAATTAAGAGGATAGAGAATTAAGGGGAGGGAGTGTCGAAGTTTTGGTGCATTTAAAATGTTATTGTATTTTATGGTTATAAAAAAAATATTATAAAAATTTTGATATGATAATTGATAATATGTGAGACAGATATTAATTATTTATATAATATAAATTCACGTAAAAATAAGTTTAATTTTATCTAGTTTTACCAGATTAGGATTATAATTATTAATTTTGTTTTACTAATTTTTATTGACCAACTATGTACTTTTATTGATATATTTATGACTACGTAAGAAATTTTATAAAAGCTTTTGATGTCCCAAGTTGATGTGTGTTATTAATTCAGCTTATTTTAATTTCATAAATTTTTGTATTTTTCTGATCAGAAATCTACAATGGAATGTTAAATTTAATTTAAAATTTTTAACTCAAATTTTTACATCTAAACAGGATCCTAACTCAAGTTAAACTTTTCAACTCAAATTTTTTTACCAAACACAACTCAACTTCAACTTTTTAACTTATAGCCCGTTTGGTGCAACCGTTCGAACTCAAATTTTCGAGTTCAGTCCAAGTTGGTGTCGTTTGGTGTTTGAGTCCAACTCAAACAGTCCACTAAACCGTTGCACAGTAATTGGAGTAACAAAAAAATAGTAATGGCAAATATTTTGCATTCTCAAATTTTCAAGTTGAACCTTATTATTTTGGCATACAGTCAGCTTATCCTAATTTTATTTACTAAAACATACGATATCAGCCTAAAAAATCCAAAAATTGATTCCATCACTTTTCTTAACAGCAAACAAGCCTTGTTTTTTTAAATTTCCACTCAACTTAAACTTTTCACCAAACACTCAACTCAACTTAAATTTTCAACTCAAACTTTACCAAACACCTACCATTTAAACTAAACTTATCTCAACTCAAACTGAACTTAAAAATCTTAACTCTAACGTGTGCACCAAACAGCCTGAATATACAAGTTCAATAATATATTTGAATACAAACATTATATTTGAATGAACATTCAAATACAATTTATGATTTAAAACAAGACTAAAATTTAATGTCATAAATAAAGAGAGTTTAAAAAAGATGTCATCCATTGAAGTTTTCTAAACTTTTATAGCGTGAATGACGGTATTTTCAGGATGTATTACAATTCTATTAAAAAGTGGGAAAAGTGTTGATAGTTGTTGGTCCATAGAGCTCTATCGATCTCGAGTTCTTTTTCGAAGGCCGCTTCCAAGGAATATTGATATTAAATAAAGTAATATTACGCTTGTATTTTTGAAAACAAATAGGCCAGAGCGTTGGTATATTCGCTAGTATTATTGCCTGTCATAGAGCAGATTTTGCATGGTAGCTTAAGAAAAATAGAATCAGTCTGAACGTAAACTGCAGCCAAACAACAGACGACTGTTCATTACGCCAAGTCAAGTAGATTCACCATACACAAATTCTACCAATGACGTTTTTATTGTTCACTACTTGGCGAAAGAACCAGAAGAAAAACAATTTTAAGGAAGTGAAGGAACAATTTTCCCCGAGCATGCCCCGAACCCAACGTTGTATCCATTACCCTGCAATGAATTAACATTCAATCCTTCAGTCAGTGCATTTCGAAGGTGTATGATGCAATAACATTATCACTATATGGTCGTACAAAACACTCGGATCTCATTGCCGTTGTAAACAGATTTACGACATCTGCACCGTTGAATGAGAAAGGTAACAAAGTCGCAAACTCTGAATTTCTTCATCTTTATGGCCAAATGCAAATTATACAAATTGTTAGTCTTGGCCGCTTCTATATAGGATTCATTTTTCTTACTTTTAACAAAAAATTTCACTTGCCACAGAAATTTGTATGCACAAAATAGATATAGATGCAATTTACTCTATGATTGTGGAGATACGGCTGCATTGTAATTTCTACCAAGCGAAAAAAAAAAAAGCTAAAAAATATACAGGAGGAAAGAGGGCCTCTATATCACGAACCTTGCAATAACCAGTGATGGTAACTTCGTCCCCATCTTCCAGGAATTTCCGTCCTGTCCCATTTAACGACAGTGGCTTCTGTCCATTCCATGTCAACTCTAGCAAGCATCCATAGGACTCTGGCTCCTGTTTGGAAACGAAAGTTGTTGCTTAGTTTTCACATGACCAATAGGACTTAAATACCTCTTTTGACATAATGTGAGAGAAGAATCAAGTAAGATTTTCCTGTATGAAATGATCCAAACAAAAAAAAAAGACTGAACCATACAGGTCCACTGATCGTCCCTGTTCCTAGGAGATCACCAGGCCTCAAGTTGCAACCATTGATAGTGTGATGTGCCAGCTGCTGAGTAAGCGTCCAATATCTGTAAAATAAGTTACCAAAATCAGTATTTACAACAAGACAAGAGCGTCAAATCTTTATATAAGAACAAAAAGAAAAGGATTTTCTTTCCCTATATCTTATCCATTATGCGAGTCTTTTATGAATGGCATGAGGGGCATCTAACATGGTCTTTGAAACTAGAGCACCTAAATAATTGCTCAGCATAGCATACAGATAGTTTGTAGCGAACTCAAGTAATTTCTAGATAAAAGCTATCCAAATCCGAGAGAACAATAAGGAAAACGGGCGCTTACAAGTGCTTGAAATTACTCCTTGTGACCACACTTGAATCTTTTGCTCCAGCAGGTTTAATTTGAACCTAACAGAAAGATACAGTTAATCATAATCTGAATCATGTAATATCCGAGCAAGAAAATAAATTCTCCATGGCCTAGAAGTAACTGGTTCACTTTAGCACATCTTAAGATTAGAACAAAAAACGTAAAACTGCTGGATACCTCCAAAGAAATGTCATAGTTTTGGGATTTCTTTTCAGCCAGATAAAGCAGTGGACGGGGATCCTGCAATTTAGAACACCATCAATCATCATATTGCAAGTACAATGACAAAGGATGAAGAAAATTATTTTTAAAAATAATGTTATGCTCCAAAGCGTTAGAAATGGTTAAGGACCTGTACAGGAGCATCACAAGAAAAAGGCTCTAGAGCTTCTAGGGTCACAATCCAAGGGGATATTGTAGTACCTGTAGTACATACATTAGCTATGTCAGTCCTGCTATGTAAACTTAGATGTATAAATACATCAGCAGAAACAGAGTGTTCACTATACCACAGGTTTACTTTATAGAATGCAAGAAATTCAACAATAAGTTTTCTAGTTCTTACCAAAACTTTTTCCAAGGAAAGGCCCGAGAGGAACATATTCCCATGCCTGAATATCTCTAGCTGTAAAACCAGCATGTTTTTAGACAGTGCAAACATTAAGCAACAAGATGAAAGGTCTTAAAGCTACAAGAAGCATGCCTACCACTCCAGTCATTCATCAACACGAGTCCAAAGATATGATCTGCTGCCTCATTAACATCCACAGGCCTTCCCAGTTCATTTCCTGGACCGACTACGGCAGCCTATAAGAACATGAGAAATCATAAGGAGAAGGGAATGATTAATAGCTATAGCATAATTAAAAGTGCTCATACTAATGTTAAATAAAAGGTTTTTAGTTCCTCAAAGGAGAAACCTACATTGACCAGTTAAGTAGAAGGGTTCTCCATACTGCGAAAGCTTACCATTTCCAGCTCATAGTCTAGCTTCAAGGAAGGACCAAAGTACGGTGGAGAGTTGCTGCTTGGATGGCCTTGACCTCTGAGATAAGACAAAGACTTATCAGATGTATGAAATCCCAAAAGCATGCTGACTATCATGGACTAAGAATGTATCTCAATCTAAAATCATAACATGCAATAACATTGTGATGACTATTGTGGACTGATCCGAAATGATAAACTGTAGAGTCGAGTCATGCCTCATAATCAATTACTCACTCAGATGCCTGTAAACATTTGGCATGCATAGAACTACATACTGAAATAAACAATCTACACATTCATACATTGGATGAACGAATAAAGCCAATCACGCAAACTGAAGTGGCAATAGAGTAGTGTAAGGTGATAAATAGATTGGTATGAGCATTCAGACACATTCCACATAAACCATGGTTCTAACACCAGACCAGGTACTAGTCATTTATTTTACTACAGGAAGAAATAGTTTCTCGAACATGCTTCCACCGTATTCTGCATTGTTGGTTGACTTAGCAATCAGGACAAGAAAACAAACAGTAGAAATCAATTCTAACCTCGGTCGAATAATGTCTGTGCCGGAGATAACAATAGATGAGGCCCGTCCATGATATGCAATGGGAAGGTGAAACCTGAACACCATGAAGACATTCTGAGAAAAAGAACATATGCAGAAACAGAAAAGAACGTTTGTCCACCATAAAGTTCAAAGCAACAATACCAGTTTGGTGGAATTGGGTTCTCAGGTCCGCGAAATATGGTCCCACAATTCTTTGCATGATACATGGAGGAGAAGAAATCCGTGTAGTCCCCTATGGCAATAGGAAGAAGCAATTCCACCTTGTTCTGAGAAGTTGCACAGTGAATCTACCATTAGAACAACAATATCTCGACACAAACTTGCCTATCTAAAATCAAGATCATTAACTTTTATTACCAATGGAACAAGTGATTTCTCCCTCAAATTTGCATTATCACGTAATGTTGGTTCAGCAGCTGCATAATTGAGAAAAAAGAGACATATTAACCATTGGTAAACAACAACTATCATACTTAAATAGTCCTAAAAACATTTTGAAATGAAAGTTTTAGCCAAATAAGAAAAGGCAAAACTTATGTTAGGAACTGTACTTTTACCGTACAGATATTATGAAGCTGAGCCTCTGGAATTGCTCAGCCTTGTGTGCTATCTTTCTATATTTAGTGAATACCAGTATTGGTTATCCCCCGTTTTACTGTACTTATCATATTACTCTCGTTAGAGTCACTAGATTAACTTTTTAACGATTTGATTTGTGAGTTTTCACGTTAAAGATTTAGTGTATGGCATGCATAACTGCTTCTAGTAATGAAACAAACAGTTGAACAGTTGCTCCAATCGCTAAAATAACCATAAGATATCATAAGAAAGAGTCACGTACAGATTTATGGCAACACTGAAACCACAAACACTTGCCTGAGTTTTTGAGGCCTAAATGCATATCAATGTAAACGATTGTGCATGAATATCAAAATTCACAAAAATTAATCTAGTAGCTCTTATCAAACGTCGTAATTATAATTTAAAAAAAAAAAAAAAAAAAAAAAAACCTACATGACAACAGCTTTTGCAGAGTGCTTCGAGCTTCCTTCCACGCAGGCCTTCCCAACGCCAAAAACTTGTTCAGATTAGGCTGCCATCAAAATTGAGGAGAAATCACTAGCAATTAATCTCAGAAAAAAGGGGAAAAAAAAAAGTAAATAAAACCTAGCAGCTGAGAAAACAACACAAATTGAATCTAATACCGGTAGAAAAATGGTCGAATCAAATTTCTATCAAGCAATTTAACTGAGAAATGAGAAGTATCAAACCTCGTGAAAACAATCGGAGGAGTTCTTGAGGATCGGACCGTCGAAAAGACCGGCGGAGGCGATTTCGGAGAGGTCGACAACGTAGTCGCCGATCGCGACGCCAGGTCGAGGAGGTGAGCCCGGTCCAGGCTTGAACACTCCGTAGGGAAGGTTCTGTATGGGGAAGTGAGAGTCCGGGTGAACTTCGACGAAAGACTTCAGAGCCATGGCGGTCGGAGCGTGCGACGGGTAGCTCCGGTGACGGTTACGGTGATGGTGAAGCTGAGCTGAAGCCTGAAGACAAGAATTAAATGGGAGAAAATGGAGGAGGTATTTTCCGCTATGTACTGATTTGGACCGATGACTGGTATTTAAATGCCCCTTTTTTTTTTTTTTTGTATAGAAATAAAATAGTGATAAAGAGCTAAATATAAATTAATTCAATAATTGTTTTGAGTTAGGCCGACGGACGGACCTTGGTAGTTGAGATTCGCGGCCGTACGTCATGAGTCAACTTAAAAGCGATGACGAGGTAGGTGGCCACGAGTAGTGATTGTCAGCTGCGATCGATTTCGTTCGGATCGGTTATCCGAAATTGTGCCATTTATATCAGGCTCCGCAGTTTTTTTAATTTTTTTATTTTTGGCTCGAACGGCTCTTGTAAAGACATGACAAGCTCAGCATTATTAAACATCTGATATTCAATATTATATTAATAGAGAAGTGATGGATCTGATGAGACTTATCTATTATTAATAAATAATATTAAATATCATTAACGTTTCTTAATATTGTTTTTCTTTTAATTTGAAAACTATATCAAAAGTGAGACTCACTCCTCTTCGACAATAGCAAAAGTTTGAACGGAAGTCTTGATGCAATGTTAGTACAATGCAAAGCCAAATAGCATAGTCTCGTGTATATATATCAGTTGTATGGCACAGACGAAGAAAGAAAAACTATATATAAGAATGATGTGGTCATTATATGATGATGAAGTAATTATCATGTGACGATGCAAAGAAATCATGACCAAAAGAATTAATAGATAAGGGATATGTATTTATTAAGTTAGGGTATAGCATTTACTTTTCATCTTAAGTGAGATTATGTGTGAAATTAATGTTAAATTATGTAATACACATTAAATATTAAATCACCTATAATTTTGATAAAAAAAAAATGTCCACTTATAGGAAATATTGATTGTTTAGTAGAGAGAAAATCGGGAAGGGAGAGAAACTAGAAATCTATGGATCCCACCAACCACATTTTAATACTTTCTCTTCTACCAAATAACACATGGTAAACATCCATCATTTCTATCACTTAGAGATTTTATTCTTATTTTCTTTCTATTTTCCATCATTTTTACCAAACATAGCATAAAAGAGGGAGGTGAAGAGGAACTAATTTTCACACTCTTTTCTTTTGCCTTTTACTCCTCTCACACCCGTTCTTGAATTCTGTGTAGCAAACAATGCTTGAGAAACTGATATGCAAATGAACATATTTTGTACATATGAAGTCACTGTTAAAATCACACAAATTTCATCAACTTAAAAAAGGGGGTGATATCTCTTTTCTAAAAGTTTGTTTGTGTTTACATAATTAGTTTCGGAAAAACTTAAAGTATGTTACGAATTTAAACAAAGCAAAAAAGAGGATGAAGAGGGATGGAGAATGTTGTGATTTCGTCAAAAATAACATATTACAAGTTTAATGTCGTTTTATTTTGAGAAACTTACGAAACATGTTGATTTGTTTCATTGATTTGAAGAATGACACATTCTTTATCATTTTAAGATTGTTTTTACTTAAAGAATGACCTGTTGTTTTATTTTTCAACATTTTTTTTTTTTTGTCGTTGAAGAGAATAAGAGACGAATCCTCGTGTGAATGTTATGAGTTTGTTCAATCAGAGAAGAAAATCCACTATTCTTCCTCTCTATTTTCCTCTTGCTGTCTTTCGTTCTTTCATTTTCTTTTTGTTAAGCCTTGATCGTTTTTAAGACTAAGAGAGTGTTTGGTAAATGAGTTTGAGTTAAGATTTTTAAGTTGAGTTTAAGATAAGTTAAGTTGAGTTTTAGAGTTGAGTGTTTGGTAAAAAGTTTGAGATAAAAAGTTTAACTTGAGTTTAGTGTTTGGTGTTTTAATCACATCAATTTTTTTTTTTTTTTTTTTTTTTTGAAAAGTAAAAAATATATTTAACTTACAAATTTAACTATTAACAAACCTAGTGTTTGGTAAAAAGTTGAGTTTGGTAAAAAGTTTGAGATAAAAAGTTTAACTTGAGTTGAGTGTTTGGTAAAAAAGTTTGAGTTGAAAAGTTTAACTTGAGTTAGGACCCTGTTGGGATGTAAAAAATTTGAGTTAAAAAGTTTAACTCAAAGTTAACATTCCATTATAAATTGTGAATGGAAAAATAAAAAAATTAACATAAACTAAAATTAAAACACATATCAATAATATACATCAAAACCTTTTATAATATTTCTTACATAGTCATAAAATACAACAATAACAAATGATAAATAAACAAACGTTAAAAGTAAAGACATAGAGATCTGATTCATTTTATCCCATAAGGAGTTAATTAGGGGAGCATGCCATAAATAAGCAGGGTAAATAAGAAGGGTGGATTGACTTTTGCTACCAATTTAAAAACAATAATAGAAAATACGATTTTGATGATATCATATTTAATTTAAATATTATTTTTAAAAATCTCTCTTTCTCCTCCCCCACGTGAGTCCCTCTCCCTTCTCTCTCTTTCTTTTGCACTGCAGCCCTAAGCCCTCACTCTTTCTTACTCTCTTTCTCTCTCTTCTCTCCTTGCCCACATGAGTCCCTCCCCCTTCTCTCTCTTTCTTTCGCACTGCAACCGCAAGCCCTCACTCTTTCTTTCTCTCTTTCTCTCTTTTTCTCTCTCTTCCCTATCTCTCTCCTTACACTCCGGTGTTGGTTCCGTCCTTATGTCGTCGGAATTTCTCTTTCATACCCGATCTAGAGCCGCCCTCACACCTCCGTTTTAGCCGACCTCCCAAGCTCCGTCGTGACATTGTAGCTCCGACCTCCGGAGTTTCTTTTTCCTTTCATTTAAAAATCCATCTTGATAATTTACTTAAATTCACGACCAGCCAGTGGGTTTCATGAGCCACCACTACCTTGCTTGCCCCTCGGCCTCCTCTCGCCGTCGAAAATTTGCTCTCCCCCATGCCCAGCGCTGAGCTTCTTGTCGCAATTGGACAGTGGTTGGCTCGCGAGGCCAGCAAGCTCGCGATTCGACAGTGAGTGGCTCGCGAAGCCGGTGAGCAGATGGGCACCGGTGGGGAAAAGCACGAGGGTGGTGAACAGTGGACAAGGTAGGGGTGAGACAGAGAAGAGACGATTGGGTGCACAGTAAACCAAGTTTGGTTTACTGTGCAACGATTCAAATGGTAGTTCCAACTAAACTGGCATACCAAACAACTTCAATTGGGACTCAACTCAAAAATATGAGTTCCCACTGAATTGCCAAACACCCTCTAAAACAACATGTCATTTATAAGAATATTTCCCTAATTAAACAGCATATTTTCCTTCTCGATTGTAATTATTATAGCTCTCACTTATTATATATATAAAAAATAATGAAAACATTTTTATATTTCAAAAGTTAAACCTCCTATTCAAACCCTCCCGGCTTTTTAATTAACCAAGAACAGCATGTTGTCATTTCTAACGTTTCCTTTTGTATTTTTCTTTTCCCTCTTTTTTTATTTTTATTTACTTTTTGATAAGTACGTTTCCTTTTGTTTTTTACTTAACGTTCTTTTCTTTAATTGAATTCATTAACGACATGTCGTTTCTAGTTTAGTCTCATTTGTCGTTTTTTTCTTGAATTTTTAAGTAATCATTCGGGGGAGTCATCTCAGAAGTTTACCGTCGTTTAAGTAAAAAGGAAAACGACGTCCTTAAATAAATAAATAAACAAATATTTTTCCTTTGAAAAAAAAAAAAAAAACAAAATACGAGAGAAAAAAGAAAAAGACAAATTTCTAAAAGAAAAGGGACAATGTAACATAGCATCTATTCCCATTTCGCCTGGAATTAACGATCTTCGACCAGTGTCATATTCTTTACCCGCAACCTTTTCCACCGATCTTCAACCTCAAACGAAGAACCCTAAAAATCCTCTTTCAGATTCAATCAAATCCAGTTTCCAAATCGCTTCCAATCCTCAGAAAGGGGGGCTACTCCAGGGAGCTCAGAGCCTCTGAACATTTATCGCACCGGCAGCTATTTCGCAGCTTCCAGAAGTTCTTCCTTCAATCTTCATCGGCGAACCAAAGAGGTAGTAGGGACTAGACTGATTTTCTCGAGAATTTTTTCTGGAATTTTCCTTCCTTGTTTTGCCGATTCATTTGAATGCGAAGACCTAGGGTTTAATCTTTTTTTTTTTTTTGCTGTTAGTTTGGCGAATTTGGTTGGTTCAGAGGGAGGCCAAAATGTCGATGGATCTGATATTAAAGCCGTCGTGCAGTGGATGTGGTTCGACCACGGATTTGTACGGAAGCAATTGCAAGCACTTGACTTTGTGCTTGACCTGCGGGAAAACCATGGCTGAGAAGCATGGAAAATGCTACGACTGTGGCGCCACTGTCACTCGTTTAATACGAGTTCGGTTCCTCCTTCTCTCTTCTTCATCTGTTTCTCTAACGTGTCTTTACGGTGCAAAACTTGCCGTTTGATGTTCCATGGATGGCATTGTTTTTGCTTAAGATTTCAGTTAGTGTTTGGAGCCATATTCATTTGTGAAATTGCTTAATTGGACAAAATTGATGTTTAGATTACAAGTAATTAAGATGGTAAGGTGAAGTTTTAACGAACCGGTACAAGTTTTTAGAGTTTTATTAGAAGAGCTATTTAGAGAAGCTAGATTTTGTTGTGGCTTTGACTGGAAGCTCTTTATAGGGCTAAAGCTATCTTAAAAAAAACTATTAAAAGCATTCCCAGAAGCAGTTCTTGGAAGCTAAAAGCAACTTCTAGATATTAATGCCAAACAAGCACTACAGAATTGTTTGGTTTGGAGTTCTGCGCATTGGAATTTCGTTTAAAGATGCTAGATCGTAACACCATTTCTCATGAGGAGATATTTTAACCACCCTCTCTCCCTCTCTTTCTTTAAGTTCAGTTGTTTTTTTCGTTGGGAATTTTGAAACTCAAAACTTATAACTTCGACTTTTCATGGTTCTTCAACTACATTGATACTTATCTAACACGGTCTTGATGTGTTTGCTTTTTACTGTTTTTTTTGAGACCACAGAATTATGCGTTCCTTGGTCGTTTTCATGCCAGGAATATAATGTTCGTGCCAGTACCAGCAACGACAAGAACTACTTCATTGGTAGATTTGTGACAGGTTTGCCAAATTTTTCAAGGAAGAAAGGTGCTGAAAACAGTTGGTCTTTACAAAAGGAAGGATTGCAGGGACGCCAACTTACTGATGCCCTGCGGGTACTAATTCTCATACTTTGTAGTCACTAGTATCCCCTTTTTTCTCTCTAAACATTTGAATGTTGTAGCTTTAGAGCGGGAATCATGGTAGTACAGGTACTAACCAGGGTGTTTATGTAGCGTGCAGTATCTGGTCTATCGGCTTAAGTATCTAATCAAGTTTAGTTTTGTGGCTTGTTATCTTGAATTCTATTGAATTGTGAGAGTTATCTTAGAAAATTTAATCTACCAGCTGAATGTAAGCTCTTGTTAGGTACTACACGTAAGGCTACTACAACTAGATATTTGTTGAACATCTATACCTTGTTTGCTATGTGATGTTCACTGTTTTCCATTTATACTTAAGTTGTCTCTTTTGACCACTTTTCATGGATATATATATATATATGTACACACACACACACACACACACACACACACACACACATATTTTTGTTGGGCTCCTCATTTAGTCATTAAATTTGTGTCAAATAGGACAAGTACAAGAATAGGCCTTGGCTCTTGGAGGATGAAACTGGACAATACCAGTTCCAGGGCCAACTTGAAGGTGCACAATCAGCAACTTACTACTTACTGATGATGCAAGGGAAAGAGTTTGTTGCCATTCCAGCTGGTTCTTGGTATGCATGTCCTATTTATTGATAGAGTTCTAAAAGATCCGGTGCTTCTTCTTTTTTTTTTTTCCTTTTCCATTTTTATGTAGAGGCAATATTCTGTCCTTTCTTTGTTGGAAATCTTCTGTAGTGGATATTTGAAACTACTATCATTTTTTTTTTAAATCTACGTAATGTCTAGTATTGATCTTGATGATTATTTTCCTTTGTGGTTGTAATGGTTATTCGATCCATATGATTCTTAGGTACAATTTTAACAAGGTTGCACAATACAAGCAACTTACTTTGGAGGAAGCAGAAGAAAAGATGAAAAACAGAAAAAAGACTGCTGATGGCTATCAAAGATGGATGATGAAAGCAGCAAATAATGGACCTGCTGCATTTGGTGAAAAGGATAATTTTGATGACAAGGATACTGGTACAGCTGGTGGGAGGGGACGAAAGAAAGCATCAGCTGATGAAGGTGAAGGAAATGCCTCGGATAAAGGGGAGGAGGATGAAGAAGAGGAGGCAGCGAGGAAGAACAGACTTGGCCTTAGCAAAAGAGGTGGTGATGACGATGATGAAGAAGGTCCGAGGGGAGATGATCTTGATTTGGATGATGATGATATCGAGAAGGGTAAGGGTCTCTTGTTTATGTCTTGTTCTTAGAATTATCTCATTCAGGTATTATTCTTGTAGATAATTATTTAGTTTTCTTCCAAGTTGCATGTCATTATTTAATACTTGGTTGCATCTATTATCCAAACAGCTACATCTTATTACAACTTACTAGCACTTCAAAATTAAGCTTTACATGCTTTTTGAAGGTCGTGAAATTCGAAATTGGCTCTAAAATGTTTTGTCCCACTAGTGGAACTTGGGGAATATGAATGAGCTTTTGAAACGTAATGCTTATTCGTAAAAGGAGCTCAATATTGTGTTCAATAGGACTTTTTTTTAACGTTAGGAACATGGACCAGTGGAATATACTTAACTCCTGTTCCAATTCCAACTTCATTCTTTTGAACCAAACTGCATCCTGATTCTCAAGCCCGTCAAGTGTCTCCTTCCATTCTGTTTGCATGTCAAGATACCAAAATGTTGTGCATTGTTAATTATATTGCACGGGGGTTAAAGATACTCTGTTTTCTACTTTATATGCGTCAACTTCTTGTAGGTGACGATTGGGAGCATGAAGAAATTTTCACTGACGACGATGAAGCTGTTGGAAATGATCCAGAAGAAAGAGAAGATTTAGCACCAGAAGTTCCAGCCCCTCCAGAAATTAAGCAGGTCTGCTATATGCAATTTTTGTATTTGGCAAGTTGGGGGGTTTTCATGGCTTGTTTCTTCTTCCACTTTTACGTTGCTTGTAAACAGAAAATTCTTAAGCTTGGTAGTAAAACTTTTGTATTAAAGACATACTTAATAGACTATCTCTTAACAAACATTATTTTATACTTGAGAATCTGAGATTACGGCAAGCAGTCTCGGTATTTCTCAGCTTGCCCATATCTATATTTGTCTTAATTATTGTTGCAGAAGTATGGCAATAGAGTTTCAGGATTGGGAAGTCTTTCTTGGTTGTATTCATTGGTATGAACAGTAGGCATCACTGTTTTTACATCCTTTTGCAGGATGAAGATGATGAGGATGAGGATAATGAAGAAGAGGGGGGACTAAGCAAATCAGGAAAGGAGTTGAAGAAGCTGTTAGGGCGAGCTGGAGGTTTGAATGATTCGGATGCAGATGACGACGACGACGACGAAGATGTAAGTTATTTAAGTTCTTTATATTTTCATACCTAATGAGATTAATTTGCTAAGCGGTTAAGCTCAAGCACGTTTATTGTTTGTATTAAATATCATCATACTGGATACTACCAGTATGATCTAGATTTATGGCAAACTGGTGCATTTGCTGCTTTCCTAAAGGGTTCGAGTAAGGCCAACTTGGCACCTCCATTGACTTCAAGTTGGAGTTCCATGAAAGATTACTGTGTTTTAATCAGGTGTTTACTTGTGCTCATTAATGGGTCCTTTTTTTTTCCTGGTTTTTCTAGATGGATGATGATATTGGCGTCTCACCTACGGTAGCTCCAAAGCAGAAGGATGCGGTAAAAGAGGAACCTGCTGAGAACAGTCCCGCAAAACCAACACCTGCTGCAGCTGCCAAAGGAACCTCGACAACCTCCAAGTCAGCAAAAGGAAAGAGAAAGCTAAATGGCGAAGATGTCAAGCCATCTACTGTTGCACCTCCAAAGAAGGTGAAGACGGAAAACGTATGCCAGACTTTCTTTTTTGTGTGTGCCAACTTTATATTTTTATTAAAATAATTGAGAACCTAATGGTGTTTAACAGCTCGCCGTCAGTAATTTACCTTATAAACTTATTTTGTAATTTGATCAGGAACAAAAAACGTCTGAACCTGCACCTCCTTCTAAGAGTAATGTACCTCCGAAAGGTACACCATCATCCTCCTCTAAAGCTGCAGGAACATCATCTGCTGGCCCCGTCACCGAAGAAGAAATTAGGGCCGTTTTAATGCAAAAGACACCAGTGACCACCCAGGATCTTGTTGCAAAATTCAAGGCGAGACTCCGGACTCCCGCGGTATGATCCTTCATGCTCTACTATACTTTCCCTCTAAACCATGTAGATCAAGAAACGGTAATCATCTCTCTCTCTCTCTCTTTTTTGTTTTGTTTTGTTTTTGCTTTTTTGGGTTGCAGGATAAGAATGCTTTTGCTGAAATCCTGAGAAGAATTTCGAAGATTCAAAAGACAAATGGGTCTAACTTCGTTGTGTTGAGGGATAAGTGATTGGGGTTCCTAATACAGTTGATTTGATCAGCAACAACAGTGTCTGAGGAATTTGAAATATATGAGGGTATTATTGTAATTTTGCTTTTCCCTCTACTGCATAATTAGCGACTGATGCCCGTGTAAAGGCTACTACAAATCCGCCTATAAAGGAGAAGAAGAGGAAGCTACAGCAGTCCTGAGAAAGTAATAAACAACAGATATTGTGGCATTCATTTGAATGTCTTCCCCTCCATTCCATTTAAAAAAAAAAAAAAAGTAAAAAAAAAAAGTAAAAACAAGAATCAGTTTTCTTTGGAATCAGGAATTTTACTCCCCGATTTAAGCTTCGTTGATATTCAATTTTTTATTTTAATATAACGAATTGGAGTTCGAGGGATTGATTGGATATAAGGAATTATGCCAACTGGAAGAACAAAAACAGCAAAAAAAAATTTAAATTAAATAAGCAAAGTTATCAGATACATATATTGTGTACACAACATGAATATACATAGATGTTTTTTCTAGCAAAACAACATATATATATATATATATATATAAATAACTAAGCTCTAAAGACCTTTATCTAAGCAACTGATGTTTGTGGACCTAAGGTTTAATTCAATCCAAATCTAAAAAATTCAGTTCATTTGGTTTTTTTTTCCTCTAAAAAATTAATTTTAGTTTCACTATTTATAGTTTTTATAATTTAAATTTTAAAAATTTATAACTTTGTATATATAAGTCTAAATAAGATCATTATTATTTTTTTTATAGAATTTCAAAACGAACGAAACACATTCTATAATAGTATTTTTTTTCCGAACATATTTTCAAGTTTTTTCATTTTTTAGTTTTGATAGTTCAAATGTCTCACCAAACACATTCAATTCAACTCAATTTCAACTTAAAAAATTCAGTTCAACCTGTGCATGCATTTAATAATTCAAGTTGCACAGGGGCTTCAGTGTATGCGTATAAGAGCTACTCTTTCAAGCCATCTATTGTCGCACCTCCAAAGAAGATGAAAATGGAAAATGTATGTCATTTCTTTACCTTTATATCTTTATTTAAATCATCACATTATGAACTGTCTTGGTGTTTTAAATCCTAAAGTAATTTAAAAATATATATATATATATATATATATATTATGCAACTTTGATCAGGTGCAAAAAACTTCTGAACCTGCTTCTCCTTCTATGAGTAACGTACCTTCAAAAGGAAAGGGATGTCGCTGACAGCATCATCTAAAACTGCAGGGGCATCATCTACCGGACCTGTCACCGAAGAAGAAATTAGAACTTTTAAAATGCATAAGACACCAATGACAACACAAGAAATTATTGTTAAATTCAAGGTAAGGCTCTGATTGTCCGAGGTATGATTATCTTAATTTTTTTTTCATGGGACGGAAGTACCATGGACCCCTTGAAGTTTTTTTGAAATTTATAAATTTATCCCCTTGACACTTTAATTTTAAGTCTAATACATAGTGTTCTGAAAATTTTCATTTACATCCATAATTTTTAACTTTGATCCGTACCTTGCTATTTGTGATACAATGTTACTTGCGTTCATATAATTGAAGAGAAAACCGCAAAAAAAGGAGGGAAATATAGATTAATAGATAAATAAAATAAAAAAGACATGAGTGACAAATCCAAGATTTAAAGAAATGAAAAGAAAAAAAGAAGTTGGACTGAGACTATTGAAGGTATGAGAATATAAGTGATTATTGATAATGGGTTATTTGTATAAATGTCTAAATTGAAGATTTTGATTTAAAAAATGTCCATTTTTTCTTTTATTTATATAAATATTTAAATTGATACTTATAAAGACTATATTATCATTTTATTAAGAATTAAAATAAATAAATAAATAATTGATAAAAAAGGAAAGAAAGAATCTCTAAAACATTTCATATTAAGCAAATTTTTTATAAAAGGGGATCATTTTACTTGATTTATTATAAAGAAAAAAGAACCGTAACATATATTAGTTATATGACATATGAAAAACATTCGTTATGATAAATAATTGGTCATTAAGATAAATTCACAGTGAATATATCAAAAAATGATATTGTAAAAAAATATTAGACACGTTAAAACCTAAAAAAGACATAACAGTGATATACTAATTATCATGAAGAAAGCATATAATAATGATATAGTAATATCGTGAAGAAAAAAATATATCACATTTAAAAAAGTATCATAATGATCTAGTAATTACCATAAAAAAAATAAACAATTTCATATCATATTAAACTTTAGAAACTGTCTCTTTAGCATAAAAAAAACTTTAGAAACTATCAATTAAAACAGTACCGGCAATAATATAAAAAATAAATTATTATAATAACGAAATAATTATCATGAAGAACCTAAATCATACTAAAAAAAATTATTTTTAAGAAACCTAAATCATACTTAAGAAATATGATTATAAAAAATTATATAAATCATAGTAATAAACAATCACTATAATAAAAAACTAGTTATTAAGATAAAAATACAAAAATGATGAACAAATAAGGAAAAAAATAATGAATCTAATGAGGAAAAATGATGTTAAATATGGTAAAAAGATAAAATTAGTAGTACAAATGGTTATTTTTTTGAAAATAGATATTTATGCAATGTTATAAAAAACATACATATTTTTAAATGAGATTCTAAAAATAAGCATTTTGTATAATCATTTCTATTAGTGGTTAGATAATGGACTGATGTACGAGAATAGAAGTGACTATTGATGATTAGAGATTTGGTGGGGGATTCATGCCATTTATTATTTTAAATGAGAAAAATAATTTATTTTTTGAGAATAAAATAATATTTGGATATGTAAAAAATTTTCTTTTTGAAAATAAAAAGTTGTTTGAAATGAGAAAAAAATATGTTGAGAATAGTGTATTGTGAGAATATTTTAAAAAATTTATTTTCTTTTTTTAAAAAGGTATTGTCCAAAATAAGTTTGAAAATGAGATAATTTTTCTTTTGAAAATGAGAATATAATGAAAAAATTGAGACAAATATTTTTTTACAAAAAATTTTCAGTTTCAGAAATTGGATTTGCCATCTAATCATAGGCAATTTTTTGCAAAGGGAAAAAAAAAGTTTTTTTAGAAGAGTTTTGCCAGGTTGACTATTTGAAGAAGGAAATTGAGTGATACAAAAAGGACGTCATTTATTTTCTTTTTCTGAAAAATATTGTATAAAGTAAATTTAAAAATGAGATTTTTTTTTTTAAATTGAGAACATAATGAAAAAAATTGAGACAAATATTTTTTTACAAAAAAATTTCAGTTTTAGAAATTGGATTTGTCATCTTATCGTAGGCAATTTTTGCAAAGGGAAAAAAAAGTTTTTTAAGAGAGAGTTTTGCCAGATTGACTATTTGAAGAAGGCAATTGAGTGATACAAAGACGACGTCATTCAATTTAAAAAGTTTTTGAGGAATGAAAATAGTATGGGAAAAAAAAAAAAAAAAGTAGGGCATCGTTTGAATCGTTTGAATCGTTTGAATTTTAGAATAAAAGCAAAAGAAATAATGAAAAAAAAAAGTCAGTAAGGCTCGTTCCCCACTAGCATCTATGTGCGATCACTCCTGAAGACACTTAATAAAGTTTCTGGTCTCGTACTTGACCTTTCATGGTTTACAAGTGTCGAGCTCTTTTCCCAGCAAGCCAGGCAAATTTGATTGTACTCTCTGCACCAACAATTGTAATCACCAATGGGCATGCCATGCAAGACTGACCTAGCTACCACCACATACAATTGAAGATTTTGTAATATGTCGGCTTCAAAAATGACAATAATCATGGTTATAAGTCTAGCGGTATTTCAAACTTAACTTTAACAGAAGAAGGTGTAAAGACAACAATTATTATTATTATATTTTTGGTGCAAGATAAGAAAGCTTTTGCCTAAATTCTTGGTAGAATTTCAAAACTTCAAAAGAATATCAATTTGATTGAAAGCCCATTTGGGGTGCCATTTAGAGATGGTGATTTACCTTAAGTGAATTTTAAAATTCTAACTTAACATCAAACTTTCTCTCTCTTTCATTAAAAAAAAAAATAAATTTTAAAAGTTCATAATTTTTTCATTTCAAATCTGAATTAGATAATTTTGATGTCAAATTACTCGTAACGACAATATGAATAAGACAATATTAATTTTACATATTTTTTTAAAACATATTTTAATTTTTTTTACATAATTTTCTATATCACAAAATTTTTTTTAAAATTTTCTCTTAAACATATATTTTCAGTCTAACCCTTAAAATAACGTATCCAGATGTCTCCCCCAACGAACTTTTAATTGCGTTGTCTCGAGGGATGAGTAAAGTGATTGGAACAGAGTAAAGTGATTGGAGCAGTCCCACGCTCCCACTATTATTGTTTCTTGCATAGGAGACTAGAGTCTAGAGGTGATCAGCAACGAATGATTTCAGGAAGGAAAACTAGTACCGATGTACTAATTTTACAGCCTGTATATCAAAAAAAAAAAAAAAAAAAAAACGATATAAGCGTAGGGGACTTTTATGGAGGGTGAAGCTAGCTTTTCCCTATCAATAGGACAAAAAATTTAGACCCTTAGATGAAACTTCGATGGCCCAAAATCATCATTCCACAAAAACAAAAATAGACATCATCACATCAGATCACTTATTTTCTTTTCATTCAGATTGATTTTAAAAAGTCCGAAAAAAATTAAAAAGCCCCTCCGATCGACTCACGGCCGTTGAGGCCACACTACCCACGGTGTTTCATCAACCACCGGCGCGACGAGTGAAAATGGTGGCGACCCACTGCGGGTCACCGGCGAACCTCTTTTCTCCTCCGTCGAATTTGTCCGATCCATGGTGGGTCACACAATCGCAACACTCAATATCTGACAACCCACGGACCGGCGATTGCAACTGGCGGGCTCGACGGTCGGAGAACAGATCTGTGAGGCCACCTACGTCGCGACCCACGGCGAAGGGAGACGCGAGCCTTTCCGTCGCTGCCGGGATCCCACCCAGCCATTAGACGATCCACCGTGCAACCCCAGCACCGGCGACAAAGGGCCGTGTTCTGGACGGCACCAGTCCCTGCAAAAGGGCAACCACACCATCCCCCACCCCAAATGCAACCCAGTGCACTCCTACGACGGCGGCCCAGCCCAATGACAGGAACGGCGACCACCGGAAATTGAGTTTTTCTTCTCAGATTGTTGTTTTGGGATTTCTCAGATTTTTTTTTGTAGTGAAAAAGAATTTAATTTTTTCTGAAAACTATGGGGGTCAAAAGCGAATTTCAAAGTTTGTTAGGGCTAGGTTAGTCTCAGGAATCAAGAGCCAAGATCAAAAGAACAATAAGAGATATGATTAATAGACCTCAAAATTTATTGTGCATTTATTATTGATTAAAAAAGGATGATGATAATCACCATTTGTGACATGTAGCATTGCTCTCCTTGGAATCAAGATTTTCTTCATTCACCAAAAAGCACAAAGCCAACAGCGAAGCTTTATAATGTCTTTCCATCACGGTATAGTCTATAGGTAGTCTGCATTTTTAAAGATATGTCCATTTCACCGAGTCTTTTTCTCAGACAGTATCTAGATTGTTACGCCTGATTAAAACTTGCCTGACCAGAAATTTTTAGGACCGTTATGGTCACAAAGTAGTAGTACCTTAATTAGTAAGATTTTTTCATTGGAGCTAAAGTAGAAACCCATACATCTTCTCATAGCAAGCAATTGAAAAGGAAATCCAATAAGTGCTTTAAAAGTTACACCATAACAAGGGTAACACGACAAAATAACGTCTCCCGAAAAAAAAAAAAAAAAAAAAACAAAGGTTCCTGTCCCCAAGACAGCTAACACAAAGGCAATCTCAGATTCTCAATCTTTAATAGTAGACGAACGACCACTTAACAACTTATAAAAAGGCCCAGCAATCCAAATCCAAGCAGAACTGGGCTTGCTCCTAAGTGGGCCGCCCCAGATGGTGAAGTAGGCCCATCAGCCGCTGTGGCTCTGGCTTGGGCTTGGGCCTGGGCTATAGCCTGATGTTCCTCTGATGCGGTCACCTGAAGGATTCCGGCTCCAGGATAGTTGTGTTTAGGGAGCACCTCCACGTGTAACTTCAGGCCGTTCTTGCAGTGCTCCGAGCTGCTGCTCACGAAGTAGCGGATTCCTTCCATCTGAAGGGAGATGGCATCCAGGCCGTCCGTGAACATCCTGATGGGTTTGCTCAGATCGCACGCATCGTATTCCTTCCTGCTGCCTAGCTCTGCCACACTACCCTGTGCTGCGGAGTAGGTGAACCCTACCCATCGTAATATTACATTATTACAACTACCTCGTGATTTATTTATAAAAATTAAAAAAAAAAAAAAACCTACCTCGTGATTTTTCTTCCACAAAAAAAAAAAAAAAAAAAAAGCAGGCACTACGTCTTGATTTTTCCTTCAAAATGCGTATCATCAACTATTATTGATTTGAATTTTGAATTTTTTTGTTAAGTCATATATAATATTACATTTAGACTATACTTACAATTACAGAATCTATTATTTTTATTATTATTTTTTTTTTTGTATGTAACATCCTTATGCATCCATCCTATATTAATTAATCTATAATTAATTTTTTACACAGATCAAAATCAAACACCGATCAAAATCGAACCTTCGATTTATAGTTCTTAAGTCCTAAATCCCCCTTCCCTCGTTGTTAGACTAGTTCCAATGACTTCACAAGAATCTATCGTTAAGATATGGAAATTATTGATATTTCTTTTTATAATTAGCTCTATGCTAGACTTTGTTAATCATATATACTTTCTAATTTTGGTGGGATTTTAATCACATGAAAACATATATTATTGATACAAATATTTCTATATTAAAACCTCCTTACTATTATTTATCATCAAAAGCTTAAATACTTGTTTTGAGGGGAAAAAAAAAGAATAATAAAATTAAAGAAAGCATAGATGCTCGTTGACAGGTGTGCGGTGCTCGTGCAACAAAATCCTAGTTTTTTATTCTCTCTCTCATTTTTTTTCGCCCTCTTTTTTCTTTTTTCTTTTTCCTTTTTCTCTTTCTTTTTCTTTTTGTACTCAGAGCAGAAATATCTGAAAACTTACTCAAGGAATGACGTTATGACAAAAGCCTACATTTTCTTAGCCAATAAAATAGCCAATACCATGTAGAAGGTTAAAAAGGAAAAAATCAAACAAAAGAAAAGTTGTTCCCAAACTTCGATGCCAATGGAAACTGCAAATTACATGTAACTACTACCTAAAAAGCTGGATTTCTTCGTATAAGTAAATATATACAATTTCTATACGCAAAATTGCAGATTAGATATATTGAAGATGTAAAACCGTTTTTTTTTTTTTTTTTCTTTTAAGTAAAACTAGCTTTCTTCATTCTCAAAAAAGAATCTTATAAAGGGCATCGAAACTTACGTATATTTATTTACAAGTAAATATATGCGCACGTGAATAAAGGAGCAAGAAAAAGAGAGCATATTGAGTGGTGTGAAAAATTTGGTGTTGAAGAGGGGGGGGGGGGGGGGGGGCGGCGGGGGAGAGAGAGAGATACTGACAGATTTTGTCTCCGACCCGAAATAATTTGCCGGACGACCAAGAAAGGACGTCGGAAGCAGCGTCCCAGCCACGGTCTCCGCCGACGACATGGTGAACTTGACCTCTCGCCGATTTCCCTCCGAGGCTCACCGCCACCAGAACCACCGCCAATCCCACCACCGTCATCACTCCGCCGGCCATTGCGTTGTGTAGACGACGCGATACAGTTCACTCACAAAAGGGCTTTTCTTTTCTTTCTTTCTTTTCTATATATATATATATATATATATATATTTGGTTGAGAAAACGTGAAATTTAGAAAATGAGAGAGAAAGGGTTGGGGATGGAGGGAATAAAAAGAGCAAATTTCAATGTCTAATTGGTTTTGGCCGGGAGTGTAGTAGAATTACTTTCCACGCAATTTCCCTTGGCCTTCAGCCTTTAGTCTTTTTCCACCCTATTACTTACTTTCCTCTCTTTTTTATTTTATTTTATTTTTCTCCTTTCCCTTTATCTTTTCTTTATCTTTTTTTTTTTTTTTTTTTGTGCTAGTTATTGTATGGTGGGACTGTTAGGTTGTGGTCCGCCTTAAAAAAAAAAAAAAAAAAAAAAGATCTCTTTCCATTGGACTTGTTGGTTTGTTGGACTTGGATACCTAAGAGCTCCTGCCTATTTCGTCGTTTGAATTTACGAAAATGCCCTTCAAAGTTGTAAAAATATTTTCGTACCATCTTATCCCTTGTTGTATCAAGTGATCATTTACGGATTAGTATACTAAATTGTAGGTTTTATGAATTTTTGTATAATCATCTTTCGTCTAGATCCAAAATACACATGTAACATGTAATGATTGAGAGCTAATAGAGCGCACAAAAATATCATGTTCAGCGAAAAAAAAAAAAGTGTATGACATGTAAAAATAGGATTGTAGCAAGACATTTATATTATATTTAAATGTGGAATAACAAATAATATTTTTAAACTAGTCTATACATTTCTAAAGTCATTTTAACATGGAATAATCATTTCCTTGCCAGTTATATCTCAACCCGTATGCACATTTATCGGAACAGTGCCCTAAAAAGTAGGTGGACTAGAAAAACTAAGAAGGCCTTAAAATTGATTAAAATTATAGAGAAAATATAAAGTTGAAGAAATGCGTAAAAATATAAACGTTTTAAAACAGAATGGTGAAATACTACCCAGTAAGATGTTAATAAAATTCTCCTAATTTATAGATAAATATTATATTTTCGAGTATTTAAATTATATTTCATCATAAATAAAATAATTAATAGACTATACATAAACTTTTTATATAATGATTATTAATGAAATTATTGCTAGACCATATATAAACTTTTTACATAACGGTTATTTCTAGTGATCACATGCCGGCAACAATGTACGAGACTAAAACTTAAGATGTCTAGTTGATGTGACCCTCCACACTCTGTGACATTCACAAACGCAAACAATGGTTATGTTGGTGGTGAGAACGGCTGCCTCTGGATATAGAATGTTTGCCTGCACCTTCGCACTTTGGCTGCTCGCTATTAATTAATCATTCCATTTAGGTGAGTACACATTTTTCACTCATAATTTGTCGCTATCATAAGATCATTATGCTACAGAATTGAACTTATTTATTTATTTATTTTTAATGGGTAATTGACTAGCATTTGTTTGGCTGCTTTTGTTGAGACCATTAGTTATAACTTTTCATACAACTCTTAGTTCCCGTTCCTTTTTTATGCAGAAGCATAATTAAACTTGAGATGGGTCTACATAGCTTGAGTCTTTAAAAAATGTCCGAATCTATTGTTGAGTGCATTTACAAATTAGTAAGGGAGTTCTAGAAGTAAAGAGTATGAATATACATAGTGATTCGAGTGAATTTTTTAGGTCCTGTGATATTTTAAAAGTTATTATTATGACGCTCCTATCAATTATTATAAATGCTCAACTAATAATTGTGTCACATGCAATTTAGAGAAACTAGAACTTTCCTGTTAACTAGAGGACGAATTGGAACTTTTGGCAACTACCATGACAGTCTTTTTTCTAAACCATGTGAAAATAGGTAGAACTAACACTTATAGATATGTTAGAAGTTAAATTTATCTCATATCACTAAATTATTCTATCATTATGATTAAAGACGGAACTGCCTTGGGTCCAGTGGGGTAGCCACCCTCTGCCAAGACTTTGACTTGGCTCTAAATCTATGTTTGGCTCATCGTTTAACTTACAGAATTTTTTTAAATAACAATGATAACCTAAGTTAATTGTAGCTTTTTTTTTCGTGATATTTGGCTGCTTTTGTAGCCGTTTTTAAAAAACTAGCCATCCTCTAGCCCAAGGATCCTTTGAACTTTGGCTCTAAAATTCTAAAATTTTGTACCTTTTTTTTTTTCTTATTTGCCCTTGAGATTGTTTAATTACAGAATTTGCATAATGTTTTTTAAATAACAATGATAACCTAAGTTAATTGAATAGCATTAGTTTGACTCGTTCGTGATATTTGGCTGCTTTTGTAGCCGTTAGTTTTAAAAGTAATTTGCTCGGTCCTTAATTTTTTACGAAATTGAGATTTGATCCGCAATCTTTTATTTTATTTTATTTTTATATAAAGGACTCTAATTAAACTCTTTAAAAGATACAAAATGATCATTTTTACTAATAAATGTTAAAATTTTACAAGGAAGTTCTCGAAGTAAAGCATTTGAACATATAGTATTTAAGTGATTCTTGAAATACTGAGTGGTACAATTTTGAGGAGCTCTTTATTGTGAAGCTCCTATTAATTATTATAAATTTTACAACGAATAGATGTGACACTCTTTACATAGCTTATGTCTTACCCGGTTAATACTTCTTTTAAAACTTTGATATATCTATTAATACACATATGTCACTTTTTTGGAGGTATGACGTCTATGATTTTTCCAAGCCAGAAACGTAAAAAGTAGGACTGCAATTTGGAGAGAAAGTAGCATGTTCCCAGTTAACTAGAGGACGAATAGTAACTTTTGGTAACTACCATGTCAACTCTTTTTTTTTTTTTTCCTGGACCATATGAAAGCTGGCGGAACTAACACACATATCAATTTAATGAATTATAAAGGGAAAAAGAAGGAAACCAAGTATATTGTATATGTTTTACCATATTAATAAACATGTGAATAGTGTTTTCTAATTTAGAAGAAAATTTAACACATCATCATTCTCTTTTTATAGGTTAGAATGTGAACATATATGCCTTTTAAAGTGATAGATTTGATCAAATATCAAACCCCTTTATCACAACATGGTCGTCGTCGTCATATGTAACCTTATTTTTACTCAAACCTATTTCTCCCAAGTCCCAAGTTAACACGTGTGGTTCCAGTTTTATTTGACAACCTTGTCGTCGTCAAAAAAATAATAATAATAATAATACGTAACCATATTTTACTCAGAATAAGACTGAAAATCCGTAAGGCAAACATAAGTGAGAGATATACGTTATCCGCACGCATAAGGTCCACATTTGTTTTTACGTTGAGAGAATATCTACATGCATGAAGTCTTCCATTGTAAAATAATCACGATATGATCCTCAATCTTCTTTATTATGGAATCTACATAAGATTATAACTCCCATCTAAATGAGATAGATACGAATCCCAAATAACTTATTTCAAGCATACTAATGGAACATAAACATAAACATAAACATAAACATGAACATAAACATAGAAATAGACATAGACTGACATGCACATCACACGATGAGGTTGTAATTGATGCACATTTCTTTTTCCTAAAACCAAAAGAGAAAAAGAAAGTAAAGTTGACCCTTTAAGATAAAAGCTTTGAACACGTATACATACATTACATGATAGAGTTTTGACGATCACTGAATAATGCTTCCTCATCCGGAGAGTAGAAGATGAAAATATCAGGCTCTTCCCTAAAGCTCACTCTCTTTGTCAACTTCCCACTTACGCTTCTACTCATTGAATTAGTAGAAGAAGCTCCATGACCATGACCCTCTCGACCAGCACTTGTCATCACCACCGGCTCAAGACAGAAGCTGTCTTTTGCTTTAGAGGCCAAACTGGTCCTACGATCGAACGGTGATGATCGGGAAGATGAAGAGTAAGCCGAAGGGTGCACCTTTTTCGAGGAATGCCTAAACACATACAATTCACCCCCACTATGGAAATTAGGCTTCCTTACATGACTTGCGGGGGAATTCATGATCCACTCCTCTAAAGTCAACTTTCTCATCACCTTTGACTTCTTGATCTTCTTCTGATCGTCCGATGTGTGCATCACTAGTGCATTACTTGTAGTACTTCTCTTTTCAGCCCTCTGATGATCATCTGTCTTCTGCAGACATCCCGCTGTCAGTCTGATCAACCCCAAGATCGCCGAACACGATTTACTCGATGTATCATTACCGGGATTATTAACACCCTGATCATGACTAGTACTTGGGTGCCTGAAACTGCATAGATTAGCTCCCATTCATGCAGAGCCTCAAGTCTACGGGGCTTTGAATTAATTAGTCTTGGCTTCGGTGGGAATTATAAAGATCTTTCCGGACGGAGAGATCTATAAGAAAGATTTTAGTCTTGAGCACAATGAGAGCTTAGTTTTCGCAAATTATTATATGTATATCTGTATCTGTATCTATGTCTGTATCTATATATTCATATCGGTCTTATTAGTTTACTTTGTAATCAGCACAGATTAAACATGAAACAGTACACTTCTCTTGGCTTATCTCCCATCTTAACTGAGGCCCAGACAATGCCCAAGTTGAAGTCGGATTCGAGGAACTGACAAAAATGGTGATAAAATCAATGGTGATCATATGGTAATTAAAGAAAATTAACGACTAAAAATAAGCCTACTTGTTTGCGTAAGACAAATAGGTTATCCACATTGAATCATTGAAATAAGGGATTGAAAAGGTATCTATATGTGATATTGTTTTTCAACGAAGATGCAGGCCAGTTCTGAATCTTTGTTGTCCTGTTGTTAACAGAACTTTGCTCCTTGATTAGAAGATCCGGTATTTTTAATGAATCTCCAATCATTCTTTGGGAGTAGTGACCTTTTTGATTTTGTCAAGATTCTGTAGCCCTTGGGAGATAGGGGCATGGCAATTACTATGTATCTACTGGTGTATACAACATAATATCCGCCTATAAATATATCCCAGCTGGAACATGATATATCTACCTATAAGAGATCAATTTTTTTCTAGTTTGTTCGATCACAACCATGAATCTTTGATCTGCTACTGTTTTTTTGCTTTAATATTGTCTGATAATACTTTTGCAAGTGTTGAGAATTAGCTACTTAATTCTACATTATCAAGAGCAATAAATTTTGGGAAAGAAAGTAAACAATCAAAAATATAAAGGTTCACCTCAATGTGAGACTATGTCTTGTTTTAACTACTTTTAATAATTTATTATGATAATCAAGAAGTTTACAAGATCAGATATCGCACATTCTCAAAACTCTTTATATTTTTCTCTAACCTCTCACATAATAACCCTACGATGGTGTCCCATAAATTAAAAAAAAAAAAGGATAATCAAAATCACAAGAGTGAGATCCTTAAAATATCCGTAATAAAATAACTCTAAAATACATACTATATCTGTGCATGATGTTAATTAGAATCAATAACTTAACAATAAGATATTAAAATCATAATGAAATAAATACGTTGTAGGTATAATCTATAATCTAGCAGCAGTTCATACTAACTATATTACAATATGTAGAGTTTAACTGTTTTAACCTTTTATTTTTATTAAACAAGTATCTTCATGTTGACTTTCGTCAGTAGATACAGCTGGTGTTGTAAAGCATATGCGAGCCAGGGAAAGTATGCAAGTAGTGGTTTGCACATGTTAAAAGACTGGACAGCTTATTTTTGCCCCCTTTTCTTTTATTTACTTCTTTTTTTTTTTTTGGCTTGATTAGTTCTAAGGCTAAGTTTGCCCTGTTTCTTCTTCTTCTTCTTCCTCTTCTTCTTCTTCTTCTTCTTCTTCTTCTTCTTCTTGTTTTTGGCCAACGAACAAGCTAGCTTGGAAGGAAAGAAAAACGAGTCATTGAACCTGAATCTACCACAGAAAATCATGTTTTTGGGTAAATATAAGGCCATAAACACATATCAGCTTTTCTTGTTTTGCTCCGTATGATCATTTTGAAATGTCGATATTTTATATCAAAATTATAAAGCATAGATTCTAGTTGCAAAAAAAAAAAAAAAAAAAAAGAAGAATGTACCTTGCTTAAATTTGTCATAATTCTGTGAAAGTTCCCAAGTAAGTCCTTGTATTGCACATTAAAATTTTATTTTGTCTAGACATGATAAAATTATAGGCGAGAATCTGAAGTGTTCCAAAAGTAAAATAGTGGAAAGGCACCAAAAGATTTTTTTTAACCTTTCTGGTCCTGGTAGAGAAGGAACCAAGCAGCTTCTCCTTCACCTTCATGTACGTTACTTGACAAATTGTACAAGCATTGTTTGGAACGTTATTCGAATAATTTTCCATTACAATAAGTTTGGTATGTCAAATAAAATTTTCACAATTCATCTTCTTTTATAATGGAACTTCTTGACATTCAATTTCCAAGGAACTTTTCCTTTCAATTTTAAAATCATATTCCCTTTTCATCTTTTGCTAATTATATATTAGCAACGATCATATTAATATGTGTCGTGTTTTCTTTTTTAATTAAAGATGTAAAGATTTGAATCCAACAACTTATGATGGGTCATATATGAAATCACTACAAGATTATGACTATGGACGTACATTATTTATTGGTTGTATTTTTTTTAATCTATTTTCTATATATTTATATCAAAGGTGCATGGCGGCCGACTTGGATTGTTTAGTTGAGTTTGTTTCATGAAGATTTATGAAAGTAACAAATCAAGACTTCCCAAAGTTTAAGTGGTTAGGGCGGTTTTTTAAGAGAACAATTTAGGTGGTTTGTTAGAAAGCCTGGACTTTGCACTAGCTAATATTTGTAATAAGATATAATTTCTCAAAAGTATTTGACATCTAACTTAAAGTGACATTATATCTATAACCAATCTTCCACCCTTTGCCAAATGAAACTTCAATAGTTATAGAGAAAGATTTTTTTTTTTAATATAATAAATTTACAACAAACTACAAAGTTAAGTTCTAACCTCTAACAAGCATCCCTATATACCTTAAGATTCAAATTACATGTCATGAAAAAATGACAATGCCAAAATTAGAGGATTGTATATAAAGATATTAAAGATAATATACTAACTTAAAAGAAATTAAACAAAAAATAAATAAAAAAAAATGGTATACTAACATGTTAATAAAAGCTAAACAAAGCAAATAAAAAATTGATAACTAAACAAATTGGCTTATGAGTTTGCATGTTAAACTATTTAATAAGGAGTTTATTTACATTACACATATTTTAAATTAAACTCCAAAATCAATCATAATATTGAAATAAAAATTAAAAATACTAGATGGGCACGACGACTTAAAACTGCAGTTTGATTTCGCAAACTTTATAGCGGGGTCAAACCGCGCTATCCACTTGATGTACAATTGCAACGTAAACCTGTCATTTGTGGGTTGAGCTGTGTTACGTGGATTTTGTAGTTATTTTTGTGCAGCCTAATTTATACTATATATTTATCTCCAAATATACGTGGATAATTTTTCTAGAAATATACTGCATTTTTTATATTAAATTTATGTTCATTATTTTGCTGATATTGGCTTTTCTTAGAATTATCTACTAAGTCACATCATTATCGCGATGATTTTACTATAGCTAGGGACATGATCCATATATAAACACAATTCTTACTATATGGAATATATGATCTTATCTTACAATAAGATATTATAATTTGATCTTTATTTTGCCTACGATCCGAGTTCCAAGGTTCATAAAAGAGTGTTTTGTTTTAGACATAAATCAGCAAGTACGATACTTGCTCTATAGCCAAAAATGTTAAAAAAATTTAAGAATGTTTAATTTTATTTCAAAAACGTCAGTGGTTCCTTTTTTTTTTTTTTTCTCTGAACAAATTGTATTTTTTCTCCTTAAACTTTTGGGTTCTTGTAATTTTCCTCTATGAACTTTGAAAATAGTAGAAATACTCCTTGAACCATAAATGTTTATATTTTTACTTCTTCTATCACTTAAATGGATGGAATTGGTGGCACAACAATAACTAAAGTGTAATTTATTAAGAACAAAATTTATTTTTACCCATGAACTTTAATATTCTTGTAACTTTGACCTCAAACTTTGAAAACCGATATTAATATCTCTCAAACTTTAAACAATCAGCAAGAATATCCCTCAAGCAACTAAGTCTTCCAAGTTTAATGGCCAAAATATGAAACAAGATATATTTTTACTAATGATTAAAAGTTCGAGGGACATTCTTATTAATAATTTAAAGTTTGAGAGGGTATAAACATTAGTTTTCAAAATTCAAAGGACAAGTTATAAGAGTATTAAAGTTCAAGGGATAAAAATAAAGTTTATCTTTATAATTTATACCTTTTTAAAGAGAAAAAATTACACTTTAGTTGTTGTTATATCAATAATTCTATCCATTTAATTAATAAAATGAGTAAAAATAATAATATTTCATAATTTAAAAATATTTCTATCAATTTTTAAAATTTAGAAAATAAAATTACAAAAATATCAAATTCAGGAAGTAAAATAAAATTTATATATATATATTTTTTACCGCTAAGTGGGTTTAAAATGGAAAGCAAAAAGTTGAAATTCTTCCTTATTAGTGATTTGACATCTCAAGATGTCAAGGATATGCTTTCCTTTTTTAAAAAATAAAAATAGAAAAGATATTTATCATTTTCTATTAAAAAAAAAAAAAGAAAAGGCCATAACCAATTCAATTAAAAAAAGAAAGGGGCTTATTTAAATAAATCAATAATCATAAGAAACGGTCGTTGACCAATCAGAATATCCACGTGTAGGACTCAGATCTTCCACGTGTAACACTAAGACCCAAAGTATTTGAATCGAACGGTCGTCGCATATTTTAAACCTTTGTTTCTATCTAGAGGAATCGAGAAACTTGGGCCTCCAAAACAATAATACTGTCTTAATAGTCAATACACAAAACAAACCACAAATAAATAAATAATATCTATTTAAAAATTATATATAAAATAAAAATAATGACGGTGATAGTACTTTTTTATTATTATAAAATTATTTTTAAATCGTTAATATATATTCGAATAATGAAATGTTATTTATGTATAATAATTATAATAACTTTACTTTATATTAGTATATATTAATAGTAAAAAAATTAAAAAAATACTAATCTCTTCCCGGTATGGCAACGGACCCCTCCCCCCCACCTCGAGCTAGATCCATCGGCACCGGCAACAGACGCCCCCTCCCTTCGACCAAATCCGCCTGTGCCACCTCCACCCCGATGCCAACGACCAGCCCCGTAAACGAGTTTTTTTTTTAACTTTTTTAATTATTAATATATATTAATATGATGTAAAATGTATTATAATTATTATACATAAATAAATTTTTAATAATTGATTATATCTTAATAATTTAAAAATAAACTCTAAAATATAAAAAATAACTCTATCACAATTTTTTTCAAAAAAATAAAAAATAAAATAACGATCTATTTTTTTTTGGACAAAATTTATAGTTTTATTATAGTTGCTTCGCTTTTCCTCAAACCCCCTCCCTGTGTGAAATTCGTATTCGCCTCCTTTTGCTCTCTTCGAGTTTTCGAACCTATCTCTCTCTCTCTCTCTCTCTCTCTCTCTACACACACAAACACAGATATATACATATATACATATATATCGTACTCTCAGTCTAAGCAAAACCAGAGCAAGGAGGGAAGGACTTGCTCTCTCTCTCTCTCTCTCTCTGTCTGTCGCTCGCGGGTTCGGACTTTGTCTCAGATTTGAATGTAATGAGCTTTTTCTCCTGATTTCCATTTTCAATTTTTGTTATTTCATTTAGAATCATTCGTTTTCTGACTTTAGGTTCATATTTTTCCGTTTTGGTATTGATATGCGGTTTGTTTCCTTTTTATTTTCTTTCTTTTGAAATAAGAATTCGGAGGTTTGAATACAAAAGTCAATGTGAATTGGTGAACTCTAACGAGAAAAGCTTTAGCATATTAGCTGATTTTAACGATTCAGTTTTCATGGAACAATCTTCTGTATTTATTTTTATTTTCTTTTGTATTCCATTAATGTGATTTTCATATTTCAGGTGGTACTTTTTTGCATTTCATTTTCGTATGAGTGAAGAGAAATTTTAAAGAATCATGCACAAGGATAATACTAGCGCCTCGTGGTCACCGACCGCTCGGGTTCGACATCGTCGACGTTCAAATGAGGTTGGTTGGTTGGTTAGTTTTTTAGTTAAATTCTTGGCTTTATGTCGTTTTCTTCAAATTTAGAAAGTTGATGACAGTTAATAGTAATAATGAATATGCATACTTGTCTGAGATGTGGGTACAAACTGAAATTGAATTTTCAACTACTAGTAAAAAACTGAAGGGTTTTTTATAATCATGAAAATTTACTTACTCTGAGATAGGGGTACAAAATGAAACTTAATTTTGCAACTTGTAGTATTCTAAAGTTGGAATTTATTTGTGTTCTATGTTCTTTTGGCTTCTCAGGTTGTTCCAGATGTTAGTAAAGCAAATGGAAACTTACTTGTTAATGATCGTAACAAGTACAGGTCGATGTTGATTCGTGCATACTCTTCCGTTTGGATGATTGCGGGCTTTGCATTAATTATATACATGGGCCATCTTTCTATTACTGCTATGGTGGTGGTTATCCAAATCTTCATGGCGAAAGAGCTATTCAATCTACTACGGAAAGCTCATGAAGATAGGCATCTTCCGGGATTCAGGATGTTAAATTGGTCTGAATACTAATTTCTTGGCATGGTTATAATTGGCGTGTTTTTTCTTATGGAAGAAGTTAACTTTTAGATACTAATTTATGAGTTCTGTAATTCGGTTTTTCATTTTGACTTGTGTGAACAGGCACTTTTTCTTCACTGCAATGCTATTTGTATATGGTCGCATTCTCAGTCAACGGCTTGTCAGTACTGTAACTTCGGACAAGTTTCTCTACCAGCTTGTCAGCAGTGTTATCAAGTATCAAATGGTTATTTGCTATTCCCTTTATATTGCAGGTTGGTTATCCATGTTATCTTTGTCCTTTTATATTGTAGTTGTCGGTAGGAGGCTTCTTATTATGAAGGCATGCTTTAATATGGGTTTCACTTAGCATTTCATTCCCTAGCTTCTTTTTTGTTATGATCTTGTGATGTTGTTGTATACTTAGAAGCTTCTCTTGTCCCTTGAAACCTGCTTATATGATTGACTGATTTATTTTTTTGCTCAGGTTTTGTGTGGTTCATCCTTACACTAAAGAAGAAGATGTACAAATATCAATTTGGCCAGTTTGCATGGACTCACATGATTCTGATTGTTGTGTTTACACAATCATCCTTCACCGTTGCCAACATTTTTGAAGGAATTTTCTGGTAACATAACTTACTCAGGGAAATGATTCTATTTCGGATCTTCCTAATTCATTTATTGACTCTAGCTTGGTTCTCCTTTTTGAGGGAGGAAGTTGGGGGACAAAATTACTTGGTGGTGGAACTGATTATGGCTTTCATCTACTCTATAATTGAGAAAACTATGGACTCTCTTATGTAATATCTTTAGAAGGTTATAATTTTATTGCGTGAACAATAGCAATAGTTGTAAATTATTATCTAGGACCTAATACTGCATTTGGTGTTCATTTATGATGTGCATAATGTTCACCACAATTATTTTGTCAACGTGGCTAATGCCTCTGGCTTGGTGTGCCTTGGTAATCGACTTAAGGGAAATTTGCATACTTTCTTTTGCTCAGAAAAAAATTTACATGCTTTATACTTGTAGTTTTACTTTTTAGTGAAATTTATACTCTTTTCTTTGAAACTGCACCTGCACCCTTCACGGTTGAACTTTTGCTTTCAATGTTACCCCATTGCCCATTGACCATGAAAGAAATTGGGGAAAAACTTTTAATGCTTGTTTCCAGACATGATTTAAGGTTTTTCTATGTCCATGATCCTACACATGCCCAGCTTCAAACCATAACCAAACAAACCCAATACTAGGAATTTAAGGTTTTTCCTTGCTTCCATGCACACATGATCCATGATCTCCATTGATTTTAACATTTGCAGCAGTCAGATCTTGAGTGGTTTGGTTCCAATGTTAAGCTGCACATGTTAAGAATTTGGGCTAATTCAAGCTTAACATTTTGATCATGTGAGGGCAAAATGGTCCTTTTACTTATTAAAGCTAAATTCATAGGAAGGGTAACATTAAAACCAATAGTTCAAATGCGAAGGTGTGGGTGTAGACAGTTCCAGGCATAAAGGGTAAATATTACTAAGATGTAAAATTATAAGGGTAAATTTTATACTTTTGATTTTATTCACGTTTTATTTCTTTTTCTTAATACACTCTGAAATATGGATGCAGGTTTCTTCTTCCAGCAACGCTTATTGTTATCAATGATATTGCTGCATATTTCTTCGGGTTCTTTTTTGGAAGAACTCCTTTAATCAAATTATCTCCGAAGAAAACTTGGGAGGGATTCATTGGAGCATCTGTTACAACTATCATCTCTGCATTTGTGGTAAGAAATCTTTTATCTCTGCGGTAAATAAACTTCGTTTTCTATCACACATTTCTAAGTAGGTTTACGAACAATTTTTTTACAGACTCGAACTTGGTTTTCCAATCCTTTATCCAAAAACTAAAAATGAACTTAGTATTCCAATCACTCAAAAACTGGTGGGTGTGGCCGCCCCTTGTTCACCACCTTATATGCCAAGGATATTCTTATGTGTGGATCCACAGTACAATTTGTGGTGGTAATGTGGTTTAATACAAGTATTCGGGGGAATCTAATTGCCACTATAACAGGAAGCTCATATTGCATAACTGTGTTTCCTATGTTTAGTCTTGTCGTGTTAAATATCATGAAGTAGCATCTTTCTTCACAATGTTCACATAGTGTTCATGAAACGTGACGACAATCGCATCTCCAATTATTGTTTTCTGTCTTGGGTTCACTCTTGCTCAGTTTGGTTTTCTGTTTTTCCAAGACAATTGCTTTACGGTTGATCTTTGATTTTGTTATTCAGTTTACTGAAAAGACTGGTTACAACTAGCCACCTAGGAGGTGGATTTGGTCTTAAGTGGCTATCTTGCTAATACATATGATAGGTTTAATTCGCTAAAGCATACCATTAGAACTGCCCTTCTTTATAATAGGTTTCAAATGACGATATTATCTCACTTTTGTTAACTAACCTTTCGTTACGAGTTATTAACCATATGGGTTTAATCCTTTCAGTAACGTCTATATTTTGGTTTTTATTTGCAACGGAGGTTTCTAAAGTATTCAATCTTGTTTGTGCAGTTAGCAAATGTCATGGGTCGTTATCTGTGGCTAACATGCCCTAGGAAGGTAACTTTCTGATAATGAAATTTTAATTGTTGATGATGGGGAAAACAGACTTTTTCATTTGATTGAATTGTGTCCTTGCTTGCAAATTTGCAGGATTTATCAACTGGCTGGCTTCAATGTGATCCGGGTCCATTGTTTAAGCCATACGCTTTTATCTTTCCTGGATGGGTTCCTCAATGGGTGAGCGCATGACATTCTTCTGAGCCTGCTCTTGTCTTCTATTTATCTTCTTATTCATGGTTGTGTGCTCTCTGCTTGAGACTAAAGATTCGAATAGTTGGCTTGTCTGAGAAAAATGAATTTCTAGCTGATACATTTTGTCTCTTGAAATTCTATTGGTGTCTCAGTAATAGAGGAAATATGATATGTGTTTTTAGATCAAACAAGACTATTTTCAATTTCCCAATCTCGTAAAGTTACCTATATATTAGTCTCTTGAAATTCTGGTTGTGTCTCAGAAATTGAGGAAATATGATATGTGTTTATCTAAATTTTTAATCCACAGGAAAATATTATTGAGTTAAAAGTTCTAGTACTAAGCATATCCCGTCCCATTTTATTTGAATCCAATTAGATCATTAAAAAAGCATGAGCCGTTAATTAAAACATTATAAAGATGATGATTCCACCAAGAATTTGATCACTGGCTTGTGCTAATTCCGTACGAATCATATACTAGATTATTCATATTCCTACAAGAAGATGAATTATTAGCCCTTCCCCTGTGTTCCTTTTCTAGTTATCACCAGTTCTGGGCAAAAATGCTTCTGTTGGGTTTAGAATTTTAGTGGATGTACATTATAAAAGCATCAATTTGTAGATGATAAGGCAACTTAAACTGCGCCATATTCATCGGGGACAGTGATAAAACTTTTGCTTTCAACCATTGGACTTAATCAGCCTTTTGTCTTGAACTCGTAGTTTGTTCTTTTACCTATCCTTTGTAACGTTTGTTTTAGGTCTAAAATATCGTAATGCGTGAAATTTAATTCTTGAATCAATAAGTGTCTTCCTTTTTTCTCTTACAGTTATTTTTTTTCTATACAGTTTCCTTGGAAAGAAATCTCGGTATTACCAGTTCAATGGCATGCCCTGTGCTTTGGCTTATTTGCGTCCATCATAGCACCTTTTGGAGGCTTCTTTGCTAGTGGCTTCAAAAGAGCTTTCAAAATCAAGGTTTACTCTTGACGCTATTCTGATGTTATATCGTATAATTGATTAACTGTGAGCTTCAAAGATGTGAACTAACAATATTTGTAATACTTGCATCCCTTTGCTACAGGATTTTGGTGATAGTATTCCTGGGCATGGCGGAATTACAGACAGAATGGATTGTCAGGTAAGCTTTTCTGAAGTTTGAGCCTAACCTTTGACCATACACGCACTTATCAAAATCTTGTACAGTGACTTTTATATAGTCAGTTGCTCTCTCTCTCTCTCTCTCTCTCTCTCTCATCGGATCTTAGGACCAAGATAGAAGAAAGAAAAAAGATATTAAAATAGTACAAGATATCAGAACCAATAGAGAGGGTAGAAATAGAACCACAAGAGAGAAAATAGAGGGGAAACTCAAATCATCTCAATACATCATCAACTGATCGATTGAAGTGAAATTACAAAATATTCGATTTATATACAAAACAAAAAGAAAATAAGAAGCTAAACCAAATGAAATGAGAAAAGTTGTGAATTTTTTTTTTCTTTTTTAATTTGGAAAGTGAATGGACATTGCCCTAATAAATAATTCCCTAGTTAAGAAAAAATTAAGTAAACATTTTACTCCAATTCTGCAACACCATCATTACATTCGATGCGGTATGGTGCATGTTCTATGCACTTAAAACATCATTAAGTGACTGATTTCTATTTGCAAAATGTATTCTTCACTGTGTAACCCGTCAGTTGGGTGTAGTAGTTAGATTTTGTGGCCAATTATGCTTGATCGGTGTCTTTTTGTTTAGATGGTGATGGCCGTGTTTGCATACATCTATCACCAGTCATTTGTGGTGTCTCAAAACGTCTCAGTTGAGACGATCTTGGACCAGGTATATTCCCTCTACGTATTCGCCACAATGATTCGTCTTCACACTTGTCCATAAACGAACATGAATGCCAATTTTTCTGTGTTTCAGATATTGGTGAACCTCACTTTCGAAGAGCAACGGGCTCTATACGTGAAGCTTAGCGACATCTTGCAGGAAAGGCTGCTCGGACAGTCGTAAGCTCTGCGCCAATCATGATCGTGAACATGATCGCACTCTCTCTAGATGAACATCAGTAGAAAACTGTCATTGTAATTTGTACATTGTTATGGGTTCTGATCATCCAGGTGATTGCAATCCTGCTTGATTACTTAGGTGGAGGCAGTTTCTCTGCTACAAGCTCTGTATAGTTCTGTTCTGGTGTTTTTTTTCTTAATTTACAAGACATGACTCTAGATGGAGAGAGAAAGGACGTTTGTTTATTCTTCGATCTTATTGGGATCTGATCGCAAAATAAAAATAACAACTTGTCAGGTTTTTAAATTTGTTTTCCCTAAAATTTTTGGAATTTGACTTGCTTGTCTTTTTTTGCATGGTGATGATACCACCATCTAAGGAGCCTTTTTTTTTTTTTTTTTTTGGAGACTTAAATATTAGGACATAAAAAATACCTTATATGTGGGTTGTGTTTGGAACTCAGATTTGTATAAGAAAATCCTAGTAATATGTAATATATATTTTTTTTATTTTAATGTGTTACTGATCAAATCTAATATTCATAAATGTGCATTATAGATATTATTATCGTAAGCGCAATTAATTTAAAGGTTGGAAAGTGAATATTAAAGTAGGACGTTGCTATAAAATTAAAAGGAAAGAGAGAGAAAGCAGGTTAATGAGTTTTCTAGCTAAAAAACGAATATTCGTAGTCAAATGGCATTAGACATGGCAGGCGAAAAGTAAAAAATGGACGAAGAGACGATAGGTATCGTAATTGGACACATGCACTTCAAGTTTTTACAACTACTCAGCTGCAATTATTGTCTCTTCTTAGAGTGAAGGGGCAATCAAATAGTGACTATGAATCTAGCCCCAAAGCAGGTCAGGTTCCAGTATTCAAAGAAAATGAATAGAATTCTGGAGTAATGCTATATAAGTCGAGCTTGACATTGACCGAGTTAAAAATGCATGAGTTGAATATCATAGCTTTGTACTAAGATAACAGTGTAACTATTGGAAATAATTTATGATAAGAACTCTACTACTTATGACTAGAGATGCTTTGCATATTGCAAGCTGTAAATTTTTTACACGATGACTAGCATCTCATATTAGTAAATAGTTAATTCAACGAGTAAAACAATTGTTTCCACTCATAGAGTAAAAGTATAGTTTTTATCTAAGTTTTGTCATCTCTTTTTCCTCCCGACTCTGTTAAAAATTTACAAAAGTAACAAATTTATAGGATGGTATAAAATGACTTGTTCATTTGGGGTATAAGTTAGAAACAACGAGTTTTCTTAATGATCAAACTTTAAAAGTACAATTGAAGATTTAAAAATATGTCTTATTGTATAATTTTGAAGTGTTGGGAGGCCTAATCTTACGCCCTTATGTTTGTGGTAATGGTATGCTAGGATGCGGCAAAACATGTATATGCGGGCACTGTTGACGGAATGGGTTGCCTTTTGACAGTGTGTAGAATGCTCTTAATTGACGGATCAAGAAAGTTTTGGACCACTCCTACACAAACTCAGTTGAGTATTGGAGCCGTTCTCCTGAGAAACCGAAAACAAAAGCAAAACCAGTTGATATGTGCATAAATATGTCTGCTGGTGAGAAAGCCAACTTTGGCCCCCTTGACTATTTATTAAATCGTGAGTAGTTTTTGAACCAAAAATGATTGTTATGTACTTGAACTTGATTATACTACTATTTTATGACAATTTCATGTAGTGTAAAATTCGTCTACCATTTTTCTCATAATTGATGAAAGTATGTTCCATGTACATCACTCCTACAAAAATATAGGTAGGTTCAGTTTGCAACGTGACAAAATAGTGTATATGTTTGACCATAACATCACATATAGGTTCGCAAAAATAAATATTTGACTCGTGACTACTCCCCACATGTCATAATGCTTTTATATCCTGTGTAATAATAATAACACAAACTAATATGTGATAGTTGATATAGTTTAACGATAATCTTATAATTTCATATTTAATTTAATGATAAAATGTAGAAGTTAAAGCTCTTATTTAAATGGGTTTTGCACACTTTCAACTTAAGTTGAACTGTATTTTTTTTTTTTTTCTGAAAATTTTTTTATCTTTTCTGAAAAGTCAAAAAATTACTATTCAACTTAAAAATCCAATCAAACTATTAACAAACACCTATTAGAAGCTATATATATATATATTATATACCGTATGATGGTATATTCTAGATCAGTTACTTGATATTTTGATAAGCTTTCACATTCTCCCGAAAGAGATGATAACTTGTAGGAAAATTTTCTGCTCACTTTTTCCATTCGGGTTCCAAAACGTCAAATACTTAATTAATTTTTTTTTTTTTTGAAGACCCCAAATATTATGTTGGATCTTATTAGGTTGGATATAATTACAGAAATCCACGTTCATGGAAGAAAGGTTTTCCTCCTTGCGGCAGTTGGCAAATACAAGTGAGAGGTCATCATCTAATTTACTGTTATAAATTTTTTGCCTCAACTATTCATCTAACACTATATTAGATTTTAATTAATTGGTACTATTAATAATCCAATTATCATATACAATCCAATGTAAAAAAATTTAATTGAATTTAGATTAACCTAGTTTGGACATTTTTTTGCCCCAAAGCTAATCACGAATTTAAAGATATGATTCATCTAAAACATAAAAACGTAAATTTATTAAAAAGTAGATCAAATCCAAGAGTCTCAATATTTAGGCAAATGTCTTCCATACTCTATACATGTGTCTATAATACCAAAGAATCACATTACTTTAAAAACGGTACATCATAAAATTAAAATGACTCCACAATGAAGTAACTTCACATTATATAATAAAGAGTAGTATGAAAAGTTTTTTTTTTTTTTGTAATTACATAACAAAAAAGTAACAAAGAAAAACGCAGTTAATTTTCAAATGTTTAGATAAGTAAAATGATAAGAATATATTTATAAGTACATATTTATATATTAAATTGGAGTCGATGGTCAATTTAATTTTTTCTAGTAAAAAAAAAAAAAAAAAAACCATCCGATTAAACTTTAAACTTTTCTTCAACAAAATCCAATTAAGTTGCAGACTTTACCTTAAAAAATTTAAATTAAATTACCAACTCACGTTCAGTTGAATTGAGTCGTTATAATCTGCTCACGGCCAAACAAAAACTCTCATTTGGCGGCTATAGATGGTAAGTTGTTTTTATGGCTAAATATATTCAACCATCTTTTTTTTTTTTTTTTTTTTTTTCTTTTCCGACAACATTTATCCATTTCGCAATGAAGGATGGAAGCATATCGGTTCAACGCACCTGGACACAATAAAAGGTTCAATGAACCTGGACATGCACATTAGCACTCTTGCAATCTATGGTTAAACTCGCCAGCGTCTATTTTCCACATCCGGTCACAGATGACTTATCTTCCAAAAAAGTAAAGGGGCGAGGGAACAAAAAAAAAAAAAAAAAAAAAAAAAAAAAAAAAAAAAAAAAAAGAAGTTAATGACGTGGCAACACTGAGTAAAGTGACACGAGGGACGTCCTACTATTTGGCACGTGTGACGAACGAATAGAGATTGGGGGTCCACGTGGATAAGACTTGGAAGAGCTAATTGATCTCGTGGCATCAAGAGATTCATTGACGCAGTACCCAAGTCAAGGCCGTCCAATTGTAGCTTAGAAACAGAGTTTGATATGAGCCGTTGAACTTTGAACTGTTTGTAGACTGACTTTCTTAACTTGTTTTGTTTTGTTTTGTTTTATTATTAATTATTTTTTGGCTGGTAGTAGAGAATAGACATATAGGGTCATTTGAAACAATGACACATACCAACACATATATTTCGTGCCCAAAATCTTCATTGTGATAAATTTAGCCACCTTAATTGCAATAAGTAAACCAAGACCATTTAATACCACCAATGGAATGGTGTCGTAATGTTTTTTCTTCTCTTCCTATCCAATTGCCCGCAATTTTGAAATTCAGTAGTCTCAGTTAAGGGCCTGTTTGGGAGATGTATGGAAACAGTATTTTAGAGATTGGGTTGAAAATATATGCTTGAGGTAAAGATTAATTTTGAAAAAGTTATGTGATAGTGTAAAATTTTGAAATATGTTCGGAAAAAATATGCAAAATAGATCTTGTTTTATTTGTCTCGTCATTGTGAGCATTTTAACACAAGAATCATCTCATTTCGGTTTAAAATGAGAAAGTTATATATTTTTAAAGTTTGAGTTTTCTGAAAATGGAATAAAAAGAAAATTTGATATAGAATTGAGAGTTTTGGATCTAGAAACATTGCCTCAAACAAGCCTTAAAAGTCCTTCTCAACCGATCGATGGGTTGTGCAATGTTCGGTTTATGATAGTATAAACATGCGTTTGGTGTATAGGTTGGAGTTGAGTTTTTTGGTTGGAGTTATATAAGATCATTAGGTAAGAAAGTTTTTTCTTCTCCTCCTTTCAAACTGCCCTCAATTTTTTAAATTCAATAGTCTTAATTAAAAGTCTAACTCAACTGATAAGCCGTATAATGTCTAATTCAAGATAACAAAAGTGAAACTAAACTCACTTCATGATAATATAAGTGAAACTAAACTCATTTTTCACGCACAATTGGGGTTAGAGATTTTTCATTCTACTAATAGGTCCCATAATGTTTTTGGATACAAATAAGAGACCAGATGAAACTAATTATCCTTTATTTGTATGAGTGAAAATAAACTAAATGGGGTATTTGGTTGGTTCACTCCAACCAAACGTTTTCAAAAGGTTTTTTTTTTCTTTTTCTTTTTTTCTTAAAAAATAAACACAATCTCACTATTTACATCTCCAAATCCCTCTTAAAAATTTAAACTTTAAAAGTCCATAACTTGTTTCAAATTGAAATGATCGATGATTTTTTTTAATTATATAGAATTTCAATCGCCATGGAACAAAATCTATTTTGCTATTTTTTCTCTCACCACATTTCAGGTTTTTACACTTTTAACACCAAACAGTTTGCTTGTGTTTGGTTTACCAGTTGAAGATGAAATTTTTAAGTTAGAGTTGGTTGACTTTTTAAAAACTATTTATAAATTTTTTTTTTATTTTTTTTAAAAAAGATAAAAACCGATATGAAAGGTACAGTTTAGTTGGAGTTAAACTTAAACGTCAAACAAAGTCATTTCTAACTAAACGTATATTTCAAAAACTCAACTTAACTCTAATCAAAATATCTCAAAAACACCAACTTAATTAAACCAATCAAACAGGCCCTTAGACCACTGACTATGTGGCCAACATATAGCCCTCATGAGGACACGGTGACGAAATGATACATTCATACAAATGTCTGCTTTTATCATCGTTAATTTCAAATTATAATCCTAACGATCAAACAAAGTAGGAAAGCATATCAACGATGCTTGCTAAACATCAGAGTATGAGAGATTAATACAATCTTTTTTTCAACACAAATATAGTTTTGCTACTAAGAAATATGAAATTTCTATCCCTACAAAATTTGTGCTTTTTCTTCTTTTTTCTGATTAATGCCCCCATAAAAATATAATCTTGGATTTGTGTCTATGTGTGATTATTGGTAATCACACAAATAACTTTTAGTGATAAAAAGCGTGATAGTGATACAAAAGAAATTAAGCATCGTTTATGAAAATACAATTAAAAAAAAAAAAAAGACCCTGAAAAACTAATCAAGAAAAAGAAAATTGAAATCTATCATTTGAGAAATTTTGAAAAAACAACGGATTTAGTGGTAATTACCACTAAAGAAAAATACTTTCCTTATTTATATATAAAAAAAGAACCTAAAAATTATATCAAGAAAAAAAATTATATAATTTGAGCAATTTTGAGAGCAAAAAAAAAAAAAAAAAAAAACCATTTAGTGGTAATTAATCTGTATGGAACCCCTAGAGACCACTAGTTTACCAATTCTATAATTTTTTTAAAACGTCCCATTTTATGTTTTACGTGATTAACCCATATTTTAGGTAATGACCCCTGTGTATATCTCAGTGCTTCCACTGCAGTTTAAAAGTAAGAAAGCAAATAGCGGTAAAGGGAACCTAGACGTTAAAAGGGGCAGATACATTGATAATCCTCCCAATCAAGCCCAAATACATTCTAAAACATCATCCATATATGAAAAACACCCGTACACTATAAATAAGAGGGATAAGCGGCGTATGGTTTCTCCATCCATCCTAATCTTCTTCTGAATCCCCACGATCTCCACCCTTTTCTTCTTGAAATATGTACTCTGTTCCTCTGTGGAAACACCATGATCACACTATGACGACACTATAGAAGAAAAAAGTCACCATCTTTCTCTCTCTAACCCCTTTATTAGTACTTCCTTTTTGTTTTTTTCCCCCCTGTTCTGAAGAGTTCTCAACGAAGAATACAAGCAAAAAAAAAAAAAAAGGCCAGAATTCCAGTGATGAGGTTCACGAGAGTGGCGGCGGCTTTCGACGAGGCGGCGAGGGTGAGGCTGTGCGAGAGCAGCGGGAGCGAGCACTCGCCGGAGCTTTCCGATCTTGTGAACTCCTTCATCGAGAGAGATAATGGCTGGGACGGAGGAGATATTTTAGATCATGACGAGGAAATCGACAAGGATATTGAGAGGATTAATGATGAAGGATCAGAAAACGGTTGTGATTGGTCAGAGGCGTCGGAGAAGAAGGATGTGCAGCTCAAAAGTCTTCTGATGGGAAACCATGATGGTGATGATCATGATGATCACATGATCAAGCAGAAGATTCGTGATGAGGCAGTTGGGATGATAGGATTAGGCGACGTGAGGTCCGATCAGGGCTTCAAACGACGCTTGATGGCCCATTTGAGAGCCAAGGGATTTGATGCCGGTAAGTCACTTTTTTTTTTTTTTTTTTACCTCTTAATTTTTTCATAAAATGTTAGGTATTGTTGAATATGCTTTTTTTTTTTTTTTTTTTTGGCTAAAAGAGAGAGAGAGAGAGATTGATTGGTGTTATCCTGTCCTCCACTCCTCTAGGAATACGGTTTAGTTTGTGTAATTTAGGTTCAAAAACTTTTTAAAATATTTGAGCAGTTTGGTTTAGGTCTTGTTTTTTATATGATTTGGAAATCATTTATCCAAATTTGTCTAAAAATGAGTACAAAAGGATGTTTTCAAACTTACCTCATTTTATACTTTCAGATACACAAATTCACTTTTTTGTTTTTTGTTTTTGGTTTTTGGTTTTTTTTAACTTTCGAAAACACAGAAAATAAAATCATGAAATTTAAGGGGTCCAAAAGGGAAGTAGGTATAGTCGTCACTTATGTATAGCAAAGTGATATGTATGCAGTTGGAGATTGTGTCATTGAATAGTATGATGATATAGTAGACACTTTTGAATAACAAATTGATATGAATGCAACTGGAGATTGTATAATTTTATAGCTCTAGTGACATTGCTAATGTTTCATGTGTCCAAATATGTGTAGGGCTTTGCAAGTCAAAGTGGGAGAGATCAAAAAGGTTTCCAGCAGGGGTGTATGAATACGTCGATGTGAATTTCCAAGGAACTCGCTACATAGTGGAAGTATTCTTGGTCGGAGAGTTTGAAATAGCCCGTCCCACCGACCAATACGCCGCCTTGCTCGAGATTTTTCCGACAATTTTCGTTGGGAAAGTGGGGGAGCTCAATCAGGTTGTGAGGTTGATGTGCAGTGCCATTAAACAATCGATGAATCGCAATGACATGCCCATGCCACCATGGAGAAGAAACGCTTATATGCAGACAAAGTGGTTTGGTACCTACAAAAGGACCACAAATGCAACTCCATCCAAAAAGGGGTCTAAACAGAATGAAGCTTTTGATGGGAAGAGATCAGTTGGGTTTGAGGCTTTGCCCAAAATGCCAAATTTTTGCAGGGCTGATTTCGCAACAAGGGTCGGCGGTTTGAGAGTAGGGAATTTGACCGCAGCTTTCAATGGCTAAACTTGAGCCATAGTTTCTCGTAATTGATATTATTTCTTTGCCTTGTAATATTCAAAGGCATCGTCTACTTGTGTAATTTTGGGACTTTCTTTTTTTTGGGTGTTGATAGTATTGTTTTTTGATAGTAAGATTGGAATTTGTTTGCGTTTTGGCAAAAGTCAAATTGTGCATTGGTCTGTAAAAAAGGATGTGGATGGTCATTTTTGTATAAAATATACTCCTTTTGTTACTCTTAAAAGTTTATCCTTTTTAACGATTTGGGACTCGTTTGAATCACGGATACAAATGTTTTCAATTCAACTAATACTTAAATCCAAAACTTCACTTTTTAACCAAAATGTAAAACTCAAAAGTTGCTTCCGTTGAGATTCAATTCAACATCAGTGTGCAGAGAGGAAACGGTGGGTTGAGCTTTTAATAAGAAAAAAGGAGAAAAAGAGGAGAAAATAAATATTTATCTTTTTTAATGTAGGCACCGATAGACGCAAACAGCTGGGGAATCAAAGCGGTTTGCCTGGAAGGTACCCTTTTTGGTTTCTCAAAAAGTTGATGAACGAGAAGGGTCTCTGGAAATGGCTAAATCATACGACATTTCCCTCTTCTCTCCCTTCTCATTTTCTCGTAATTTCTCGACCAAAATACAAAACAAAACAAAACAAAACAAAACAAAACAAATATTGAAACGGAAAATATGAAGAAAAGGAATGAAAAATGTGAGAAGTTCGGTAAGCAGATTTGTCGACGGGGAGATAGATCTCACAACAACCGGCCAGTAAACTTCTCAGCCGTTGGATTTCATTTGGCTACAGCCGCTTTGGCAATTCAAGATCAAGGGTATTCATTCGACAGCCTTCTCTTGGTACATGTAGCCATTAAATAAAATTCAGTAACAAATAATCAAAACGCAAAAAAAAAAACAAAAACAAAAAAACAAAAAAACAAAGGGATTATCAGATGGAAAAAGAAAAACAGAGCAGAGAGAAGAGAAACAGAAGGACGAAGACTAGGCTCCTTGGGCCTCCTACGAAAACCCTAGCGACTGCTTTCTTTTATTAGGGATCTAGGCGGTGCATTGGGTGGGGGATTGATCTTAACCGTACATCTCTCAGATGAACGAGACGTGTATTTTTTATGTCGTTTTTAAGGGCGGAAACGATCAACAAAATAAAATGATTGTCGTATATAAGGTATCTGATTTTTCTATCACAAAACGACATGTCGTTTATTTGCAGTGAAAACTGTCGTATGCGAAAACCATATCTTTAGCCCCCAACAGAGGGGGGAAACACATATATAATGATTTTAAAAATAAAAAAAATAAAAAAGAAGACACATCTAATGACTAAAGCAAATCCTCTTTTCTATAAATAAACAATATGTTTCCATATGTCGCTTTTATCTTACTCAAAATTTTTCTTGAAGTTTTTAAGGCAATTGTTGTGTACTTTTGTTTTAACGATGTTGTCGTAGTTTATTGCTTTTATGTGTCGTTTGATAGTATTGTTGTTGGTGTGGTTGTACTAAAGATTTGATTGTAAGCTAAACACTTCCATATCTCGCAATGATCGAGAATACAAGCACACAATCTAAAGGGAAAATAGCGTACAAACTTCCAAGTAGATTTACTCTCATCACATACCATCACCAACATAATTGCATTAGTTACGAGCTTACCTGTATTGGTATTACTTTTAACGTCGAAACTCCAATTGAAACGACAAAATTTATTCTATTACTAAGCATACAATTCCTTTTCTTCCTAAAAAAAACACAATTTACTTTATTGTCTTTTTTTTCAACTTTCCAACCATAATCACAGAATCCACTTCCTATAAATAACCCTACTTCCCAGCACTCCTGACTCCCCATCTCCCAAACTTTGATGTGTTGAAATTTTATAGGTCAAAGGCGCTTCTTTTTTTTTTTAACATTTTGTAAGCAAAAAAAAAAAAAAAAAAGTAAAAAGTAAATAAAGACTCATAAACAAGCGTCAATCCAAGTGAGAGTATGTTTTGAGTATAATTGGAATTTCATATCATTTTCTCCCAAGTAAGCATAGATGAAAATTTCTCCTTTTTTTTTTTTTCAAAATTTCCACCTAATTTAAAATTTGAAAGTCCCCAAGTATCTTTTTAGATATTGAAGTACCTTTTAGGTGTAAAATAATTTCTATCGAAATTTAAGAGAATATTGATTAAAGTATTGAGTCTGTAGAGGTTACAATATAGAGTTATTGTTAGGGACATCAACTCTAATATTAATTTTTGAATACTAACTTACATGGAGATAAATTTTGTCATCTTTTTACTTATAAATATAATCAATTAATATGATAATATTTTAAACACCTATCATGATAATTCATATATCATATAGGTTAAACTAAAAAATTGACCTTATAATTGATATCCCTAACAATTTTCTTTTATTAGCCAAATAATGATTTGTTTTCACTTAGCACATTTACACACTTTGTGAATTAATATATCATTTTTTAAAAATTAAATTACCATAAATTCCCAATCATGATATAGCTTTATAGGATTATGATATTTCTACCCAACGTGCAAAATGTTTTCCTTTTTTTTTTTTTTTTTGTGAATAAAAGGTTCTGGGTGATCCTATTATGCAAAATATTTTCAATTGAACTTATTCTTTTTTTTTTTTAGTTTATTATATTATTTTTAACGTGTCACAAAAATATTTTATTTTAAAATAAGAAAAGACTGTGGTATAACTCAATTAATGAGCACTATCAGTAGTGATCGATCTTACGGTTAAAAACGATTGTATAACTAAATAAATGACAATGATACGAGCTACATCCATGTTACTATAGTCTCGTATACATGCAATCTTTCATATTAGATTTACATTTTTTTTCTTCCTTCCACAATTAGATTTGATACTTAAAAAAAAAAAAAAAAAAAAAAGATCGAATCAGCGCCGAAGATGGAGAGGCTACTTCGATTCGATGCCATCATCAGAGGCTTACTATCGTTACTATCGCTAGCCTCATTGTCTCTCCAACCATTGGAATGCAAATGGCAACCAACGACTGTGGCGTTCAAATCACAACACGGCTATGGCATTAAAATCACGATCAACAAACGGCCATGTCATCCAGACTCCGACGACACTCACATATCTCACCGATCGAGGTTCTAGAAGCTTCATGGCCAAGCGTTGTTGAGCCGCTGAAGCATAACGCCACATATCACGATGGCACGGAGGGGAGGTCCATCGCAGCATCGGGTTGCAAACCTTGGGTCAAAGCAACGACGGTTGCAGAGGGACTTGTCGCCGGACTTGTCAGATCGTTGTTGCCTCGCCTTAACTCAACTTATCAATTGCCTCGCAAGGAAAGGATAATGGACGGAGATCGTGGATCTTGCGATGGAGATTAAAGACCCAGACGATGACATTCGATAAGAGAGAAGAGAGAAAAGGACGGAGGGAGACTCCGACACCAATCTCCTCTATGGTCGCTGACGACTTCTCCGGCAGCCGAGTATGGGTGACAGCATGGGCTCAATGGGTTTTGGTTGAATTTTTTTTTTTCACATTTTAGAGAGAAAAAAAAAGGGTTTGTAATTTAATAAATTTTTATTCGGTACATAAATATGAATTAAAAGTCATGTGTTCCTTTATATTTTTTTTAATCGTTAGATTCATTTTAACCGTCTACAAAACAATAATTACTAATTACTGATAGTGTTTTTTAATGGAGCTCTACCTAGATCATTCCATTTAAAATAAATAACCAAACTTTTTATATTTTTTATTCTAAAACTTCCACCAAAATAGATGTTTTTTTTTTTTTTCTGCAATTCCTTTATATCTGATAATTTGTTGCTTGCAAGTTAGAAAGAGTGATAACATCAACGGCCATGATTGGGGCATCACCACAAGGGAGGGTTCACACAGTAACGCACCATCTAATCCCCATTCCAAACACGGAAACCATCAAACACACCACGACACGCCTTACTTGTTTTATAGAGAGAGAAAGGAACAAACAAGTTGAGAACTATCGTAGAACCAAACCAAACCAACCAACAACCCACCAAGGAAAAAGAGCTTTCTAGAGAGAGAAACACAGAGAGAAGGGGGGGAAAAAAAATCCCACCCATTATTATTATGGTTATTATTTTTTAATTTACTTTCCCTTATCCCTCCTGTTTCAAATAAATTAATTTGTTCTCTCTCTCTCTCTCTCTCTCTTTTTTTAATTTTTAAATAAGAAAAAAAAAAACCGGATCGGGGGTCTGTAGAGTCGGCGGCGAAGGAAATCCCATCATGGAGGGAGTGGGGGCCCGGCTGGGCCGGTCATCGACCCGGTACGGACCGGCCACGGTGTTCAATGGGCCGGTGAGGAAGTGGAAGAAGAAATGGGTCCACGTTGCCTCTCCTTCTTCCTCCTCCAACCACCATCACCATCATCACTCTCACCTCCATAACTCTTCCTCTAACGGTACTAACGCCTCCCATCTCCTCCTCTACAAGTGGACCCCTCTTACCCAGAGCCAGAACTCCGTCATTAACTCCTCCTCCTCCGCCTCTGCCTCCGCCGGCCCTCCCGCTGACTCCTCCCCGGCCGTGCCGGAGGAGCCTCCCCGCCGCAAATTCAAATACGTTCCGGTATTACCACTTTTTTATTTGAGTTCGTGTTCTTGGTCAATTGTGGTTTAGGGTTTTGGGTTTGTAGATTTGGGAGAATAGAGAGATTTTAATTTTAAAATTTTTTTTTAATTTTTGTGTGGGTTTATTGAAGAATTTGTTTAGAAAGATTGGATCTTTGGTGTTTCTTTGAGGTTTGGTTGTTTATGATCTTAACTTTGATCTTTTGTTTGATGGTTATTACAATGCAATGTGTTTGCTTTAAAGACAAACATCAGATGGTATTTTGAAAGATTACAGCTTTCCTTTTGTCTTTTGCCTAGGAATTTAGTTCAATGAGAGAGAGAGAGGAAAAAAAAAAAAAAAGATTTTGTTGACCAACAGTTTTGATTGAGTATAATGTTGGGATGCTGCATTTGGGGAGAAGTGATGATAATGCAGAGTGAGATTATTTCTCACTCTTTCAATTTACTTTGTTTTTGTCTGTGTTATGACTAAACTGGTGCCCCGGTTGAGTTGATCCGGCGTAGAATAGAATAGTCGTAATGTGAAATACAACTCAGGTTCAGGTAGCTAAAACTCCAAATTGGTTTAGAGCTGAGGAATGAATTTGCCATTTTCCCTATATTGAGAGAATTTGGAATAGTGGAGTGATTTTAGATTCTAGCAAGGAATGTTCAGGATGCCGGTTTAGTTTACTTTCCAAACCGGGTTTTTAGTATGACGAGGCTTTAATCAAATTGCAACAAGTTTAGAAAGTAGTTCTAGTGAAGGAGGGAAGATTAATGTTATCTAATGTGTTTATGAGCTTCTCTAGGAAATAGGAAGAATCACCAGACATGAAGTTGAAGCTAGTGCATTCTACTAACGATTTGTTATATTAGGAAAAAAGTTACCTGTTTGAAGCCTTTAACAATGATAAAACATCATTAACATTATCTATATTTGAAATGGGGGTTAATAATTTTGTTGCTTTCTGGTTGTTGCTGTGTTTCGCCGATACGTTTTCTCTTTTGCCATCTGATACTGCAGATCGCAGTGCTAGAGGAACAGAAAGATGACACTGTAGAAGAAGATGCTGTGGAAAAGGCGACAGATGATGCTAAACCAATTGATACTGATCAATCTACCAAAGATGAGAATTTGGATGAGAAACCTGATATTAATGATGTTCCCATGGAAGAAAATCAGGTGAGACATTACCGTCTATATAGGCAACAAAATTGTTGTTCATGTGCTGCTGTGCACAGATATTTATCCTCTGGGGTTTTCGGTTTGAATACTTTGCAATTTGATAGATATTATCTTCTCCTTTTGGAAGAGAATGTGAATCTTTATTGGTTTGTCTGAACGGAATTTAATATAAAACGAATAGAGCGTCTTCATGTTCTGTTTAGGTCTAACATTTGCTTCTCAATCTCAGGATACAACTAAGGTAGTACGCCAAGATCTGAATGAAAGCACTTTGGACCTGAGCTTGGGTTTGAATGCCCACGATGGCAACAATGACACTGATTCGAAAGCCAATCACAGAGATAACTAGCTGAACAAGTGAAGTCAAGCAGGGTTAAGTAAAGAATGGAAGCCTTTCCTCGTTTGTCAGACACCCGCAATAAATCGAGCAGCCGCGAATTACCTTAAAATCAAGATGCTTTCCTCCGCTTGGCTTTCTATCAGGCTTGGGCAAATCGTGTACTCTAAAGCCTTCATATGAAATGCTCCAATGCCGAGTTATTGGTGCAAGACACAATACTTGATTTGAGCACTGAATAATTGATTTTTTTTCACCATTCCGGCTTTTTATTTATTTTTTTTTTTTGTTCTTCTTTTTTGGTCGTTGCTGAGACACTGAATGGAAATGATAGACTTATATTGAGTCTAGTGCGGTCTTAATGAATTATTTAGTTATTTGAACTTTTGTCTTTTTTGACGTTCAAATTTAATATCTATGCACTATTTATTAGGTGAAATCAACAAAGCAGGTCTCTTTATTTCCTCAAGGAATTCACAGTGAGTCATTTCTATGTTGTTTGATAAACAGTGGTTGCATTTAGGATCAAAACGCCGTTGAGGAGGAATATCATCTTTATTTAAAATCACATTTACTGATAAGAATCATTTTTCACCTTTTCATTTTGTCAAATACCTAAAGCATTAGAAAATATGTCAAAATTAATAGCTATACTCTGAAAATCGACTACTCAAATAAGATCGTTATTACTCATCAGGGACTCGTAGCTGTCAAAGTTGCCCAATAACGTTAAATACAAAACACAAAACGAGGATTTTTTTTTTTTTTAAACTTTTATGAGTTCCCATGTAATTGTAGTTCAATTTACGGCAATTGAAAGAAGCAACATGGGACTCCCTCATCCCCACATAATCTAGGTTTGAATATTTTCGCCATCATTCTTTTGAAACAGAAGCTTCTACCTCAGAGGAATAATCGTGCCTGCATTATTTTAAAAAAAAAAAAAGTATCATTAATACGACAAATTCATGGACCATATTTATGGAAAACATACACAGCAGACTATATCAATAAACTCTTACTGTATTTTACGAGAGAGTTGGTAGATTCCTGTCGCAGCCATTGCGATGTTTACACTAAAAAGATTCCAGTTTTTCTGCGATCAAGCTAAAGGTTAAGCCAAATATCGGTTCTACAAAAACTAATGAAGACAATGGATATATACATTGTGTCCAATGTGACACTCAAAAGAGATATTTGGTGATAAAGATATGAAAATTTTCTTCTTTCTTTCCTTCTTTCCGTCATCAATCGAAAGGGACAATGCATACATCCAGGCATATATACTAACACATGAATACAACCAAAAGGGGCGAAGCACAAGTATAACATCAGCAGTAAGAGCAAACTGAAATCTGATTTTCAAGCAAAGGCTGGGACTGACAATTTTATTAAGCATGGCTGAAGTCATGATTTCACAATTAGAATGTTAGTACAAAACATCTCACTGAAATCCTTGAAACGTAAATTGCACTATCGATAATTCTATCTTCTACAGGTCATTCGAAGGAGAATCAAACTTACAGGATTGATAACAGTGCTATATCGTGACCAGATAATTCCTGTGGCAGTGACCGCTGATGACATAGTCCAGAGAAAAGAAGGAACATGAGAAAATCACACCATTGTAGCCTAATATACAATGTGGCAAAAATAGCGCTTTCATTTATGAATGCTCATGTGTTTCGTGGTGTGGCATAGACAATTCTCACACAGCATATCAAGAACATACGGTACATACCTATCTGCTGAGGATAAGAAAGCTTTTCAGGTGGTTTAGAGAAGTCAGCAACATTTGCAATGCTGATACCCCATTTAAACGTCGGTGCCCAGAAATGAACTGCAGTAACAGAACAGTTAATCAATACATATATAACGACATTCACAGAGTTCGCAGCTCAATAGATTCGGAATCCAATATCCATGACTAGTTTTCTATCACATGAATAGTTCAGATAACAAAAACGAGTGAAAAAATCACCTCTTAAACAGCTGAACCTGTTCTGTGGAGACCATTTTGAAAGAGATAAATGGTAAGTGTCCTTAAAAGATTATTGGATTCTAGGATCCCCAAAGTGACTTTGGAAACAAATTCACAAACTCAATTTCAAGCAACCTGTGAAAGACCGACTCCTAACGAAAACTAACATGAAATGCTCCAACTAATGCATGATTTCACCGTGAAAAAACCGCGAATATACATATGTACAATTATAAAAAATATTATACAGATATGTGTATCAAATTGTGTGTTGATATTCAATGCACAAAGAAAATCTGACCCAACTTCTCTTATCAAATTCTCAATTGGGTTCAACGTCTTGACAAGTGAAACGATATTATTTCGCCATAAGTCGTTCCCTGTTGCTTTGATAAATCAGCCCCAAATTGAAAAAAAAAAAAAAAAAAAAAAGACGTATAAACTCTATTTACAGATCTTCAACTGTGGCATATTAACATTTTAGTTAATTTTATTTATTATACCAAAAAAAAAGGGGTTAAATCTAATCATCCGTGAATACTAAAATCAAATGCCAATTTGAACCATCTAGAAAAGAAATACATATATATATATATATATATATTTGTGTGTGCATCAAACAGTTATTTTTTAAAAAATAAAAAAAATAAAACAGAAAAGGGCTCGATCTTTTAGGGGCAAATAAGAGTCATAATAAGATGACAAAATCATATGAACAGGCCAAGAAGATCTGAAGATAGGATCTAATCCGCTCAAATCAACCAAAAAGGGCGGAAAAAAAAAGGTGTTGCTTGAGATTGGAATTCCACAAGAAAAAAGATTGAATAAAAAAGTAACAATAATAAAAAAGAACGATAGAGAGTGTGGGATATGTGGAAATGGAAATAACTCACTAGTTCTAGGGCCAGCCGGGTGGTTCCACAGCGCTTGGAGCTTCGAAGCCGCCATTAACTCTCTCTCTCTCTCTCGACTTCGGAGGCCAAATGTTCCGACTGGTTATTTAATTTTTTTTTATTTTTTAATAACATATTATTTTGTATGCCCCATCTTCTTTCTCTCTCCATACCTGTTTTTATCCATCATTTAGGATTAATTTGGTATTTTGATTGAATTTGAGATAAGATAAAATTTTTAAATTTGAATTGATTGATTTTTAAAAAATTAGTTATAAATTTTATTGACTTTTCAGAAAATGATAAAAATTAAGATGAAAAAATACAATTTAGTTAGAGTTAAACCTATATATCAAAAGTGGGCTTAAACTTTTAAAAGAAATTAGACAGATGAAACGTTTGGTGTATGAGTTAAAACAAAATTTTTTAGGTTGGAATTAAGTTGAATTGAATATATGTTTATTGAGATATTTAAAGATATTTAAACTATAGAAACTATAAAGTATAAAAATTTAAAATGTGTTAGGAAAAAAATTATCACTATGGAGTTTATTTTGTTCACCTTAAAATTTTATGTAATTTTTTTAAAAAAAATTCATCACATTTAAACTCGCATATGTAAAATTATAGAATATTGAAATTTAAATTACAAAAACTGTGAATATTAAAATTTATATTAACTTTTCAGGAAAAAAAAATAAAATTTTTGAATTTAGATTGAGTTGGACCTTACTTTCAACCAAATGTTTGAGTGTCACTTTTTGAAGACCCAATTCAATATACATCATAATATTTTTAATTTAATTAAAAGGCTTAATAGTCATTTTTTGGTTAATCAATCTCTGTCTTCTTCATGAAACTTCACAATCCCATGGTCTTCTTCGGCAAAATTGGGGTCATCTGCACCCGAGCTCCTCATCTTCTCTAGCGATGACCATGTCTGCGGTGGATTTGGGTCGGAGGAGAGAGGGAAAGGGGTTTGTGAGTTGGGTAGGTTGGTGTGGGTTTAAGTATTATTATATTATAATTAATCAATGGTTAGTCATAGTGAATCAGTGATTAATTATGAAATTGAATTATTTTTACATCATGATCAATCAATGATCAATTATGAAAATTGATTATCTACATTACAGTCAATTAATTATTGACTATAGTCATTAACTATACCATATAATCAAGTAGCGATTGACCATTTTAAGAAAATAGTATTGTAACTAATTTTTAAAAATTTTGACAATTTGTTAAAAAACTTTTGAGAGAGGGAGAGAAACTTAGCTCTTTCTTCTTTCTCCAGTGACTCATTGTCGTAGCCATTGGGCTTAGTGCTCGTAGCGACAATCATCGACACCGATGAGGTCCCGAGGTTATCAGGGAGGTTGAAGACGGATGCAGTTAATGAAATCGTGTCCAACAGCTTCTCAGTGAGCTCACTCTAAAAAATTTCAAACTCAAAAGCTTCAAATTGACTTTAAGGAACTTTTGGATTTGATTTGCAGTTGCATTTGCATTTCAAAAGTACTTAACAAAAAAAAAAAGGGGGGGCGCAGATTTAGGAATTTTCTATTTGAAGATTTGGATTGTCCTAATCCATGTTTTTGGATTTGTCTTTCATGAGACCCAGATATTTGATAAATTTTCTCTGTTAAACTATTTTGTCTCTCAGTTATTGGTGCAAGCCACAAAACGTTACTTCAAAAAAAAAAATTTTTTTTGATAATACGTTCCTTGATTGGAGCACTGAATGCTTGATTTTTCTACTTTCTAATTTAATTTGTATGCATAATTCACCAAGTAATAACAACAAAGCTGGATAATTGACCAAAAAAACAACAAAGCTGGATAAAGATTTTTCGGAAGACTAACACCTTTTAAAACCGAAAAAGAAAATGTGAAATTAAACTGATACCTTCTAAAACTGAAAAAGAAAACGTAAAACTAAACTGATACCTTTTAATGCTCCTCTTCCTGTATAATTAAATTGAAACTGAAAAATACAACTTAAAGCCCATTTATATCGTTATCTCCAATTCAAAATTTACATATCAGTTTTTTATATTTTTGTAAAAAATTAATTAAAAAATATAATAAATTTTTTAAAAATCAATCGATTCTAATATAAAAATTATATCTTTAATAAGTGAACCAAACATTTTTATTTTTATATTTTTATTTTTTATTGTTAGTTTTGTTGAAGTTCAACCTATTATAAAAAGTTTTTACTCTTTTTTTTCTTGTTTGTTGTTTGTCTCTCTCTTTTTTTTTCTTTCAAAACCGTCGTAAGAAAAGTGAGTAGGTGCTGCTCTCGATCAAGAAGTCACGACGCATTGTTTTTGGTGGTTCCGGCTTGCAGCATTTCTATTTTTTTTTTTTTTTTTTTTCAATTTCTGAGACATTAGGAGAGGCTGCTTTGACGATATTTGTCAAACGTGATTCAAGAAGGAAAAGTGGTAGTCGGCCACAAATAATATTTGATTTGTAAAATAATGGCATATAACCTTTTTCATTGAAAAATAATTGCCTAACTTCTTTCACTAAATATGATAAAATGTATACATATAATACAAGGTTAAAGTTCAAATAGGTTTCTTAATCTCCTAGAATCAAGAACTAACTCAAAAATACAAACTATATACAAAAGGAAACTAATAACTAATAATTAAAAGATACAATAGTTAACTTCTTTTAATTGAGATTATTGTGATCTTCACATCTACACATATCTGAATTAATTGGGTTGAACCTCCATCAACACAATTATATATTGAGTTCTTCAGGTTTCACAGACACATGATCTCACAGAGTTGTATGCGTCGATATCTAACTGGTTAAAGAATTAGTTGCGGTGATATCACAACTCGTATGTATGCGGCTCAGCGCCTTCAAACAAACTGGCCCCTTTATAGATGCCTTGGTTTCGCCAAAATGGCGTCTGGAAGGTGGGGTTTGGCTTCTGCAATCCCTGTTCTTGTCACAGCCTCTATTATAGCCGTTGGCCGGTTTAGGCAAGCATTTCCCACCAGTTCTAAGGCACTTACGTACCTTCATCGCCGGCCTCCACCACGCCGTATCCTACTTTTTTTTACTCATCGTTCCGACGAAGAATGAGCAAAACAACGCCAACGTGACAGCTAAACACAGCACGGTATAAGCCCTAGAAACTCCCATAATTTTGATATTTGGTTATGGAGTTTATTCAAGTCAACCTGACGTAATTGATCTCAGATAACAATAACAAAATGAGAGAGATCAGATTTTGTGGACGTGAAAGATTCTATATATGACTATCCTATAATTAGGCCTACTAGTAATAAGATTGAAACTCTGGCATCGTTGGTTTATTTAGTCATTAATGATGGTTAATATAGATAATGCAGATATAGATATAGATATATATTTATGTATATGAGTAGCCGAATTGTATGGCCAACCAACATATGTATGTGTGATCCATAGCAAAAAGTACCCTCATAATAACAAAAAAGTTATTTTACCTGATGTACTGTGGAATTATAACATTATTTGTGTCAAAATGTCTAATCTATTTGTTTCTATTAATATTTCTATCATTATTTTGTCAAAATGCCCTTATGCCCTCGATATGTATTTGTGTCAAAATACCCAATGTGTGTTAAAGTAATCGTACTACTCAAGCTTCTCCCCAACAAAATTAGGTGTCATTATCTCAGATATAATATCTCTTGGAGTTTCTCTGATGATCATCCTTACTTTCTTACTTCTAAAAAAACTCAAAAGCGTTGTTAAAAAAAAAAAAGTTATATATATATATATATATAGGAGATAATGGTGCCCAAAATAAAGTACAATTATTTTTGTTTAACAAAATTAAAACTAAGGTGTAAAAACTTGAATTAAAATAAGAAAAATAGAAATGAAATGTCAGAAAAGATACAAATTATTTTGGGGTGTGGCTGTGGTAGAGAGGGTCTCTACCGGTAAAACCTTTTTTTAGACCGTTAAAATTTAATCAAACGGTTCAAACGTTGATGGTGTATGATATTTATCATACACCTAACCTCACATAATCATTCCCACATAAAATCTTCTCTGTCGCGACGCGAAATCGCCGGGGGATTGGGGCGCCAGGGATGGGGGCGGCTGGGGAGGGTGGCGGCCGGGGGAGGGGGTTGTCGGGGTGGGGGAGGCCAGGGGTGGGGGCCGGCGGGAGGGAGGGGAAGAGATAGAGAGAGAAAGGGGAAGAGAAGAGAGGGGGGTCGTCGGGGAGGGTGGCAGCCGGGGGTGGGGCCCGACGGGAGAGAGGGGAAGAGAGAGAGAAGAGAAGAGAGAGAAAATGGGGTCGTCGGGGCGACGGCCGGCGTCCGGGGCTGGGGGCCGGAGGTGGCTGGAGTTGGGTCGCCGACATCGGGGATGAGTCGCCGGCGTCCGTCGCCGGTGGCGGAAAGATAATCGGCGACGGAGAAGATTTTAGGTGGGAATGATTATGTGAGATTAGGTGTATGATAAATATCGTACACCATCAACGTTTGAGCCGTTCGATTAAATCTTAATGGTCGAAAAAAAGACTTTACCGGTAGAGCCCCTCAGAGGGTCTCTACCTCAGATTTCCCCATTATTTTGTTGTAATAATTTTTTTTTTACCTATTCTGATAATATTATTAATAATTTGATAATAATATAATAGTAGGTAAATAAAATTGTTATAGATGGGACATTTTAACATAAATATTATAAGTTAGGGCATTTTGTCATAAATATAAAAATCAATAGCATTTTGACAAAATATTGACTGAACTAATAAAAAAACAAACAGAGGGGGCATTTTGATACAAAGCTTGTAGTTGGAAATTACAACAGGTACAACTTATATTCTATGAGTCATGTTGACACTAGTGACATAATTCAAGAGATTTTCTTGAAAATTTTCCTAACATATATGAAAATTATAAAATTAAATACAAACATACCCTCACAATCAAGAGATTTTTTAAATTGAAAATTATACAATTACATACAAATTATAGCCAACTTTTTCTAATAAATGGCACCTCAATTGCACTCTCAGTATAAAATTTTTCTTATAACTTTTAATTTTATAAGATATAACCAATATTAAATTTAACATTTAATTCTTATTGGTTATTATTTTTATTTTTAATGTAATTACTATAATATTTTCATGGTTAATTTATAAGAACACTAAAAATACACTTTTACAAGTTTTAAAATATAATATTAATAACAAAAAGTAAAAATAATATAATACATTAAGATAATATTATTTTTCAAATTTTTCTAACAAATCTAACGTTAACATAAACAGATGTACCTTTGATCCCATTTTCTTTCATTCTTGCCGAACACACCCCAAGGGACCAAATCAGTAATCTACAAAAATAGAGGGGCAATTGAGTCTTTTAATGCAACGAGGACGAAGAATTGTACTGTATAGAGACAGAGCTCCATGGACGATCGAGAATGAAGGTTGTGCTAATAACGAAGCCAATTGCTCTTCTTACAATCACCTTAACCCTAACGCTCTTGTTCATACTACTTTCCCAGCCACGCCCTTCATCTTCTGGAACACCACCAGACTCCATGGCTCGGAGCTTCGTTCTGTGGCTTCACGGCTTGGGCGACTCCGGACCCGCCAACGAGCCCATAAAGACGTTCTTCACTTCTCCCGAGTTCAGGAACACCATCTGGTCTTTCCCTTCTGCTCCTTCGAACCCAGTCACTTGCAATTGTACGCTTTTCCTCCTCTTCCTTGTTTTGATAATTACATGTGATTTTTGTTCGTGTTCGGTCTTTGATTCATGTTTGATATTTGTTTTGTGTCTATGATTTTGATTTGATGACTGGTGTTGTAATTCCGAGATGGTTTTGTTTTTATTTGTTTTTCTTTGTTATTAAGATTGAAGGGTTTGTATGATTTGACATTGTTCAGGAAAATTCGGATTTGAGTTTTATCTTCTGTTTTGTGGGCGGGCAATAATGTTATATTCGATTGCAAAAATGGATTGGGTTTTGACTTTTTAGTTGGATTTGGGAAGAGAAATAACCCCATTAGATGCAGATTTTGCTTGATCACCTTGGAATAGCGGTGAAATTTCTAGTGCTCTTTGAAGGATGGTGAGAAGAGAGTGTGACAATGTGATAAGAAATTTACATGAATTTGCTGATAACATTTCGTTTCTTATTCTTGGAGTTAAACTGAATTGTGAATTATTCAACATGTAATGAAAATGTAACATCCTAGATGAAAGTGATTTTGGAATCTATGACATTAGGAGGAACATGTATGCTTTTGCAATGGTAATGTCATGGCGACTTCATGAGATCCGGTGACGGCTATAAGAATTGTCTAATAAACTGTCTTCTTCCCACCACGCCTTCATCTTCTGGAACACCACCAGACTCCATGGCTCGAGCTTCGTTCTGTGGCTTCACGGCTTGGGCGACTCCGGACCCGCCAACGAGCCCATAAAGACGTTCTTCACTTCTCCCGAGTTCAGGAACACCATCTGGTCTTTCCCTTCTGCTCCTTCGAACCCAGTCACTTGCAATTGTACGCTTTTCCTCCTCTTCCTTGTTTTGATAATTACATGTGATTTTTGTTCGTGTTCGGTCTTTGATTCATGTTTGATATTTGTTTTGTGTCTATGATTTTGATTTGATGACTTGGGTGTTGTAATTTCCGAGATGGGTTTTTGTTTTTTATTTTGTTTTTCTTTGTTATTAAGATTGAAGGGGTTTGTATGATTTGACATTGTTCAGGAAAATTCGGATTTGAGTTTTATCTTCTGTTTTGTGGGCGGGCAATAATGTTATATTCGATTGCAAAAATGGATTGGGTTTTGACTTTTTAGTTGGATTTGGGAAGAGAAATAACCCCATTAGATGCAGATTTTGCTTGATCACCTTGGAATAGCGGTGAAATTTCTAGTGCTCTTTTGAAGGATGGTGAGAAGAGAGTGTGACAATGTGATAAGAAATTTACATGAAATTGTGCTGATAACATTTTCGTTTCTTATTCTTGGAGTTAAACTGGAATTGTGAATTGATTTCAACATGTTAATGAAAATGTAACATCCTAGATGACAGGATTTGGAATAGACTGTGATCTGTTGAGAATTTTCTTCCATTGACATTTTAGGGGGAAAAAAGAAAAAGAAAAAGAAGCACTGTACTGATTGCTGCTTTTGCAGATGGTGCTGTAATGCCCTCATGGTTCGACATTCATGAGATTCCGGTGACGGCTGTAAGTTGTACTTGCTGGATTTCTTGAATCTGTCACTTGTGAATTTATGTTGTTATTTGGATGGTCTGTGAAGCAAACATATTGCAGTTAGATGTTAACAAGAAGATGCTAGAAGGAACTTTACACGGAGTAAATCTGTTTGAAAAATTGTCAATCACATTAAGCTTTGTTTACTACATACTCAAGCTTTCGTTTATTGAGAACACTAAAGTAACAAACTTTTGTTTGCTTGTTCTTTCTTAGAATTCAAATTAATGTTCACAAAATATTTCAGGATTCGCCAAAAGATGAAAGCAGCTTGCTTAAAGCTGTTCAGAATGTACATAAGATGATAGACAAGGAGATAGCTGCTGGCACTAGTCCTAATAACGTGTTCTTGTGCGGATTTAGTCAAGGAGGTGTGTTTCTCTCTCCTTCTCTTACACAATCATACACAGTAAGACACAAACAGTAAGACATCATTGTGTTATGGTTTCCTTTGCTGCTTGTAAATTTGAATCTTGAAAATCTCCCCCAGGTGCTTTGACGTTGGCGAGTGTTCTGCTTTACCCTAAAACTCTCGGAGGAGGTGCAGTGTTTAGCGGTTGGATTCCCTTTAATTCATCACTGATAGAACAAATACCACCGGAAGCCAAGAGGGTGCTTCGCAAAACTTTTCTGATGTTTCTTGGCCTTGGTTTGCACTTGCAGTCATATTTCTACGTTATTATTATTATTATTATTATTATTATTAGAAAAATGCAAGGGATACCAACTCTAATTTCAACTTTTGAGTACCCATCTATGTGGCATATGAGTTGTTATTTTTTTATTCATAAGTGTTGAAAGTATTGCCACATTAATTGACTGATGACACATGAGTTGGTACTCAAAAAGTTGGGATTGAAGTTGGTGTCCCTGGTATTACTCTTACTATTATTATCATATCATTAAGAATCTTAAGGAACTATACTTGTAGCCCAGAATAAACCATCTTCACTTTGTCTGATGTGATTTTTTCTGTTAGATTGGGATAATATATGAAACTTGCACATAAAATGCTGATACAGAAAATAGTAAAAATACGTAGTGCAAAAAATTTGATTCCAAATTTAATGATCAAAACCTAGATGTAAACTTTAACTTCAGATGCACTTGTGTCTGCTGTTTGTTATGAAGTTGTGGAAATGGTTCAGCAAATCTGAAATCTAAACTTGTATACAGACACCGTTTTTGTGGTCTCATGGAATGTCCGACAGAACAGTTCTGTTTGAAGCAGGACAAGCAGGCCCGCCTTTTCTTGAAAAAGCTGGTGTCAGCTGCGAATTTAAGGTAATGAATTAGCACAAATAATTATTTGCTTTTGACACTTGATTCCTGATAAACTTTGGTTGTTTAATTTGCAGGCGTATCCTGGTCTTGGCCATTCAATAAGTGGTGAAGAGCTCAAGCATCTGGAATCATGGATCAAATCTCGGCTACAAAGTTCTTCTTAAAAGGTTGAATATCCATCTGATTATATCGCCATAGTTGCTGGTACTACATCGTTATAATGGGGCAATAAAAAAAAAAAATTGTTTCTGATTTTTTTGCACGTCGTTTTCACACCCTCTCTTGGTGCTAGAGTTATGTTTGCTTATATGCACGAAGTCGATCAAATCAAACAGCTATTTCCGTTTCGTTTGGTTTACGATTGAAGTCAGCCTTGAAACTGTTCCAAATCTTTGAATTGCGTAGAACCCATGTTGTAAGGAAGTGTCTTGTTGATCTCTTAGCTTCATCATTTCGTTCTCGTGCACTTTCCACGTAGAAACCGACAACATCTTTACATCAAAGTAGCTCCAGTTCTTACCGCTTACTACTAAACCACGGGCTAAATTTCCCTTGTCCATTGTCATGCAAAACGACACTCATAGATGACACTACGAAAGTTTCCCGTCCGCTAAGTTGGCCTTATTGATAACTCCGGTAGTTGATATGCTATATTCTATTCCATAGTGTCAGAAACATTACTATCGTCAAATTTCTATCCTTGCCCCTTTCGACTCCACAAACGTCCGTATGTAAAAATTAAATATATATAGACATATATATATATATATATATATATATAGAATGTGTGTGTATGCATATAAAAATATCTTGACAACTTCAAAAGGCCAAGTTGGTCTCTTGGACAAGTGATGTTGCCAAACTTGTCGTTGTCCATGATATTTTGAGCATCACTAAGCAAATTCCGAAGTTCACCTGAATAATTGCTTTGTATTAGCTTTATTAGCTGACTTACCATTTTTACCTGTCATGGGTGGTAACAAATGGCAAGAGAGAAGACTTTAGCTCCATATCGCTCGAATCAATTTTAGATCTTTTACGAGAGGACTACTTTTTTGGCACTATCGGTAGGAGTTGATACTTATTGGATTAATTTTGTTAATTTTATGATTGATAGAGCAATTTTGTGTTATGCACTGTAAACTTTTTAACGGTTGATCGTAAAACGTCAGTAGTGTTGCCCTTTGAGAATGATCAAGAAAGTCAATATACACCAATTAATACGGAGTACACGGTCCAACAAGTAATCCCAAAATCATTTGCCTAAATTTCCAAGTGCTGACACTAATTTCTGACTTCTAGAATTCAAATGGAAAATACGCGTAATATAACATCACACATCAGATAGAGGGAATACACGATGCTGATACTCAATAAAATGGTTCTAAAAAAGTGGGAATTATTTTTTATGTAAAAAAAAAATTTTGAAAGTTCGTTTTTTGACCTCATCAAAACGCTATTACTTTCTAATTAAAATCAATTATAACATCTTAATACTAGTTTTTTTCTTTCTAAAAACTTGTACTTCAAAATGCCATATTTAAAAAAAAAAAAAAAAATTCTTAAATTAGCTCCTAGAGGGTTCAAGTAATAACAAGTCTTTTTCTTGAAGAACTCTTGGGACTGGGCTTGACATTTATAAAGTATATGTATAGAATACAAAACACCAAAAAAAAAAATTAAAAAATAGAAAAAACCCGACCAATCTCCCCACCCCACCAACCCTAATTTATAAATTGAAGTATATAAGGGGGGAGAGAGAGAGAGAGATGGAGACTGATCAAGTAAGGTGGGCCCTTGACTTTCTCGGTGGCTGATTGACTGCAAAAGCGAATCTTATTCACTCACTCTGAGACCACACCACTTGCCGACGTGTCCGCGTCACACGTGAACATTTCTCAAGTAGACCCCGACATACGTCACCAACTCCAAGTCTAACTCTCTCTCTCCCTCCCTCCCTCCCTGTTGGAAAATTCTGAAAGTAGAAACTTAAAACACAACGAATATGGAGACTTGAATCACGTAATAAGTACGATTTTCTTAAAAGGGACATTTACACTCTCTTAAAAAGAGATTGTTTCAAGTCAAACAGCAAATTATTTTAGGATATAATAAGCCTTTAAATAAATTTTAACACTAAATATAAGTGAAAATTTAAGTAGAAAAAAAATACAATATTTCTGAAAAAATAACAATAGAAAAGAAAGATAGAGAGAATTTTTTCAGTGAATGAAATTTAATTTCTCTATAACTTAGAAATCTGATAATTTTTTGTGATATCTTTTAAAAAATAACTGTCATTTTTTTAAAAATATATAATTTTACAAGAGATTTAAAAAAATGTATATTTTATGAAAAAAATGCAACCATCTCTAAAGATTACATTTATTTTCAAAGTTAAATTTAAATTTAAATTAAAAAAAATAAAAATTTTTATTTATTTAATAACAGTTTCGTCACAAAAAAACCTTTATAGTCTCACTGTCCACGCTATATGCAAGCATGTATAAATCATATATATTACTAAATTACCATTTTAAGGTGAGAAAGATTTATAAAATGTTTTACATTATTATTCTTTTTCCATGTGAGATTTTTTACACTAGTTGTCAATACATAATAATTATATTAAATTTATTTTTGATTAATTTTTTAAAAATTAATTATAATTTTTTGTTGTTGATTTTTTGTAAAAAAAAAAGTAATAATAAGTTTATATATGAACAAAACCACGCACCACCCCCTCTCCCTCTCTCTCTCTCTCTCTTTCTCCGAGAATAAAACCTCACCGAGCTTCCCAGTCACCGTTAGATTTTAGCCAACTCCTTCTCTCTCTCCCCCTCCTCTTTCTCTCTCATCATACTTAGCCATGAAGAAGCTATACCGGAAGGGCACGGTCCACCCATCGCCGCCGATCATATCCGACCACCTGGCGTTCCTCCCCGCCGCCATCCTGACCCTAACGGCGGCGCTGACGCCGGAGGACAGGGAGGTCCTGGCCTACCTCATCTCCTACAGCGCCTCCAACAGCCCCGCGGCAGGTACCACGGCGTCGTCCCGACGAGCCTCCGCCGTAGCAGCCCCGAAAGGCGGCGCAAGAGGTGGCTCGTCGTCCGCCTGCGGAGACCACCCTCCCCAGTTCAACTGCGACTGCTTCAGATGCTACATGAGCTACTGGGCCCGCTGGGGCTCGTCGCCGAACCGGGAGCTGATTCACGAGATCATCGACGCCTTCGAGGACGAGCTGCTGCAATCCAGAACCAAAGTCGGCGCCGCCAAGACCACTAAGAAGGAGAGAAGGAAGCAGAGAACTGGTGGGGGTGGTGGTAACGGGTCGGGTGAGTTGAAAGGGTCTGAGCTGAGCTCGGGGAATACCGAGTCGCCGGGCGAGTCGGAATCGGTGCAAGGCCATGAAACCGCCAGCGGCGGCGGTGGTGGTGGGGGTGGTGTTGAAGGTGAGGAAGAGGTGGTGTCGTCGGAGAAAGGGTCGGTGAGAAGATTTGTGAGTTTTATTGGGGAGAGGATTTGGGGGGTTTGGGGCTGATTTCTGAAGTCCTACTATAGAAAAACAAATGAATCAGAGAGGTGAGGTTTTAATTAATTAGTTTCTTTAATCTTGTTTTTCCGCCTCCTTGATAATCATGATCTTCCACAAAGGGGTTTCTCTTCTTCTTCTTTTTTTTTTTTTTTGGGTTGGGTTTTGGGTCTCTTGTAAATTTACCCTTTCTTGTAAAAATTGGGTATCTTAATTTTGAATCATCACGAAATAATTTTTCGTTTTGCTGTTCCAATTAGCAATTTTTTATTACTATTATTATGTATTTTTCAAATGAAAGTTCAGCTAAATCTGAATGAGGAAAAGCTTCTAGCTTTCTCTTGTGTAAATTAGTCAGAAGTTGGTCTTTCCCTCTCTCTCTTTTTTTCTGAATTAATTCTTCTTGATTGCCTTTGGTCTTGGAAATAGGGATTTTACAATGGAAATTTTTTGTTTCACAGAAATAGTTTAGTTCTTTTTTAGGAACAACTTGTTTCTTGTTATGTGAATGACCTTTTATTTCACTACAAGTATTAAACGAATTAGGATGGAATATGTCTAATTTTTAACTTAAACCCCTATTTTCATTTTTTTTTATAAGTACTAAAATCACTTTGTGAGTAAGAAAAATTTGCACTTGAGAAGCACACAAAGAAGGTGAAAAAGAAGGTATCTTCTTTGTATCTAAATCGGCCACTTGGATAAAAGATATCATATAAGTGGAAAAACCAGGGAAATTTGGTGGGGGAGGCAAACGAGAATTGCCATGAAATTTTGTGTTGGTCGCTCATTCACAAACGACGTCGTTTTGCATAAATTGCTAAAATAGTTCCCTTTTTTTTCTTTTCTTTAAAATGGCTTTATGCAATCATCGCCGGAAATGCTCGAACATGCATGGTTGAGATTTACTTTTCCGAAATTGACCCTGAGGGTGGACTGGTCTAGTGGGTTGGTGAAAACCCTCTGTTGCCATGTTTGTACGACGGGGAGTGTACTTAGAAACTCGGAGGGCATAATGGTCATGAAAAAGAATCTGATGGTTTGGGCAGGTGTCGCCATAAACGAGGCCAGCCAAAGTATTGGCTTCGATTAAAGCAATGGGAGCTCCCCAAAAAATAAAAAAAGTCCCACTAAAAACTCCCGTCCAAATGTCTTTTCGTTGTTTTCCATGCCAATTTTTTTTTCTTCCCATAGTTGTTGCATTTTTTTTTACCCATTTGGACAATTCTACCCTCTTTCCTTTTTTATTCCAAATTCTCCCCTTCAAATAAAAGCTCAATAATAATTTACCATATCTACCAATTTTCTTTCATGCATGACACCCGCTGGTAGATGAGTTAGACAAGGGTAGATGTGTTTGTTAGTTTCTTCTTTTTGTCCATTTAAGTTCAATTCCCATGACCTTTCATTAAGCCTCGTTTCAATTTTGACTGTTAAACATGGTTTGATGATAGTTAGGTAAGCTCGAATGACTGACTGAGAGAAACTATATAAAGAACATGTTTTCTATCATATCTAGAAAGAGATTCCTATCGGGTTGAAAACCTGAAAATAATAGGACCATCTTCATATCTTTATTATTCACCAAAAACTTTCTTTCATACATGTACAATAGTAAGGAAATTAAAAAAAAAAATCTTAACTTCCTAAATAGCAAATAGTTAATAATTTTAGCATTTAAAGCTCAAATCAATGTCAACTCCCTTTTGGTCACTTTTGCTTATGAAATGCTGGTGCCCACTCCTAATTATATTAAAAAAAAAAAACTGAAATTCTGATAAAGCTATTTAGTAGGTTGAGTTTACAAATCATCACAAGCGAATTTTATTCTTTCTTTTGTTAAAAAGCTATTAAAAGCTCATAACACTGTATGTTGGTTTAGTGACAGGGTTGGTCGAGTTCTAATGGGGTGTAACGACAGCAAGTAATGATTTCATAGTTACAACTCAATTGGTCTAAGTATGGGCATTCTCTATACCTTGAAGTCTTTTGTATTTATGAGTTTTTATTTTTTCCCAATCAATTAAGGTTGGAAAGATTCGACCTAAAACCGTGAACTTAATTCTAGTGAAATTATCGCTAGTCAGGCTTGCAAATCTCTGGTAACATGATCTTCTTTACATAAAAAGATAAGCGTCTAATCCTCTTTTATTGTAATTTTACTATAATTTTTTGTCTGGTTACAAAGAAAAAAGGAAAATCACTATCTTAGAAGCGGCAAGCATTCAACCACCATACTTTTCTTTTTAGTATACATAAATAATAACACACACATTTTTCATAAAACAGATCAATCACAAAGATTTTCAGGAGAAAGAATTAAGTAGACCTGATTACATTATGATTTCTAGATAATTGTTAATTAAAAAAGAATTTGTTGACATAAAATGATTTAAAATAAGGGGCATAACACTTATCCAAAAGCTCAAGTGAATCTACAGCATGGAGTTTCAACAACTACAATTGGCAAATATGTATAGAACTTTTGCCCCGTTTTAAAGTATAGGTCAGGGAAGATATTTGTATGCGAACAACTTCAATGAATTCCAAAAACCACGCTTGGGATGTCACTGAATCCAACCCAATATATCCCAAAAAAAAAAAAATAATAATAATAATAATAGACCTCTTTTTTTTATTTAATTAATTTACCAAAAAAAAAAAACTGTCCAAACTCCAAACTATGACACTTGTACCTAATTTAGAATATTAAATGACCAGTGAGAGCACTCAAATTTTTGAGAGTTTTCTCGTAAAAGTTTAAAAAAGAAAATTTACTTTGTCCTTTTTTGACTATATATTTTATAACCACTAATAGGCAAGTATGCTGTTTTATTGGGACATTCAGAAATTTAGTTACTTAAACCCTCAAAAAAAAAAAAAAAAAAAAAAGGTTTGGGCATTTGTATCAAAAAGAGAATATGTAGTAGAAAACTTTTAAGAGATACTATCTGTAGTGTTTCATTAGATGGACAATAATTAATCAAGTTTGAAGTAGACGGCTAGAAAGTTTTGTTAGTGTGATCATTGGTGCATCTGATTACGTAGTACCATTTTTTTTTTATTTTAAAAATGGCTTTAATATGGTCCCAGCAAAAGAGTCGCTTCAATAAGAGCGTATTTGTAATTTTCTTTTGACATATTGGGTTTTTTTTTTTTTTTTTTTTTAACAATATTAGGTTGTTGAATCTCCATTTCTCACACTTTCTCTCGCACCCTTTCTTTCTTCTCTGCCAAACACAAAATTGGGAGAGAAAGAAGAATTGCAGTTTGCAGAGAGAGTGGAATCTCTTTTTACCTGCCATATAGCTTAGAGAGAAGAAGACATGACATTCAAAAATAGAAGAAACCCTATTCTTAAAAAAAAAATGATTCTGAAAAGAAAAATGAATAAATATCCCCTCAAAAAAAAAAAAAAAAAAAAAGAGGAGAAACATTTACAAATGGAAAAATAAGAAGATCAAATGGAGCATTCAAAACGAACTATGAATTTTTATAACATAGACGAAGTAGTGGAAGTATGATTTTGAACAAAAATACTTCATCAAATTATTAATGAACTGAGAATTGGAAAATTTTCTACGAGACCCAAGCTAAATAGAGGGGTATATGTCCTTCATGGGTATTGTCATTAGGGAAGGGGTGAGGGCTTAGGTCCCCTACCGTTAGTAGTGATCCATGCAGAGGACGGAAACCGTCGACGACATAGGTTGTGGAATCGCAATTGTGATACGGAAGTCGTGATCACAGCACCGTCGACGGCGAAGGTTGTGAGGTCAAAAGAGAGTGGATTACAATATATGGGTCACGATGATGCAGCCTCCACGGCATTGCTTCCAAGGCAACAAGAACCCCTCCCACGGTGGTTCTTGGGTTTTTTTTTTTTTTTTAATGGAAAATTTGTTTGTTTAGGTAAGAGAAGAAAAAGGATCCGGTTATATGCATCAATGTATACTTAAGCTTTTGTGTAACTAAGTGATCCTGTTTGTGTGATTTAATCTTTGATAACATACATTTTAGTAATTATAGATAATGTCTCTTAAATTATCTCTACCACCACGTACTCTCCCTTTATCAAAAATTTGGATCTTTTATTTTTTAATTTTCTTTGTTTTTATTTTTTTTATTATTTTACAATATTAATTCGATTAAAGCAAAAGAGGGTATTTTAAGGAATGAGAATCTTTCACTTTATGCTCGGCCAATGAATACAGAAAGAAGGGACAATTGGCTCAAGTCTCGGTGACCCCCGGCACATATTCCTCGAAGAATAGCTTTGCCAACCCCAGCATCTTCAGTTTGCGTTTGCTATCACCGTCCACGTGTCCTTTGGTGCCTCGTTTACCCCTGATTCCCGTGTTTTTCTGTCATGATCTTCCCCCCCCCCCCCCCCCCCCCCTTTTGTTTTTTTTGGGTTTAAATAATCCTGAGATAATCATTAATCCCATTTGATGCTTGCACCGGAGGTTCATTAATCTCATGATTGTCAATCTAAAACAGGATAAGTGGAGGATTTCTTAACTATAATGTGAAAAAAGATTTTTTTTTAAAAAAAAAAGGTTCATAATTTCCTATGCAGAATTTGTAAATTTGAGAATTAAGCGAAGCACAGAAAAAAAAAAAAAAAAAAAAAACCCGATCAAATTGTGCTGTTTTTTTATCATCAAATCTTCGTCAAAAACCATTAAACAAAATCCTTGTCAAATATGATCAATTTTGTATATCTTTTATTTGATTTTAGGATAAATTACCCGGATAGTTATTAAATTATTGTGTTTGGGATATTTTAGTTACTATTCATTTTTTTTGTAACTTAATAATCGTGAAAATTTTAAAAAGTTACAAAAAGATCATTTTTATAATAGATTTTGTTAATTACCATTAACGGATTAACTTAATTACTCAATTGATCCTTAAAATATTATATTTATGATGTTTTGGACAATTAAGTCAATCCATTGAGTTAACGGATTCTGTCAGAAAATGATTTTTTTTGTAATCTTTTTTTAAAAATTCAAGACTATTCGGCGATAAAAAAAATGAGGACTACAATGTCACAAATTCAATAATTTAAGGATTATCAAAGAATTAACCTTGATTTTAAAACCAACAAACATTTAAAAACACATGATATCGGTAAAAGTTCCCATCAATTAACTTAGGTGGCTCCTTTTGTATGCAATGTCAAATGAAATTGACCAACTATATGAATAAGCACAAAAATTTTAGAAATACTAAATCAGTGTACTGAGGATAAAAAAAGAAAAAGAAAGTTAGAATATGCAATATCTGTCTTGTGGGTTTGGGAGTCTTGTACTAACTTGACAATTATGCAACCAAAAATTTATCAAATATATATATATATATATATATATGCAACCAATATTGCAGAGAGAATATTCACTCATTGCCACGAGGTCTCCAACTAGTAGTAGTACTAATTTGTGATGATGAAATCCGACATTTTTTTTTCTTTCTTTTTCTTTTTGGCCTTTGTTGGGTTGGTAGAAGTCACAAGTTTAGAACGGAATCATTCACTTAAAATTTCTATGCCTCCGTTTCATAAGTTAATTAGAGATGAAATTTTTACTTCGAAATTGATTTACTTTTTAAAAATTAGTTATAATTTTTATTAATTTTTCAAAAAAACTCATATAAAAAATTTGAGTTCTAATTAAAACACCAAACAAACCTTATCTCTTGGTGTTTTCAAAACTCCAGCAGTTTAATATAATAAGAAGCTAATTTAGTCCACAAGAAAAAGTGTTGGATCAAGATCCTAGTCAGGCTTGGAAATAGAGAGTTTTGAGTTTGATTCGAGGTCAAATTGAAATCATAAACAAGTTGGCTAAAATCTAAGAAAGATTTTTTTTTTTAATTTAAATATGGGACTATATATAGTCCACCACACAATTGACGATATACCATATCTGTCATCGATTGGAAGGGTTGGTTGGTAACATAGACTAGTCCTCACGCATTTTTGCGTTTACCGAACTATTAATCTTTTTCTTTTCATATATATATATATATATATATATATACACACACACACACACACCACATCTGTCATCAATTGAAAGGGTTGGTTGGTAACATGGACTAGTTCTCACGCATTTTTGCGTTTACCGAGCTATTAATCTTTTTCTTGTCATATATATATATATATATATATATATATATCTTTTTGGCCTTTTGGAGTGAGACTATTTACATCACAGTTGATAATGACATGAATAAGAATCCTCTTTGTCTAATAGGGTGAAATGTATCTAAGTAAAATTTGTCCAATTTTAAACAAACTTCAACATTAGTGGCTCATCAACAATTCATTGATTAAGTAGAAGTAAAATTATTTATAAACACTATTCAATCACAACGTGAGTGTTGCTATTGTTCATTAACATGTAGAGGGACCCGACTAAAGAAAAAGTCATAGCTTGTTAGAATACATTTCATTCGTTTATATAAATATATTGATAGTGATAATATATATTCGTATGATTTTGTCAAACGCACAGCAGAGAGGGACCGAGCAAGCATATATAATAAACTCTCTTGCTCTACATATTTGTTTATATAATTTGACTTTGTCAAACACAACCGAGGGGCCAGAAGCTACCAATACAAAAATGGTAAATTTGGGGAAAGGGTCAAGATTTTGCACATTTGATAATCAACGTCCTCAACGCTAAGACTAGACTCATCCAATCTGAACATCAAGTTGTGCTTTTGTTGCAAACTTTTATGATTAAAATCACGTTATGTTTGTGACAGGGACTCAACTTTTAAATCAACCAGACGTGCTTGACTCGGTATTTGTGGCCTTAACACATTCTTTTCGACGCTCAAAAGCATTACCTATATATATCCTTATCCTAAAATAAAGATATCGTTCAAATCACTCTTTTAAGTAACTTTCATTGCCAAAAAAAAAAAAAAAAGTTTACAAACATGCAATTATGGAAGAACGATTTTTACTCATTTTCTTTTGATGATGTGATCCTTTATAATTTTTTCTTTTCTTAAACTTAGAGTCAAAGATTCGAACTATATATCTCAAAATAAGATCATATATAAAATTACAGTCATATTATGCATGCAACAACAATCCTTTACAAATTTTTCAGGAGAAAATGGAGAAAAGGAATATGTGTTTTCCAAGTCTTCACCTTAATTGAGTAGAAGATCCCAAAAACACTAGCAAATAGCAAACATGAGGAAATGGGGCATGATTTGGATGACAAAATAACCAATAATTGAGGTTCGATAATGGAAACATAAAAAGATTCCTTGGACAGAAACTGCTTTCAATGATTAGAATTTGACCACTTCTCCACCTAAAAAAAAAAAAACCTATCTATTTAAGACAGATAGTATACACCTCATTGGAGACTACCACATTGGTTGGGCCACTAATAGGCAAATTCGAATAGGTTCGTAGTTAATAGTTTAGATTAATTTTACGAATAGCCGACGATGCACCTAATTTCACTTTATCCTGAATTATCAAAAGTAGAAACCTATGGTGTAGTTACATAAATATATATATAAGTATATGTGAACAGTTTTGATAATTTAAGAGATAAAGAAAAATAACGTACATGGTTCAGAGTCATTCAGAAAATTAATCCTAATAGTTTTTACATTTAAATAGCTAAAATATGATGAAAATTTTTTCCATTAAAAGAAAATAGAATAAAATTTGCATTACGGGAGTTTGGCATAACCATCCAAACTCCCCAACTCAAACTTTTTTTTGTCTTTTTTTCAAAAAGTTTTTGTCTTTTTCTCAAAAAGTTTTTTGTCTTTTCTGAAAATTCAAAAAAAATTTAGGTATACGAATAGCCGACTATACGCACCTAATTTCACTTTATCCTGAATTATCAAAAGTAGAAACCTATGGTGTAGTTACATATATATATATATATAAGTATATGTGAACGGTTTTGATAATTTAAGAGATAAAAGAAAAATAACGTACATGGTTCAGAGTCATTCGGAAAATTAATCCTAATAGTTTTTACATTTAAATAGCTAAAATATGATGAAAATTTTTTCCATTAAAAGAAAATAGAATAAAATTTGCATTACTAAATCAAACCATCTATTGATAGTTCTCACCGTAAAATTTCTTTGAAGAAACAATACACTAAAAAAATAATAATTTTATTCTGTTAATTTTGTAGAACATACTAACAAAAAATTTGTCTGTTTGTTTTATCATTTAGCCAATCAACATACTATTTTCTATTTCTGATTACTCCATAGGGAGTAATTTGATATACTTTACCAGCACAAGGCCAACCTTATAAGCCTCGCAGATAGTTAGTTACATTACACGTTTGAAAAGAACGCAAAGCATGTACAAATTACAAATCAAACTAATTAATATATACTAATATGACTAGCGTTTAAACATAAAATTATTAAGTAACAATAATACTAATAGTAAATTAATTTATACCTCTTTTGAATGGTGTCAGGCATGTACAGGAATGGAAGAGCTCATAGATACACAGCCTTTCAAGCGCTCAAGAATGGCGTTTCGGCTGACCAGCCTCGAATGGTAAGTGAGAGGAAGACCTTCCTTGACACACTCATCATACTTCTCCAAAACAGACACAATGTCACTAAAATCCGGCCGCTTTGAGGGGTTTGCAGCCCAGCAACGCTTTATGAGGTGTGCGAGCGCTGGCTGACAACTAGCCGGTAGTGGAGGCCGTTCATTCTGCCACAGAAAATGAACAGGACAAGATTTGAATCTAATTTGCAACTTAAATTGGATGTCACTTAGGCTCTTGTTCTATTTCCTTGAATTTCATAGATATCAAGAGTGGTTTTTTTTTTTAGCCACTTTGAAGTTCCAAGACAGACAAAGGATAATGCCACAACATGACACGTTGTACAGACGCATTGCCAAGTGGGAAGGATTTAGACAGAATAAAGTTGTGTACTACATAATAAGAGACTTTGCGTAGGTAACGTAACATATTTTAAGAATACCACAGTTAGTATAGAATATTATAGAGCACTTCTATTTGTCCCGAATAGCTTATTATCCCTTTCAGAATTTTAAAAACTAAAAAGCCCCTCTTTTGGACTTCTTGTAAGAAAAAATATGACATAGTATCAACTTAAAAGTAGTAGGTTACGAGTAAGAATGGAAAGGCATCTAATTGTAAATTGAGGGTAGCTATCTGACCTTCTCGGCCACAGCGAATGCAGCCTGCACAGGGGTCATTCCTTGGAAGGGCAGTAACGCCGTCGTGAGTTCCCATAACACAATTCCAAAACTATAGACGTCGACTTTCCTAGTATAAGGCTTCTCCTTAATCATCTCCGGCGCCATCCAACGGTAAGTTCCCTTGTTCCCTTTGGTCTCCCGGCACTGCGTTTCGAGACAGGACGTGCCAAAATCCCCCACCTTAACCCTCATTTCGTCATTAAGAAGCAAGTTGTTGGATTTCAAGTCCCTGTGGATTACACCTTGCGAGTGAAGGTACTCCATTCCTCGAGATATGTCAAGAGCTAACCTAAGAATTGTTTCTGTTGAAAGTGAGTAGGGCTCCTTCTTGTTGAGGTACATCCTCAGCGTTCCTTGTGACATGTATTCTGTGATGATACAGTACACTGGGGGCTTTTTACAAGCTGCAATAAACTGTAAAGAAACACAAAAATAAAACAATGCAAGAAAAAAAAAAAAAAACATAAAGAAAGTTACAACGAACATATCTTCTGTCAATTTTTTCCATTTACCCTGTCCATCTAATTAAGTGTTTCTGTTATCCTAAATTTCCTATCTCATTTGTTGTTCCCCTAATAGTATTTTGCCGTATCATCTGAATTTAAGAATTTAATCATATAAAAAATATTAAATACTAAAAATTGTTAAATAATTTGATTAGTTATCAAAATACTATTAAGAAAATAATTATTGAGACAGACACGGCAAATAGTAAAGCAAAAATCTTAGCCAAGCACAAAGACAGCTGCCTTCATCCCCCTCCCCCCCCCCCCTTCAATCCCTAAGAAATGGTGAAGAAATTGAATTTCATAATTTACTATTTTGACACTCTTGTACCATATTAAGTGAGTTCAAATTCAACGCATTCTCAAAAGTTAACTTAAAAGATAAAGGGGTATCTAATCCACCTATAAATATCATAACAATCTAATAATTTAGTGATATAGGAGAAATTCTTCTTCTAGTATTCTGACTCTTCACAAACAATGTAATTGGGTAAATCCGTACGTTAAGACACCAAGTCAAGATGAAATCCAACTTAGCCTATGATTACAAAACCATTAAAATAAATAAACAAATTTAGTAACGTATTTTGTTATCAAAAGTCTACATAAATAGTTTTCAATTGGGACCCCAAAAAAAGAAGAAGGAAAAAAAAAAAAGGAAAAAACTTGCCTGCACTATATTGGGATGAAGGAGACGGGACAGAAAGGCGACTTCAGACTTAAATTGCTGCTCAAGCAAGGCTCTGGTCTCTACCTTCTGGTTCGGAATCCTGACCATTTTGACAGCAACGGCTCTCTGCTTGTAAATCCCTCGGTAGATCCTACTGTGAGCTCCTGACGCGAACTTGTTCCCTATAAACAGCTGCGACAGATCCGCCGTCCACTCTTCCTGGTCCTCCTTCGACGGCTCCCACGATTCCACATTCTCCGAGTCCAATATCATCGACCATGATTCCAGGCTGTCGAACCTCTTCCTCTCCAGATTCTCCACGTCCGAATTCATCTGCCTTTTCGACGCCGACGCCGACGCCGGCCCCGGCCCCGCTAAAGGCTTGCTCTTCGACCTCCTTATGCGAAGCGCATGGAAACACGACGACGCCATGTGAGAGAGAGATATAGTGAGAGAGAGTCTGTGTGATGTCTGTAACTTTTGCAAAAAAAGGAGTTTTTTTTTTTTTTTTGTCAAAACAGACAATCAAAAGGGATTTTCCTTCTGAATGTGTGAATTGATTTCAGGAAGTGCATGAACTGATTCAGAAACATGGGATCTAAACAGGAATGGAGAGGAAAAACGGGTTATCATGAACTTGTAAAAACAAAGACGGAATAATAATAATCTTGTTCTTGTGACATCCATTGATGTTCTCTTTCTTCTTCTAACATTTTCCCATGTCACACATGATCAAAGAAGTGACCGACTGATGGGAACTTCATGACGACGACAACTGAATTCGAGGGAAAACAGGTTTCGGAGATTCATAGCTAGGGGAAACGGAAAGAGAGGAAAAGAAAATCCATGAAAGTGCGGATTTTGCAGAGATAAAAGCAGAAGAAGCAAAAGAGCAAGAGAGGAGGCAGTTTTTCACGGCTGGTTTCTGATAGGATCAGGAGGATTAGGTTGTTTGGCAGTAGAAAGATGAATTCAAATGCAGAGTTTCCATGGGTGCCCCGTGATTGCTCGGTTCAAAAAGTGAACCTTTTTTCTCTGTAGACAGAGAAAGAGAGAGAGAGGGAAAGAGTGTTTTTTTTTTTTTTTTTTTTTTTTTTTTTGGGTTGCACTTGGCCATTTCCAGCACCTGTGATTTATGGTGCAGGCACTTGTTAGCATCATGAACGCTAATAAGTGGGCAGCGTCAAAAAAAGACATTCACAGATGATGCTTTGCTTTGTTTTGCTGCCCTTGGAAACTTGGGATTGTCCCCTTCTTTTAACGGTATTGCCACTAGTTTTTGTACTCTAAAAAAAAATTGTTAAGTCAGACAAGGGCTTTTAGGCTTTAATGGAAATACATGTATGTACACTGCATATATGTATGTACACTGTTTATATCATACAAGTGGCATGCATGCGCGGGACCATACAACTAGATGAAAAGTGGCGAATCAATGGCCAAATCATTTATTACAATTTATTATTAATGATTTATTGGACTTGAACATTTTCTACTTGTAAGGTGCTGTTTTTTTTTTTTTTTTTTTTTTTTTTTTTTTTTTTTAACGAACAAGGTGTTTCTAAATATAATGTCAACATATGGGCCACCAAAAAAAAAAATTGCAGGAATTGTAACTGCTTAAAAGGGGAATCCACAAATATTGGTCAGAGCACCCCAAAAAAAAAAGTTCAAATTGTTGGAAACAATATGTTTACTTTCGCTAATCGTTGCAAACATTTTATTTATCTTGTTCATAGCTAGACCAATGTTATTTTTGTTTCTTGAATTAAAAAAAAAAAAAAAAAAGCATCATTGTCACATATGTGTTTTATAAATTTTATAATTAGTCTTACTTTACAACTTTAAAAACTCTCATTTAACTCTTGAATTTTTAAATTAGTCTCACTTAACCCTATCTGTAAAAATCAATACGAAAAAAAAAAGGAGAACTTAGTATCACTTAACCCATTTTATTAAAATTACTATAAAAATTACAGTAAATAGACCATTTTTAAAACATAACTGTTTTAGATAAGTAGAAAATTTACGATAAATAACTTATTTACTAAAATATTTATAAGGTGATTTTACAGTAAATATGTTCTTGTAATAAATTATTTATTGTAAATATGCTATTTATCTCAAATATTTCTTAAAATATGTGATTTTTCATTAATATTTTCAGAAAAAAAAAATACTATTTATCTTTTTCACTCAAATTTCTACTAAAAACAAATAGAAAAACTCCGTATGATTGTACTTAAATCCTTATTTTCCAATTTGTTGCTAAAGTTAATTAGGATTAATTCGAAATTAAGAGGCAGAATAAGATTTTTTAAAATTTAAGGGATAAAGTGAAAATGATGAATATATTAAGAGACCACTTTATGAGAATCATCTTTAAAAAATAATAAATAAAATAAAAAACCCTACAAGGACTTTATGTGCGCCCATAACTCCGATATGAGGGGTTTAGAGGTAGGTAACCTTTTTATAAGAAGTTTTTTAACGAAACCAAAGTTTTTAAAAATTAGTTAAAAATTCTTTTAAAAAAGAACTATTAATCAATTTTTTTAAATATTTAATCAATACTTCACTAAATAATATTATTAATTTAATATATCAGTGATTAGCTGTAATTAATTATTGGTTGATCATAATATAAATTATCAATTTTCAAGTTAATCACTAATTTTCTTTTGTTTTCGCTTAAAAAAAAAAAAGTTCATTATTCCCCTCTTCTCTCTCTTTGGTGTTATGTTTGGGAGCAGGTTGCTTATTGTACTGACCTTGTTACAATTCATTCCATCTTAAAGTAAGCAAAGAACGTAAGAATTGAGAATTTTGTCTTTGTCAGTTGTCTCTTTCGGTTTTCTGTGGACAATCAATTGGATTTTCTTCCCCGACAACAAAACTTTAGATGCTTCAAAACGTCAAAAGAAATTTGTTTTCCCCAAATTGGTTCCAATTAAAGTCCTACTTGTGTCCCACACTTGAAGCCTGCATATTTTGAAAGCAAAGCAAGCTTTTTTTTTTTTTTTTTGCCCCCTTCTTTTCTTAAAACAAACAGTTTCTCCCAAGCTTAAGCTCATCGCTTTATTCCGAAACCAATCAACATGACATTGGCAGGGAAAAAGGAGAGAGTAAAAAAATATATATAGAAATTGAAATGAAATAAAAGGTTCTCCATTAATGTATTTGTACGATGAAGAATCAAATATTGGGTTTCTGATCACAACTAGCTTGGAACATTTCTCTTATTTATATATTTTGGAATCACATTAACAGGAAAAAAAAAACATTTTTCTAAAAGCGCACAATGGAAAGACACATCCCCCTTTAGAAAATAAATTCCCTTTGGAGTGGAGTTTATTTCCACTTCACTTTGCATATTCATCTTGTTTTTTTTTTATCACATTAGGTAACTCCATACACAAAGGTGGTTTAATTAACTATATAAGCTCTCAGAATATTTTCAGTGCTTACTTTATTATGTTAAAAAAAAAAAAGATTAGTGGTGTTCTCACGCTCTAATCCACTGTTACTTTCTTAATCTACTGATATCACAGGAAGAACATAAATCAGTCTGTTTTATATTCTTGTCAATATTTTCTAGATATTAATATATGTCAAGCATACAATCTAAAGTAAATGTAGACGTAAAAAATTGAACCTCTAACGCATGAGAGAGAATCGCATAGCAATCGTCCCTAGCAACTTACAAGGGCTTTGAATCCGTACTTGGGATGGGCTCTATGCAAGCTTCGTCAGAAAATCACAACTCGCTTCAAGGAATAATTGGACTCCAGTTAGATGTACAAACCCACATTAAATTTCAGCCCATTACGCCTGTAGTAGAAGCAACACTTTTTTTTTTTTTTTTTTTTTTTTTTTTTTTTTTGAGATATGAAGCAACACAAAAATTTGGAGTTCGAAAATCAATGAAATTGAGTTGGCAAGATTGACAGAATAAAGATAGAGAGATTAAAAAGGCAATATTCATTGTGAGAATTATGCTTTTATCTTATTAATAAGTATTGTTTTTTTTTTAATTATTAGATTAATTTTTTAACGATATGATCTATGAGTGTTTATGTTAAAAAACTTACAACGTGGTACATAGAATTGCTTTCTATTATAGATCTAACGACTAAATTACAGTTTCTATTAAAAATTTTTCTCACAGAGGAAAAAGACGGTGATAGGTACCTGCCGGACTGGTGAACCTTAAACTGCATCAATAGTCTCTTATAATTACAGAGATGGAAAACAACTGAATGGAAAATAAGCTGAGTTTTTGGCTATAATAATTATAATCACCAACTCATTGGAATTATTAACACTGATGTAAAGACAATGACAGAGATTAACCGTTAGCAGATTCTCAAGACTTATGAATCATCCAACATCTGTAGTGTTAATAATATGAAATGGGGCAGCCCAAGTTTTGCCACTTAGCAAACAAACGTCGTCCGTGCCATCTGTGCCAGAAAGTATGGTACCTAAAGCGAAATTTGCAACCAATTGATCCGTTTAGAAAAGAGGTAGCAGATCGGTTCCATCATTATTGTAGGAAGTTTCGTATCATCCGATATCTATGTTAGATTTGATCAAAATCACATTAGAACGAAAAACATATGTAAAATGACACAATCTATTCTAAATCTAATGGTTGAAATCAGATAGCATCTATAAAATTGTTAGTGCATTGATGAAGGATCAAATAGGAGAGAGAGTACACCCACAAGGGTGATTGGGTGATAAAATAGGATGATGCATTCTTTAACCTCTTCCTTCATCCACTCAGATTTGAATCCTATGAAACTCCCGTAAGTCCTCCGCTCCACCTTAGACTGTAGATGCATTGGGTTAGTGATGTTCTGGGTAGGGTCTGTGTTGGTAACTAAAAGAAGTTGGGTTAAATGTGATCTCTTTCTTGCCATATATAGGAAAGTGGATCCCGTCTGTGAGACTGAAATTGGAGCGATAAAGGGGTCACCATCAGAGCTTTGAATAAAATCTTGAAAACTAGAAATCTCAATAGTGATTGAGCAATCATCAACTCTCTTTGAAGTTACAATCATTAAGCTATTTATAAAGAATTACAACAATAAGTTAATATTAACTAAAAAAAATCTAAATAATTTTAAAAGATGAACACAATCCTGAATTTAAAATCAAATACTAAAGTTTATAAATATCCTAATAGATAAATATACAAGTTTAATTCAACTTTCTTATTTAGTTCTTACAAGTTTATAAATATCCTATCAAATTTGTCTAAAGAAATTATCTTACTATCAAACTTCAAACAAATTCACACCATTTGATTAGATCTTTTGATCACAATTAATGGCTATAGAACATATGGATATAAATATAAGGAAAAATTTTTGTTTTTAGTAAGCCTTTTTCTTTAAATAATTAAGGACAAAGAAAAAAAAAAAAAATGACCCTTAATTAGTCATATCATTTTTTTTAACGAACAATACTACCAAATATCAATAATGATAAATATCATTCATTAATAAAATATGAGCATTATAATATAATACTCATAAGTAAAACTCAACATCTCTTGTATTCTAAACCATTTTTCTTTTTTTGCTCTTGATAATGCCATGGACATGAGATCCATTCCAAAGGAAACGTCCTTTGTCACAGTGATGTAACTCTCCAGCTTGGATTTTATACTAAAATTGTAATTAGCTTTCTAATAAAATTTCTACCCTGGAAAAAGTAGAGGACCATATAAATCCTTCCACCGACAAGTTTCAATGTCATTTTTTTTCCTAAAAAAAAGAAAGAGAAAAATATATTTCTTCCGAAAATAAAAAAGAAATAGAATTAGTCAGGCACGTTATTTTGTCTCATCTGGAAAGCCATTCAAACAATTTATGAACAGTAAAACAAATTGTTGAAGAAAATTTGATTAAACAAAAAAGTTCCATTTCCATGCACGTTAAAAGGCATAAAAGATCTCTTTTTTTTTTTTTTTTGGTAAATAAGGCATAGAAGATCTCTTAACTCACCTTTTAAAACACTTGGAAGTAAATAACAAAAAGGATAAATTATTAAATTGTCCCTGAATTTTTATTTTGTATAACTTTGATAGCTGAATTTTTTTCATAAATAGAATGTTTCTAAACTTTTAAAATATTTCTGCAATAGTCATTTATGTCAATTTTTAGACGTAATCATTAGTTAACATCATTTTTTGACCAAATATTAATGGATTCATTTAAAAATTAACAAAAAAGACTATTATCTCAATATTTTAATAATTTATGGGCATTACTATTCTTTTTTTTTTTTGTACCGAGAATGACTATAAACTATTAAACGTTGTTACAGTAATCATTTCCGTTAATTTTTAATGAAATCTAAAGTTAACATTACTTTTTGACCAACTCACTAACTGATTCGATTAAAAAATTAACAGAAATGACTATTGTAGCAATATTTTAAAGTTTAGGGGTATTCTAACATTAAAAAAAAGTTTAGAAATCAAAATCGTAAAAAGTTAAAAGTTTAGGGATTAAATGAGTAATTAATCTAACAAAACTAACACACAATAATAATGTGGTCGGATATAAAATTAACATTTATATTTTTAGAACAACAGTTTAATAATGCTTAAATCTATTAGATCAAAATATAAAAATACATAAGAAATGAAAAATGTTATATGTATATATATATATATTCAAGCTATAATAATTTAACAAAAATTTAACGTCTAAAAATGTCAATAGAGTTTTTTTTTTCCCCTTAAATTCTACCACATAATTATATATTTTTTTTTATGGAAATCCGATATTACAAAACAAATCTCACCACCTTTTTCGTTTCGTTGTACAAAGAAGAAAAAGATCCGAAAGCGATGGCGAATCAACGTATTTAGAAAGTGAATCTTTTTTTTAATTTTGCTAAAGCGAAAGTGAATCTCAATCAATGGGTCTCTATTCTTCAAGTTTGACTAATAACTAATGATTAAGAAAGTCAAACGTGTTTCCTTAATGGGACTAATCACCAATTATCAAACCTCTAAATTTTCAGCTTTTTTTTTTTTTTTAATTCGCTAAATAGGTTCGTGACAAAACTGTTCCTTTCAATCCAAACATCAACATGAGCTATATTTCACCTAACTTGTGGCCCATCTACTCATTATTAACATCATAATTTTGAATAATATCATCATATCTAACTCTAGCTCTGCATTATATAATTCCAGCTCTAGCTTTGCATTATGTAATTCTATATAGTTTTCCACTGACCTGTTTTTTTAATTTTATTTTTAACTGGAGTTTTGAACTCTATATTCTATGATAAAATTAAGTATATTATTACTTTTAAATTATATCTACAGTCACTCATTCTATTGATTTTTTAATTTTTAGTTTTGGTGATTGGTAATATTGTTTTTTATGGATTTTTTTAATTTTTATGGAATGGTGTGGATAATAAACAATGATTTGTCAAAGACTTAAAGGATAAATTCACACCGTTAGTATATTATGATTAGCCAACCGTAATGCTAATTAACATAGAATTTTCCGAAAAATATAAGCAAACAAATTTTTAGCAATCGCATGTCCCACGATAACTATAACGACCAAATTTATAATGAATGGGATTGAAATTTCTTATATCGAACACATTATTAAAAAGTTATATTGTTTTTCTGTACTAAAAAAAATAAAGATTTTGTATTTCTGGGATACAAGAAACGATGTCTATGTGCGTGCGTGTGTGTATATATATTTAAATATTTATTATGTGTACGATTTTCTATGTTCATAAGTTTTTAGGGGACAGTTTCATATAAATTAGGAGTTGCTATTTCTCACCATTTTTATTCATTATTATGGATACCGCAGATTTTTTTTTTTAATGAAAATTGAGAGTGATATGTTTTTATTTTTCTAGAAAAATTATATGAATTTTATTTTTTAAATAATAAAAGATATGATTGTCAAGAGTATGGAAAATATAATTTCTGATAAAAAAAAATGGAAAAAGGACTAACTGGTTGCTGCTTCCGACTCATACAAGACACGCTCTACCCACTTGCATATCTCATTATTATTTATTTTGTGAACGTTTATTAAAGAGCTTTTTTTTTTATTTTAAACTTAAGATCTTTTATTTTCAGTATTAAATAGTTTAAAAAGTTTACCTAAAAAAAGAAATCGTTTCAGGAAAATGTTTTAAAATTATTCGATGGTAGAAACTTTTTTTTTTTTTTTTTTGGCAATATGGAGAATTAATATAATATTTCCGACAACCAAACAGGTGCCATGCGCCCCTATAAATTATCATTCATTTTTCAACAAAATGTACAAAAGTCAGCGTTTTAATGAACAAATAATTTGGAAATTCAGATATTTATCCTGAAAAAATTGAAAATGCCTATCTCAAGATTGCAAGACGATAAATCATGTTTCCATGATGAATTAAATTTCAATAAATTAGGATACGTGAAAAAATTATCTCTTTCTTTAAGTATATTTTTTTAATAAATATTTCAAGTTTTGTTAAATTAGAAAATGATTATTTTTTTAATAATCAACAATTAGTAATTACTATAATGATATAATTTTTTTATCAATTAGTTGATTATTCTTAATCACAAATTCAGCATATCAATATAGTCAACCATATAATATGAATCAATCAATCAATATTTAATAATCATCGATCTTCTAAAAAAAGTTGATTATTTTTTTAAACAAGTGTTTAAAACGGTCCATCTACCTAATTTTTTTTCCTAATTATGTATAACGCAAATAATACTTACATAACCTAAATGGATCTTCAATATTCCGATGCACATGAAATCTACTATTTTTTTATAGTGTTTTGTGATATAGTATCAACAGTACAGAGATTTTCGACCCCAAAAAAAGGTAAATATAGTTTTAATGAAGTTGTAATTTAAAAAAAATGTACAGACAAATTATCAGCGTTAAAATGTTTTTTAAACTATATATTTTTTCATAAGAAAAATTTATGGTAAGAATTATTTTTTTTTTAAGAAAAATCGTTTGTTTTATCTATAAGATTAATTTTTTAATGACTTGATATGCAAGTGTCAATGCTAAAAATTTATTATGATCGATGCATAACTGCTTTCAGTCATAGATCAAGCCATTAAAATTTATCGACTAAAACAATATTTTTTTTTAGAATATAGAATCTGTTAGTATAATCAATATTCATATGATACAATAATAGTTTCTATATATAAGCAAAGGAGAATCCTCCACCGAAAAAGCTTATCATCTATATAAGATTCTAAGTAACCAAAATGGCAAAACTTAGCTCCTGAAAAAGATGATAAACCATACACATTTAACAATAACTCTCCAAACTCAAAATAAAAGAATTTTTATAGTTTGGATGATTGTAAATGTATTAACTCCATACATTGGAGATTTTAATCAAGATCTCAATTCTATTGCTTCAAATATTCCTTCATGCTCTGTAGTACCTAGAAAATTACACAATTGATTAGTACAAGTTTATATGAAAAACAATTAGAAAAAACAACTCTAAATTTCAGATTTAGAACTTATCTTGAAGTAAAAACTTATTGGTTGTATCTCCTTAGTTGATATAGACTCCGTTGAAATGATTAGAGAGTTGGAGTGATGGTGAAATAGAAAAGCAATATGCTCTTCCTTTCACGTCTCCAATCAATTACTTTTCAAACTCTCAATGGTAACCCTTTAAAACTCTCACAAAGAGAGACTTTTGACTGGAGTTTTGGTGCCACCTCTGGGTGTATCGCCGGGCTTCTGACCCAAAATCGTCTCAAGATCGGCTTTCTTGTGATGATAGTTGTGTGTGGAGTGGTGTATTTGTTGGGATGAATTTAACCTATCTTGTAGGTGGGTTGTCCTTTTGAGGTAGCTATACTTAGATTTGACTTCCATTCGATGGCTGATGACTTGTTACCAGTGGATCTTTCTTTTGTTTTGTTGTAATAAGGACGTTGATGTTTCCGCTCCTTTGGTGTCTTTTTTCTTTTATTTACTCTAGTATTTTTACTTCGGTAATAATAGAGGCGATGTTCTCCGTTTGTCTAACCCATCCATTTGTTATCAGATGCCGTGGTATAAGTGCCCCCATGTGGGGATTGGTCTCGGTTGACAGGGCTAATTCATTAATTGTTTTGGTGTTTTTTAATGAGCTATGGACAAGCTCGAAATTTATGTGCTAAGCGAGTCTTTCCCCGTTTGAGTTTCGGTACTTGTATTCACCATTAGGTTATTTTGGTCTTTACTAGTGAATCCAATCTTCAATTCGGGATCGAATTCCTTTGTATTAAAGGCTATTTGTGTCTTATATATTTTGTTTATTGTGAAATGAAATTTCCTATTAAAAAAACATATAAATTAATTATACTCAAAATTACTATGATTAATAACAAAATATTATATTCCCTTAAACACATATACATACATATCTATAAAAGCACGCATAGTTTTTTATTAAGGGAAAATACTTATAGTTTTTTTTTCTTTTTTCGAGGGAAAAGTACTTGTAGTTATAATGAAATAAATTTTAAAAAAACCAACAGTTATTACTAAAACAAAATTTTTGAAAAAATATGGATTTTTTTTAAAGTAAAAATATATAGGGAAATGTTGTGATAAAGCCATTTTTATATACCCTATTAGTAAAATTTCTGTTTAAGACAGTTTAAATTTAATCAAACGGAAAAGAAATTAAGAGTGATTAATAATAATTAAAATAAACATTGAAACACATGATTGCAATAAAACAAATAAAAAATGAAGTCTTTTTCTTCGTCCATTGAGGAGGGTTGGTCAGTGGAAAGTTGCCGGAAGGGGTCTAGGGTGATTTCAATGTCGCCATGGGTGAGGGTGGGGTTAGGGGCTTCGATGGGCTTTTGGGGGGGGGGGGGGGGGCTTTGACGGGCATTTGGGTGGGTGGGTGGGGGGGGGGGGGCGGTTTTAGAACTGGGCTTCGATGGATGGTGTAGGGCTTTGATAGGTGTTTGGGGGGGGGGGGGGAGGAGCGGTTTCAGATCAGGACTTTGACGGGCTAAGGGGGGTTGGGGGAGCGATTCGCCATCGATGGATGTTCGGCGGGGGGAGGAGTGGGTTTCACCACCGAACAGTAGAGATTCACCAACATGAGGGCGATTTCTGAGGTAGAGGCCATTGATCATTGGAGGGAGGCCGCCAGTCGTTGGGGGAGGGGGGAGGCACCGGTGGTTACGGGGGATGGTTTCGATCTAAGGGTTGGGTTTTTTTTTAATTTTTGTTTTCTTTGCTTTGAATTTTTTTTTTTTTTTTTATATTATAATTCTATGAACTAAGGTGCACTGTAAGTACTATGGACAAACAACATATTAACTATTGAAATTATATCAAACGGTATATAAAAGAGCTTTACTGATAGGGTATTTAAAAATAGCTCTATCACAGCCTTTCCCAAATATATATATTAATGAAAATATATTTTATTCTAAAAATATATTAATGAAAACAAAGGATTTGAAATTCAAATTTTCCATAACTATTGGAAAAACCACCTAAGCATCCAAATAATAAATATAATAATTTTTTAGAACTAAAATTCAAAATTTAAGACTTTATAAGTTGGAATTTAAATTTACGTCAGTTTGATAACTGTAAGATTTAAATAAGTAATTGCAAAATTTAAATTGGTAACCACTAAATTAAACAATTGTTACCAGAATTTCCAATGTCAGTGTAGTGGAAGAGGATTTCCATAGCATTCATCATTCATGTATCCTCCACATGATTACAAACATCTCTGGTTGAGTGAAAATTATTGCGAAACCAAAGGGTATTCAATTTGGTTGGAAAAATCAATTATGTATGATTTTCAAAGAAGTAAAACTTAAAAGGGAAAAAAGGAGGAGAGAAAAAAGAAAAGAACAGAAACAAAAGATCATTGTGATAAAGAAAATACAAAACAACAAAATTAAAATAAACAAACACAAACATTCAGAATTGTTTGAATAAGGAAAGCATGATGAAAGAAGAAAGCGTAGCCGAGGAGGAAAAGAGATTACTACAGTAGTAAAAGGAGAGAGATTTGAACAATAATGATTCCATGAGCAAATTTTGTCGTAAGAAATGTTGCTTTCTTGGTAGCAGGCGCTCTAATGCTCGTCATTTCGATTTACTATCTGAGTTTTTTTTTTTTTTTTTGGTTAAAGTTAAAAATTAGTTATAAAGGTAGAAATTATAATATTCAGATAATCCGGAGAAGATCACGGAGTGAATTATTCATATATCTCAATTAATATGATAATTTATTATCGAGTTTGCATATGTTGTTTTTCTTCGGATCTCAATCTCGCTAGATTAGGGAGGGAAGAACTTAGTCCCACAAAATTTGCTATTTTGCTCTCTCAATATTTGACTGACTCAATGTTTATACGATTTGAAGTTTGAAGAGCCAAGAATTGATTGATGATAATGGGAGACCGACATGGTTGTTTCTTTCTTCCCCTTCGTCATCAGGCAGAAGTTAACTCTCTGTCTTGTAGGTCCCTCCATTATTTATAATTTTTTTTTTAAAACAACAATATTTATTAAAAGGATAAAAGTACAATTCAATATTATAAATTCTACATATTTGCATGAATGCCCATGAATTTTTCAAATTTAACAATTTAGTCCCTATATTTTTTTCCTGACACTCAACTCCTTGAACTTCTAATTTTTGACAATTCAATTATTTTGTACTTAAATTCATTTAAATTTAGATAATTTTTTGCACAATATTTACATATTATAGCTCAAAAGGGACATTATTAATCATTTTTGCTTAATTTCAATATAATTTTTTTAAGTTTAAGTTTAAGTTTGAGTATAACTGAATTAAGGTTTAAATTTTCAAAGACAATTATATTAAAGTTAAGCAAAAATGGTTAAAAATACTCTTCTTGGACTATAATATGTAAGTTATATATAAAAAAACTGTTCAAAATTTCCAAATTTGAGCAAAAAGGACTGAAGTATCAAAAATTATAAATTTATTAGGTTGATTGTCAAGAAAAAAAGTTTAGAGACTAAATTATCAAATTTAAAAAATTTAGGGGCCTATGTATAAATAAGTCTTATAAATTTGTCATCAATATAATTAGTTTTTCTTAAAAAAAAAAAAGAAAGAAAGAAAAAAAGAAGAAGAAGAAGAAGGGTACTTACATTTATTGACTATAACAACAATATATATTTATCAATACAATAAAATACAGCTTCTGTTATAAATTTTTTTTGAAAGAGAAATTATCATTTAAATTAAATTTGGATATAAACATCAATACTAAATATAAAACAATTTTGTGATACAAGAGGCACAACTCTCAATTAAGACTGATTCTATCAATAAAATCTGATGAAGCTCAGTGAGGAGGACATAAGCCGACACTCGGTGACAGGAAAATTCCTTAAATTTCTCAGCAATCATATAATCGAGTGTGTACAAAACTCTTTTTAAAAAAATATCTAGAATCGATGGAATATACCGATTGAGCGAGAGACAGTCACTCGTAGTACAGAGACTACAACAACCTCCGTATAGCTATAATACTAATAGAACTCATAGACATACATCACCAGAAAACAATTCAAGCGGAATACACACACACAAACAAAACGGAGGTGGGGAAACTACCTCCTCAATTATAAAATTAAAATTAAAACACAAAAAAAGCATGGATATAAATAACATTGATCGTTAAATTATCGCCCCACGTGTAATTATCACTCCACCACACAACACAACTTAAAGGAAATCAATCGGCTCGATTTGAGGTAAGAGATTACCGTACCAACTATTGGATCACCAAGGTTTCGTCGGGCTAGATTTTGTCGAGAAACTCCCAACTGGGACCCTCCCATTCCCGTCGAAATCACGAACCATCGATCACTTTTGTTAGTCATGGCAGCGGTAAAAGTTCCATATAAAATGAAACCTTAATATATAAGAAATTTGAGAGAAAAAGGAGAGAGAAAAAACACTTTTTTTTTTTAAAGAAAAACAATGTGTGTTTTTGTTATAGATTTTGCCCTTAATGTAATTAGTTTTTCCCAAAAAAAAAAAAAAAAGTTCAATTACTTGAATTGCCTTTTGAGAAAATACATGAAATTTTTTTTTTTTTTGGGAAGTTAGAAAATATATGAGTTTGATATCCACGCGCCTCGCGTAGCGGTAGCATTTGTTTAAGAAATTAAGACCAGCGCGTATCAATGTAAAATACTACAATTTCCAACTGTTTTCGTTTTTTATGTTTTCTTTTTTTTGACAAGGATATATTCGTCCTTATGCACCACTATGCTACAAATGGTTTTCCCTCAACACCGACCGGTTTAATAGGAGCCAATTTCCAATATTACCCTTCACACTTTTTTTTTTTTTTTTGGGTATATAGCTTTATGGCCTTACAAACTTCCTACTCAATATCAATAGAAATATTGTGATTGTAAATACAGTGCAGCAAAATTATTACATCCGATTTTATTGTACAAAAGAAAATTAGGTAGAGAGGTATTTGAGAATATTTCCTTAAACAAGGACAAATCAAGAGAAAAAAAAAAAGAACATTTAAAAAAAGGCTAAAAATGAAAAAAGAATAAAATTTTAGACTAAGAACTAAACAAAAAAGATAAAAGGGGACTGAAAAAAAATATATATATCAGAAAAATATCAACCAGATATGCTTTAGTTGAAAAACCTCTGAAATTTTTTTTTAGTAGAGCGGTGTTTGAGAATTTTTTTTTTTTTTTTTAACAAGGTAAATCAAGAGAAACAACATTTCAAAACAGATACAATTGAAAAATTAAAAAAGACTAAAAATAAAAACAGGACAAAAAGAGGAGTGAAAAATAAATAATAGATATTAGAAAGATGAAAAACCCATGGACAGTAAACAATCAAAAATCATGAACAGTAGAATTTGTTTGCATAAAATATGCATAGAAAGATGCATGCCCGTGAAATGAGTAATTATAGAAAATTTTAGAAATAATTATACAAAATATCCGTTTAGAGTTCAGGAAATATATCTATTTTTTAATAATATTATTTATATATTTTATTTTTTAAAAAATAAATGTCTATAATATATTTTTTATTCTTTTATTATAATTGACATCATTTTATTTTTATATATATTCTTTTATTTTTTTTTATTTTTTATTTTAATTATGAATATTTTTTATTGATGAATGTGAATTATATTTAATAAACTAAAATTAGTTATAAACATCAAAATAATTATAATAAATATAAAATATTTACTATAAAGATGATGGTTCATACTAAATAATAAATACAATACAAAATATTAACATAAAGGTTAATAAATATTCGTACTTTTCAAATAAAAAATTAATAAATTCTTTATGAAAAACTTATTTATTTATGTAATTTATTATAAATTAAATGGATGTCATTTATATCTTAATCAAATATATTAAAGAATAACACAATAAATAGAATCAAACTCTTTACGAAAAAAATACTATTTATTTATATAAATTAGTAGAAATGAAATCGAACACATATTCATGATGAAGATAGATTCATTATACGAAATATTTTTTTGATATTTTTTTCTTTATTTAGCCTTTTCTCATTAATGGGAAATATGATTTTGGGAAAATATTCTATTTTTAAATTTATTATGAATATTTACACTTTCTTTAAAATAAAAAAAATTTTCAAAATTTAATTTTTTATCAATTCTTTTTGTAATTTCATTAAATCAATTTTAACCCTATTTAGTAAACATATTAAGTTCTTTCTTTTTTATTCTAATTTCTTTATTTGTTAATTCTTCATATTTTATGAAAGATAAAATTATCTTTATATTTATTTTTTTGGATATTTATATAAATAAAAAATATATAATTTAAATTAATATCTTTAATTTAGATATTTACCTAAATAACTCAAAATTTTAAGAAAACTTTTTTTGTCGGGAATGCACGGTTTTTAAAGTCGTTGGAGTAGACCAAAAATCCGGTTGAAGAATACTTCCGACTTTTAAACTTGTCGCATAAGGGGCTCTTTCTCTCTCTTGAACAAGAGATTAGACCATCAAATTTCTTGTGACATCAGTCCTCTTGTTCAAAAATTCCAACTAGTAATTAGCCTACGTTTTCCTAGTTTGACTTTTGACTTCTTAATTCACTTAAGTTGTTTTCTAAAGAGAAAATAAACCTATATTCAGTTCTTCAATTAGAGATAAAGTTTTTATATCATAATTGGTTAATTTTTTAGAAATAATTATAATTTTTATTAACTTTTTAAAAGAAGATTAAAATTAATATAGAAATTTTAAGTTAAGATGACAAATCAAATGCACTCTAAGCTTGTGTTTGGTTCACCAATTGAAGATAAAATATTTAAATTGAAGTTGATTGACTTTCAAAAACTTAGTTATAATTGTTGTTAACTTTTCAAAAAAAGACAAAAATTAAAATGAAAAATACGATTTAATTGGAATTAAATGCCAAACAAATCATAAATTTGAATTTCTACGGTAACATCTTTTTTTTTTTTTTTATTGGATCTCTTTACTTCTATTACAAGATCTCTCTCCTTATAGTATTGGTTATTATTAGGTTTTTTTACACCGGTACACCATGAACTTATCACATAATTATAATTTACATATTAAAATTTTAATTTTGATAATTTATACCGTGAATTTATAAATTTGTAGCAATTTACTCCATATTGATTATAATGTTTTTTTTTTTGACAATTGATACTTGAGGTTGTCTATTAAGAATATAAAATGTTCTTTTTCATCAATATTAATCCAAACTTATAATTAGAACAAAGTTAAATTAAAGTTTTCTACGTTAATAATACTTAATTAAAGATTTTAACCTAAACAAATTTTAGTTAAAAATAGATAAAATTATCAGTCATGTTATTAATTAATGACTTATGTACAAATCATATATCAATTTCTTTCAAAAGACTAACATTGTAATAAATTAGGGGTAAATTGCCACAAATTTATAAATTCAAAGTGTAAATTATCAAATTTAAAAATTTGGGGTATAAAATATAACTGTGTGATAAGTTTAAGTTGCACTAATGCAAAAAGTTCAAGTTTAGTCATTGAAATAACTTTTTAATAGTTTGATATAATTAAAAATAATTATATACATTGTGTTGAAAATTTTTGAAGTCTTCACTCATAATTCTCAAATCGTTAAAATTCAATCCACAATTATTATCAATTATAATGAAAGTGCTTAATATAATTATGATAATTTTAAAATGACACCTTTAATTTTTGGGGGACATGAATATATTTTTACATATTTTAACTCTCATTCAACTGGTCCGAATGTAAAAAAAAAAAAAAAAAACAAAAACAAATTATATTTATTTTTCCCTTTTTCTGATCTCTCACCTTAATTTTGGACTAAGTAATAACAAAATGACTGCAAGATGCCAAAAAAAAAAAAAAAAAAAGACTTTTTTACAATCCCCGCTAATAATTAGGGGAATTTTATAATAGGGTAAAGTGGTATTACCGGTATAAAAAAATTTTGTCCGTAACGAATGGTGTAGATCGAAAAAGTGCACTAAAGTTTGTGTGATTTTTTTACATGTGATTACGTTTAAAAAAAAAAATCCCCTTCTTCCAAAAATTTATTCCCCATTAACGACAGTGGTTCGCCGGGCCGGAAAAAGCTGCGAGGCGGTGGGAGGGACTGGCGGCGGCGGAGTCAACACTGGCACGGAGATCCGAGCTCGCCATGTGGTCGACGCCGGTGAGCTCGCCAAGTGGTCAGATCCGGTCTGGATCGTGTCGTCGCCGTTCATGGTGAGAGTGGGTTGGATTCTTGTTTTCGCCGCCGTTCATGGTGGGTGTGCCCTTGCAACTCGCAGTTGGCTTTGACGCCACTGTCGCGAGCGTCGCCGGACAGCTCGCAGTGGTTCAGAGTTGGATCACAACCGTGTATGCGTCGGGTCGAGACGGTGGGTTAGATCATCGTCACCATGCGGCCTCCACGCCGGCGGTAGATCTGAAAAGGGAATCGGAGAAGGAGCGGCGGAGGTTGGAGTGGAGGCGGAGTCGGGTGGGTTCTCCTCAGCCCGAACACCGGCGATCTCTGCCAGTCCTGAGGAGCCTTCCTTCGCCGGAGAAGTCACGAGCTCGCCGGAGCCTCTCCCTTCCGCCGGATCTGTACGGGTTAGCAATGCTTGCAACCACCGGCGAGCTCAACATTCGAATATCACGGCGGAGAGAAGACGCCGGTGATCCCTCATCGGCCCAAAGACGGCGACCTCCGCCATCTCCGACGCTCCTCCCTTCCTTCGCCGGGCCGGGGGTATCTGGAAGAAGGGAGATTTTTAATTTAATTTTTTTGGTTTTATGGCAGAGAAGTTATTTTGGCTGTGGTGGTGGGGTGTCGGTGGAGGGGACTGCCGATGGAGGGGACCGCCGGAGTTTTGTTCAGTTTAGTTTAGTTTAGTTTTTTTTTTTCCTTTCAATTTTTGAAATGTTTTTAATTGATAATCAGACGTGCTAGGCTCTATGTTTAATTGGTGTTCCTTTTAAATCTCAAATCATTGAAAATCAGTTGATTTGGTGAAAAGTTTTTATCCCATTAATGGGGTAAAGTAAAATAAGGTGTGCCTATCGTAGAATTGCCCAAATAATTGTTATAAGGCGACTTAGAATTGTAAGGCACCAAAATATAAAATGTATGTTGTATTATCATAAACGATGACTCGTTACATCAGAGAAGCGTCGTACCGACGGAATATAAAGAGGAGGGTTAGAAATGTAAATTCAGAGGAACATTACGTCATCACTCCACTCATCAACTCCCAAACACAACGAATCAGTTCCCCTGATCCCAAGCGAAGCCTCTCTAACAGCATGTTCAAAAAGGGGGACACAGTCGTCAACTCACCAAAAACGGATGCCCATTTCCGTCATTTTACCACTCCATTTTCCTCCTCACCATTCACCTTCTTCACCTACACACACAGACACACTCTCTCTTCGGACACACAGAGAGGCACACTCCGAAAAACTCTCTCTCTCTCTCTCTCTCTCCCCTCTCTCTCTCTAGTTTCTCTTTCCAACGGGGAAATGGGGACCCGGATCCCGTCTCACCAGCTCAGCAGCGGGCTCTACGTCTCGGGTAGGCCGGAGCAGCAGCAGAAGGAGCGGCAGCCGACAATGGCGTCGCGAGCCGTGCCATACACCGGCGGCGACATCAAGAAATCGGGTGAACTCGGCAAAATGTTCAACATCCCGGACATTGATCCCGCCATGAAGACCTCCCGGACCTCCTCCTCTTCCCAGCACAACAGTGGATCCGTCCGATCGGGGCCCAACTCCGGCCCAATTGCCAAGCACTCGGGCTCCGGCCCCATTCCGAAGAAGTCCTCCGGCCCCATGGTGCCGCTCCAGCCCACCGGCCTGATCACGTCCGGCCCGCTCGGCTCCGGGCCCCTTGGATCCTCCTCCGGAGGCCGCCGGTCGGGGTCCGGGTCGCAGTCGGTGGAGAACTCCGGGTCGACCGGGAAGGCGGTTTACGGCTCGGCCGTGACGAGCTTGAGCGAGGACGTGAAGGTCGGGTTTAGGGTTTCGAAGGCGGTGGTGTGGGTTTTCTTGGTGGCGGCGGCGATGGGGCTTCTGGTCGGCGCGTTCCTCATGGTGGCGGTGAAGAAGGCGGTGATTCTGGTGTCGGTGGCGGGGGTTCTGGTCCCGATCCTGGCCGTGGTGATTTGGAATTACTTTTGGGGAAAGAGGGGCTTGCTAGGGTTTGTCAAGAGGTATCCTGATGCGGAGCTTAGAGGTGCCATTGATGGACAGTACGTCAAGGTCACTGGGGTAATTACTCTTTTTTCCATCACTATCGATGAAAATTTCAGAATTCAACAAAAAAAAAAGTTTGTCATGTATATGTACACACACACACAATATATGTATATATTTGTGTGACCTTGTTGTTTATATTATTTTGATTTTATTTGACTATTTAAAATAAGGAGAGCAGATACACCTAAAGATTTTGACCCTTTTTTTAATTTGTTAGTTATATTAATTGCATTTAGTATTGAAATACTTGCTTCTTAAATTAGTGTATTGCTTTTCCCATAATATTCCAGTTTAATATAAATCATAATAGATTTGTTAAACAGATTGAGTGATTTTGAATTGCTCATTCTTGTAATCTAAGTGAATGCTAAACAAAACACAAATTCAAAAGAGGAGGATTTTTTTTTTTTTGTCTTTTTTTGGGAGGTTTGTGGGGGCTTGATTAAGAGGGTCATTTGTGGAGTGGAATTTAGATATACTATTCCAACGACACGGGAGGCCCTCATTGATATCTTTTAACCAATAATTGTGCTTTTAATATAATATAAGGTTACGTGTTGATCTAAGCTGAATTGCACCGCCATATGTTCATCATCTAAATCCGAAACATGGATAAATGCTTGAATAGTAAAAGGTTTTACTTTTGATTCATGTTGCCGATGAAAGGTCAGAGAACAAAAATTTATGTTTCATCTAGATTTTACAAAAGAACTAGTTTTTACTTCTTTGAGTGTTAGAAGATTAAAATTGTATTGAGGTGACTCCAAAACCGGCATCCATAGCTGCATTACTCGTTGTTCCTTTCTTATTTTTGGGATTCAGTAATTTAGCCAAAAATATAACTGCTAAAGCCACTTGGGATTTCCATGCAGTCTTTTGTAAGTTTTTTAAGCTATCTATGGATTTATCTTGTTGCTAATTGGTATTGGAGTGAGTATGCGAACTAGATTACTACATTTATGTTTGTTATTTCTCAAAAATAGTGTTTGGTGTGGTCCACTTCTTGTAGGTTGTCACCTGTGGCAGTATTCCTTTGGAATCGTCGTACCAAAGAGTACCTAGGTGTGTATATGTTTCGACTGAGTTGTATGAATATAAAGGATGGGGTGGAAAGTCTGCAAATCCTAGACACCGATGCTTTTCATGGGGATCTAGATACTCAGAGGTTAGTTGTTAACTTACTTGCTTGACCTTTTTTTTTTTTTTTTTTTTTGTGTTGAAAATTTTTCTTTAGGCATACAGCATTATGAACTGGATAACATCAGGTCATAAGTTCCCAAGATAACCAACTGTATTCGTGAAATTATATTTAAAGTAATAAAATGTATCTGAATTTTTAACCTTAATTAGGATAATACCATGCCAAAGACCCTTGTATGAGTATAATACTTGTGAGAGACTATCATCCATGTTACATAGATTCTGATGTCTTTGATGAATTTTAGATTATGCACGAAGGTGATAGCCAAAACTATTCTGAATTTTTAACCTTGATTAGGATAATACCATGCCAAGGCCTGAAATGAACCCTTTTATTAGGATAATACTTGTGAGAGACTATCATCCATGTTACATAGATTCTGATGTCTTTGATGAATTTTAGAGTATGCACGAAGGTGATAGCCAAAACTATTCTGAATTTTTAACCTTGATTAGGATAATACCATGCCAAGGCCTGAAATGAACCCTTTTATTAGGATAATACTTGTGAGAGACTATCATCCATGTTACATAGATTCTGATGTCTTTGATGAATTTTAGAGTATGCACGAAGGTGATAGCCAAAACTATTTGTCAATGTACCATCACTCCTAGAACCATAAATCAAGGTTAAATTGTTGAAGTTCAATTTTATGCAGGAGTATTTTGTTTTTAATGCATCCTTTTCTTTCTGCCACTATTGAATGGTAGAAGAATCTGGATGGGGATTTAATAGTTAAATTGTACTCTAACGTAGTGGCTGAGTTGCAATATACATGACATTCTATTTTTGCCTTTGATTGGTTGTCCAATTAAGTAATATGTTGGCATTGACCACCCAAGTTTTGTATTTGGTATGGAAAACCATCCTACGCTGTCAAAGAACCTGAAGGTTGTATATGCGGATTATTGGCAACTTGTATAGCCGAGTGCTGCACTGCTCATGTTTTGTCTACAGGCAAATGCTGCAATAAGAATAATATGAGCATGTTCATTACCAGACAGCGTCATTTATTTATTTATTTTTCAATGATGAACACATTTTTGTTTTCTGTTGTGGACAGAGACATGTTGCTGATTTTTATGTTTCGGACTTCCAATCTGGCTTAAGAGCTTTAGTGAAAGTTGGCTATGGAGCTAAGGTTGCACCATTTGTTAAGCCGGCTACTGTAGTGGATATAACAAAGGAAAACAGAGAGTTGTCTCCAAGCTTTTTAGGCTGGCTAGCAGACCGCAAGCTCTCGAGCGATGACCGCATAATGCGCCTTAAAGAAGGGTAATGACAAACTTTTTTCTCAAATTAAGTTACCTCTCTACGGCATGGTTAACGATCCTTCCCTGAAAACTAGAGAAAATGGTACATATTAAGACATCTACAACTAAAGTCTTCTAAGGATGTTTTTCTTGTCCGTCAGATATATCAAAGAAGGGAGCACCGTAAGTGTGATGGGAGTTGTCCGACGCCACGATAATGTTCTAATGATAGTCCCATCAACAGAGCCGGTCTCGACGGGCTGTCAGTGGTCCCGATGCCTTCTCCCAACCTATGTCGAAGGTCTTATCTTGACATGTGATGATAATCAGAATGCCGATGTAGTTCCTGTATAGGTTGTCCAAAGTTCCCACGATGATTTTGTTTGGAAGTTTGATGCTGCAAAGTAAATATTTGAAGGGGTGAGACTGATGGAAATGTGGCACATATCACTTTAGACCACTCTGCTGTTTTCGATTCCGAGTTTAGGTGTGTAAATTGGCCAAAAAGATGCGAAGAAAGAAAGACTTAAAAAATAATGTATGTTAGTCCTACTTGTGCGAGTGAATGTGTTGCAACGGCTCCGTCCACAAAAGGAGAAGGCATTTCATTTAACCTGTGAAGAAGCAAAGATGTATGATGATGATGCAGCACGTTGTAATTTTTTTTTTTTTTTTTTTTTGCTGATTTTATTATGTACATAAAACTCATAGAGAGATACCCAAGAGGGTTCGGAAAATGGTTGCTTTGGTTGTGCTAAATTTCAGTACCAAAACTAGAGATGTATTTATTAATATTCTTATTAATTTTTTTTTTAATTTCCTCCATTGTAATACTTGGAAGAACGTGTATGTCTCTGTCTATTTGAATATGCAACTATTTGTGGGAGAAGGAGTGATGTAATATTCGTAGCAGGCATGTACATCTAAGCTTTCCCATCTACTCTTGTTTTTACTATTTTGTATTTTTTAATGTTTATGTTTATGTATATTCTTTAATTCTTCGGTAAGCCATGAAAAAAATATTCTAGTATAATTTTGAACTAAAGTTTCTTAGATGATTGCTATTGTTAGTAACAGTACCACATTCAAACGGCTGTCACTGCGAATTCATTTTCAACTTACCTTGCAAACAGGTTTGTTAGAATTGAGAAAGCATAAACCCCCCCAAAAAAAAACAAATTTTTTTTTTTGAAAAAGCATAATAAATGACTTAAAATATATATACATGTGGATTATTTTGAGAGAGCAGTTTCTTTTTTTTTTTTTTTTTCCTTCCAGTCTAATCTTAAAGCATATAATTCATATTCTCCCCAAAAAAAAAAAAAATTATCAATCAATTCACAACAAGAAAATTCAATCCAATCTTCAATTGTTAATTTTGTTTTTACATTTTATTCTCTGCGGGTTGAAAGAAAATGGTCCAATGGAATTCAAGAGGTAGAGCCTAGTGAAGCACCACCACACGGTAGGGGTGGTTTTATCCACCAAATTAAGAAAACCGAGGAGTTTAGGCAGCAATGAACAAAATGAAAACAACTCAAAGAAAATTAAGGTAAATTAAAGCCTTGCATGTTACACTAAACAAAAGCAAATTATTACTTGTGCCACTACATTTTCGCCAAGTCATTTCGAGGAAGAAGATTGCTGATGAAGTGATGAACTTTATTGCCATCGGTTATCTCGAAATCAAGATTCAGTTTAGTCCATGAATACTAAAATTACAAGACAACTTTATAATATGACATAAAATAGAAAAAGGAGGGGAATCAGAGTCTTGAGGGCATCCCTCCAGCCACCACTAGAGTTTCTCCGGTTATGTAAGAAGCATCATCAGATGCCAAAAATGCAGTAGCAGCAGCCATGTCGTTGGTGGTTCCAAGCCTGTTAAGTAGGGTCTGTTCCTCAATTCTATTCCTCTACCAAAAAAAAAAAAAAAAAAAAGAAAAAAAAAATGAGGTTAACAAGGAAAGTCGGAGCAGATTTATCATTGTGAAGTTAAATACCCTAACTGGGTCTACAAATTTACTTACGGTTGCCTTATCTTTTGTAATGAAATCGGCAAAGTGCGTGGGCACAAAACCAGGAGCCACGCAATTTACTCGAGTATTAGGGGCCATCTCAGCAGCAAGGGCCTATAGAGAAGATTGGAAAAGATAAGCACCAGGTGATGTGCGAGCAGTCTACAAAGTTGTTGAAGAAATTTAAACGTAAGACAATTGAACCAAGTACATTACCTTAGTAAGTCCCAGAAGAGCGGTTTTAGTCACACCATACATTGCCATGCCAGCTTGCGGGTGATAACCAGCAATAGAGGAAATTAAAACAACCGAAGAACTCTTCGTCAAGTGAGGAGCTGCATCCTGTTTGACATAATCAAGTTCAACAAAACCATACAAATTACAAGTTTCAGCTTAAGAAGGTTGTCAAGAGACGCTCATTATTCACGAAAAAGGTTATCTAGGCCACCAATCGATGCAGATGACAGAGAAAATCCATTCGAAAAACTGCAAAGACATTATGATGCTACATCCTGAAAAACCGGACTAGCATGCACCTTTCGTTTCCTTCGATTTTACCTTTAGAAGAAGTATAGAAGCTTTGACATTTATTTCCCATAGCTTGTCGAGGACGGATTCTTGTGTTTCCAAAATAGAATCGACAGACGGATTGGCGGCAGCGTTGGATACAATCACATCGATCTTTCCATATTTCTGGAACCAACGAACAAATTTCAACGATTTAAGATAGCTATATGACATATACTAACGAAGTGACCATGATTACTTATCTTGAAATAAACACAGCAAAATCAATAACACACAAATTGTTTAACCTCAACAGCCTTGTCTATAAGGTTCTTCCTGTGTTGTGCGTTTGACACGTGGCACGCAAGCCCCAACACTTCAATTCCCTTCTCCCTAAGCTTCTCAACAGCCTCATCCACGTTTTTCTGCAACAATTTCACCAAAAAGGCTGAATCAAGTTAATTAAGCCAACAAAAAGATTACCATATAGCAAGAAAATAGATGATTTGATTCCAAATTGTTAACCAAATGAAGTGATAAGTAATCGTAATTCCAAAATTTTGGCTTGGCGTTTCATCTAAATTCTTTTTTCTTATTGCGTTTTGCATAACTCTCAGCAACCTAACCAAGCACTAATCAAGGCCAAAGATTTTCATTTTTCCCCAAATCAAAGAACATGGAAAGGAGATTGATTTTCTCAGCAGCCAAGCATAGAGAACAGGAAGTAATCGAATTGGACATAAAAGAACATGGAAAGGAGGTTGATTTTCTCAGCAGCCAAGCATTGAAAACAGGAAGTAATCGAATTGGACTTAACAAACAGAACTAGGAAGGAAAAAGAGTCCCAAAAAACCTGTCTGCGAGACGAGACCACAACAGAGGCACCTTCCAAGCCGAGGCGTTCCGCGATGCCGAAGCCGATTCCCTGAGTCGAAGCCGTCACGATCGCCACCTTCCCTTGGAATCTCTTTCCTATCTTAGTTTTCTCCATTTTTTTTTTTTTTTTTTGGGTTTCTTGTCGATGTAAAATTGCAGATTTCAGTGAAAGCGAAGAAAATTATATTTGGGGTGTGGGGGGGTTGGTGTTTTTTGGTTTTCTCGGGAATCAAACAGAAACAACGTCGTGTTTAGATCAGACTCGGATAGGACACGAGCTACGTAAGAGTCAAGGCGGGACCATACATTTTTTCAGGCCGTCAGATCTATTGACCATCATTGATACACATTTTGTTTAACCTTTTTTTTTTTAATTTATTTTTCTTGTTCTTTTTGTTGAAGAAAACGAACAGGAAGAAAAATAATGATATATATTTTGTAATGTTACCATGGGAGGCAATAGATCCAGTTCAAAATTTCATTCAGTTGGAAATGTCCTTTTGATAACCCAATCTGGCACTAGTTTTACAGAAAAAACCAAAAGTATATTCGTCATTGAGGACATAACTTAAAGGTATTAGTGACAATTTTTTTTTTTTAAATTGAACTTAAGTTTGATAAGTTAATGACTTTCTTTTCTTTTCCTTTTTTTTTTTTCGGGTGGGGGTTGGGGGGGAGTTAGGGGTAAATAAGTGAATGACTTTCTTAGATTGCAGACCAAAATGGTTTTAGCCGTATATAATAAATATATTTAGTAATAGTATGCATGTAAATTTTATATCACAATCCTAAGTTGAATGTAGTAATAAAGATTTTGGCCAATTCTCGGATATTGCTATGAAACTGAAATAGGGGCTAGTTCTTCGCACATTTGTCCAAACTACCTTGATAAACATATCCCACATGTCTAAAGAGAGAAGAGGGGGTGGGGGTGGGGGGGTAAAAAAAAAAAAAAAACGTAACTGAATTTTTGTTCTAAGCAAAAATACACCTTATAAAAGAACCAAAAAAAAAAAAAAAAAAACAAAAAGAGAGAGAGACAGAGACAGAGAGAGCAAAAGTAGTGCAAGGCACAACAACATCAATATTGAAACGTAATTAAAAGGAATCCAAAATTAATCTTGAAAAAATTACTCAAATCAAGCATACACATTGGTTTTTAATAACAATCTTCTTCTTTTTCTTCTTAAAGGAATTAATAACAAGAATCTTAATCATAGGGATTTCTAAAATTCTTCAAGAGTTCTGGGATTTCATAACCAAGCATATCATCCACAGCTTGAATCAGTTTCGGCTTCAACTTCTCGAACTTATCAATGCTGTAACCATTCAAGACCTCTCTAAAGTGGTCCACATTCGGAAAATCACCTGCAGGTAGATGAAACTCTCTCTGCACCTATTGGCAAAAGCTTAAAATGTTCAGTACACCATTTTATTTTTTATTTATCATATATATATATATATATTTTACAAAACAACTTAAAAAGTCCGATGCATAGTTAGAGAGAGATACCTTTGCAAATTCTTCTTCTAGATTATCGATGAGTCGCTGTTGCGTCTTAGCTTTACCCATCATCGCAGGCATTTCTTTCTTAAGATGGCTAATTATGTAAGCATGTATCTTAGCAGCTCTTGCACGTTTTACAAATTCGTTGATCTGCAAGTTGCAATCAATTCCTTTACATAGCATGTTTTAAAAGTTTAAACAACAAAGCATACATTGCGGGGACACAAGTAACCAAATTTAACAGAAGAATATGGTCGTACCCGACGATCGCAAGCCTTCTTTGGAATATCAACCAAGTCTGCAAGGAGATCATCCTGTTCTTTCTCAAAGAGATCTAGACCCATTGGACCGAGAGCTGCTTCATTAATAGGTTTGTCATTGAATGAACTACAAACAGAAGGAAAAAGGGTAAAACATTTGAGTCCAATGACAATGTAAGATAAAATTATCAGTTGAAGAAAAAGAGCCTACCCAATATAAACACGCACAACCTCAGGTGTATTCAGAACCTTTCCAAGTGACCACATCAATGCTCCATACACTCTCATCAGCTAAAATCAACAGAAAAATTCATAAACAAAATTTAAACGTAGATTTGAAACAGAGAGGGCAATAAAATAGACCAGGTGCACATTTACCTGCTGAGTATCAACTTGGTCTGCTTTGTTCAGAACCACACGGATCTTGTCATCGTGACCACGCAGAGATGAGATTACACGCTTGAATTCGTCACTGATATCAAGTTTATGTGGATCGAACAGAAGAAGAATGAGATCACATTTTGCAGCAAACCACGAAATAACACCAGTGAAATCGTAGCTTCTCTGTGTTCGTTGCTTTTCTCCAGATAGTACACCGGGAGTATCCACAAAGGTAATTTCATCAAGCAACTTCAATTACAAAAGAGAAAGATAAGCATGAAGAAGAAGAAGCATGACAATGACAATGACAATGACAATGAATAGAATTTTGTACAAAGAGAGAAGTTTCAACTCACAGGATGCGGCATCTGGGAGCACTGGAATTTTGATAAGAAGGCTCCTCCGAAAGTTGTCAAACCACCGAAAGGCATGTCTGCCTGAACAGCTATAGTGTTCCCCGGAATACTTCTCTCATCAGGTCCAGACTAGATAAAAAATAAAAATAAATAAAAAATCCATTAAGCTATTACATTAGCCAAAAAAGGGGGAATTTTCAGACACTCAATTAATAGAACTATCAATTGCAGAATTAGCAACCATAAAAGGGAGCGAGAAAACAGTAGCTATTCCAGTGAGACTTCAGCAGCTAACTTTTTCAAATAACTTTCATAGATAAACACCAGAGTCTATTTTCTTTCTTTTTTGTCCGGCAGTATGTACAACATATTTGCATATACATATACATATATATTGACCTATATGAACACCGTAATGGGCCAAACTATTTATCATACGTGAAAGTAGTATGAGCAACATCCAAGAGGTTTCAACTTTTGGTTTGCTACAAGTGATTCTCATTTAGAAAAATCAGACCTTTATCATCTTTTGGAAAAATATTGAAACGAGGATAGTTGCTTATCATACCATTACAACAACAAATCTATCTGTTGTAGGCTCTGGTCCAATATGAGCTCCTGTTACAAAGAGATGAAAATATAACATTAACACTAATTCTTTCAAAGACTCAAACTTTTCAAAATAGAAAATGAGAAAAACGAAATGAAAGAACTTAACCGACCTGGGTAGTTACATCTTAACAAGTGCTTTATAAATGTTGTTTTCCCGGTTGAATATTGACCCAAAAGCATGACCATCGGTTTTGCATCAAAGTCGCTGTTGGTCTGCAAAGACAAATCAATGAGTAAAGTTAATAAGTGAACTTCAACCTCCATGGAACATATGATAGCAGCAGTCAAGCCATAATATAGATAATTCACGAAAGGAAATCCCACTTTATATGCAAAAAAAATTAATACCCAAATTAAGTAACTAATCCTAAGAAATCCAGATTCTTAATAGGCAAACAAATTAAATATCCAAATTAAATATTTGGTGCTAATAAGTCGGCTTACCAACAAGGGAGATGCAAAATCATTAAAACGATAGGTGACTTCCAAAGGCTTTAGCTTTTCCATGTACAACCTCTTTAGGCCATCAATTATGGATGTAACTGCATTAAGAGGCAACTGAAAACCAAAAGTGAGAAGAATAAGAACACTAATAGATTAATTGAAAAAAATAAAAAGTAAAAAAGGCTTCATTAATATGGACAAAGACTTCTTCTTCTTACATAGGCTTGTTACATTAGACACTCATTGCAACTCATTGAACAAAAAAGTAAATTATGAACAAGAAATCCCAACCAAATTAAAAGGGCTTGTTTATTGACAACAATAACATAATCAAAATCCTCTTTGAAAGGAAAACCATCAAATGGATTACCTATGACAAATGTACGAAATATATAAAATTCAACAAATAATCCATTTTTAGACATGATATAAGAAATACAAAATGGAAGATTCATTTTTAAATAGAAGGATATCTTTAGTGGTACAATGTAAGAAAGATCTTACTTTTTTCACAGATTTTGAAGGAAACCATTGAGTTGATGGTTGAGGCAGAGCAGTTCCTACATTTCATATAAACCAATTTAGTAATAAATTGAAACAATTTAACTCAAATAGTAAAAGAAGAATCTTTTCTAACCATTGGATTCTGGCTGGCTATAAGTTGATAGGGCCTTGGTTTTCTGTAGATAAAAGATCGTTATCAGGGACGCTAACAAAATCAACCTTGATGTTAACAGTTTTGTTTTAAAAATAGATGGTACGAAAGGCAGAATACTTACAGCTATTAAGGTTTCCAAACCTTCCATTGTTGGCGGTTGAATCTCATCTTTGCTAGCTGCAATACAAAGAATATGCATTGAGAAGGACACAACTGAAATTTAATGCTAAGCCATCTTTACATGAAACAAAATGTAGGAACATGAGTAGGAACAAGCATAGAGGAAAGAATCGTCAATCCCATGAAACAAACAAATGAAGAAATATTCTTACGATCAAAAAGTGATGTTCTGTATTTTTCTTCATTAACAAAATTGTATCTTAAGGATCAAAATTTTTGGTCTATGCGGCCGGTAAGGTTACAATACAATGCAAAGCAAGATTTGAACTCAGACATGGCCCTAACAAAAGGTTTGAAAACCCTTCATCTTCTTCTCATTTTACATTCTATATAATAGCTATAGGTATCTATCTAAACCCCTTATCTCAAGTTTTTGTGTTTTATATCTAATAAATTATACTTTTACGCATTCCGGTTTGTGCCCCACAACTGATCCTGATAGTTATCATTGTTATGCTTTTAAATTTGATACGTATATCTTGAGGTTTATGCTCCACGAGCCTTGAGGTGTTGATGCATGGCCAACAAATTGTGCCCCAACCCATTGATGCTTCAAAAATAGAGAGAGACAGAGACAAAGATGGAGAGATTCCAATTTTGAAAAAGTAGATAATGATCCATAGATCATTAAACTTCAAAGTTGGATCTAGTTTCCATCAAGTTGCATACTTTTTTCACTGTTTTTGTTTAGAGAAACTGCAGATCTCAAACTCAGCATAGAATATCTACTTACCTGCAATTTTATGTATCTCTGGAGTTAATTCATGTCCTGCTTGCGCTAAGGAAACAAGCTGTTCAGAAAAAAATTAAAGCAAAATTAAGATTTATTTAATTTTCCTTATATGGTTTTTTTTTTAATGAAATAGAGCAAAATAAACGTTACCTGCATTGCAGTAATGAACTCGGTAAGACCTAAAAATCCTTGCCGCTTAGAATCTGCAATTGCCCAAACCTTTGAAGACGAATAAGCAAAAGCAAATGTCAGTCTCAAAGCATAACCTGTGAAACAAATTAAACAACAAAAGAGAGGGAAAAAAAAAACTTTCAAACAGCCAAAATAACAGTAACTCAATAGTTCTAGAATATATAAATGATTCATTACACACACGAAAACAATCAAATGAATAAGGCACAGCAAAGAATTGGATAATCCAAAATAAGTTTGTGCACGAAAATAATTGAACCCATAAATTAATTAGGCCCTTCTTATTCGTGTTCTTATCTTACAACTCAACAGACCCTGAGTTTGTTAGTTAAAACATTATCCTGAAACCAAACATTTTGGAATTCCAGAAATATCAACGTCTTGTGTCCTCTGAGTCAAGACACAACCAAAATCACCAAAAGACCATGCACCATTAGTTCAATTCACTCAGTGCAACCTTAAAAATCACAACTTATTCTTTATTTTTTTTAATTTACTCTCAAGTAAACTGAAAAAAAGGTATATTAGTCTAAATCTCTCTTATTTGAGTTTAAATAAATAAATTTCTTACGCGAGATCAAATTAGATCTTTTTCTATCTTTAGAAATGGAATCAAGTTAGATCTTAATCCAGACAGAAACCAATGAACCCGGAATAAAATGCTTAAAACAGAAAAGAAAAAAAAAACCGCATAAACAGTGAAAAATCTAAGACCTGCTTCAGTTCCTGTCGAGAAAGCTTAGACATGGCGAAGAACTTCGTAGCATCGTTGCCGGTAATACGGCCATCTCCATCTAAAACCACGAAAAAAATCAAACAAATCACCGATTAATTTCCTGATTAACTGGAAATGAAATGAGAAAATTATCTGAAAATTGAAAAGAAAAATGTTATTGAGAAATGAGACCTGAGTCGGCCAAGTTGAACCACTCCAGAAACATCTTCTGGTGCTCTTTAGGGCAGGGCCCGATCGGACCAGACCCAATCTCCATGAGAGATTTAACACTAGAATCTCAACGAAGTGGAGACGATTGAAAATTTGAAACTTTGAAAGACGAAATCGGCGTGAAAAGCGGATTTTAGAAGAGTGACATTCAAGTGTTTTACCCCTTTTTTTATAACAGTTTTGGCGCTTTAAACGAACGTTATATTGCCAAGGGGACTTGTGCTACTTCCAAGGTGTTTTTGGGGTGTAAAACTTTTAATACGACGTCGTTGCTGCTGATAGGTTTGCTGCGCTGGCGGTGTCACTTCAAACTGACGGTGATTGAGCAGGGTTCCTCTCCTGGGGTCGTTAGTAATTTGAAATGGATTGATCTTGACGTGATTTTTGTTGGTTTTTCTTTTGTGATTAGTTTTTGAGACTTTATTAATCGGAGATCGACTTGGAAAGTGAATTGGGCAGGCGTTGACTTGATAAGCGGTTCATGTGATTGGGAGTGAAAAAGGTGCAGCGCCGTTACGCTGGGGGCTGCTGTACCGGAATCTATAATTGGATAAGACTAATATTTCGTTATTATTATTATTTTTTTTTGGCATTGAATGGGCAAAACTCTTTTTTTTTTTCCTTGATTATGATTGGCGAATTTTTCTTTTTTCTTTTCTTTTTTGGTTTTTTTTTTTTATATGACTGGCAAATTTGAACTTTTAAAATCAAGCGCCATAGGCGATATGCCAACGTGGACTCTGGAGAGGTGGAACCCACTCATGTTTATTGCTCGGCCACGTGTCTTCTGGTGGACAAAGAATAAATATGCAGTAATTTTTTAATTTTAATGAGTAAGGCCGATTTGAGACGTCGGAGACGATGTTTTGACATTAAGTTGAAAATATATATTTAGGGGAAGATTTTTGGATGTTTGATTTGATTCGGAGAAATAAAATTTTTAATTAGAATTTGTTAATTTTTTAAAAATTAATTATAATTTATTTTAATTTTTAAAAAGAATAAAAATTAAGATAAAAAAATATAGTTTAGTTTAATTAAAATAAAATATCAAATGAAACTTTTATGATATAAAAAATAAGATAAAGAAAGCTCTGATAGTAGGATAACATATTTACATTATCCATCGTTTTTTAATCGTTTGATTAATCTTTTAATGATGTAATTTATAAGTGTATGAGTTTGATTCACCAACTTAAACCTAAATTTTTAACTCAATTTTTTCTTTTTTGAAAAAGTTTTTTTTTTTTCTGAAAAATCAACAAAAATTACTATTGAAACTAAAAAATCTTAACTCAAACTCAAATATTATACCATATACTAATAATATAAAATGTTTTATCCATAAATTATACATTAATCAAACAATTAAAAGTTTGACAGAGTTGCTATCTCTTATATATTTACGGCTCTTAGATTATATAATCGTTTTTGCTAACCTAAAAAAGATTATTGATTCATCTTGCTCTCCATTTGATCATTATAGAATAGATCTCGATGTCTATTAATGACTCGGAAAGAGTATTGTAACTCAACTTTACTAGAAGAATTGGTCCAATTTAATGTAAACCACCATAAAACTTACCTTGCACTTTCACAATAGGTTGACCGGACAAGAGCTTTACAGTAAGATTGCCAAATATTGAACTTAAATACATCTTGAGATTACTTAGAGAAGTTTACTTTTAAAAAAATAAAAACATAATCACCGTTGTACTAATCCATGTATATTACCTAGATCCTTAGGTCGTTGTGTAAATTTTTTCCCCCCCCCCTAAAAATCACGTGTGCTCATATTTGTAAGTGTCTTTATTTGTCTACGTTTAAAAAAAAAAAAAAAAAACGTGTCTCATTTGGTCTGCAAAAATATTTTTTTCACTAGCTAGTGCCGAGTTGTAACTATGCCACCAAACAATAGCGTTATGACAAAAAGAGGGCCTTTCATACAGCAAGGCCTAGGTCTAAGTATTCTACTACTACTGGTTCAGTCAAAAAATAGCAAATTATGCGGACAAAAATCGTTCTCTCTAAAGGTTCTATTGCTACAATCTAACTTGACTAAGGGGGTGTAATCTTGAATCCAAAATTCACCAAACGTGCCAAGACTTAAAAGACTATTTCGGAATCCATTGAAAAAAAAAAAAAAAAAAAAAAAAAAAAAAAAAAAACAACAACAACAACAACTACAACAACTATGCAAAACAAAACAAACAAGGTCTATATATTCGTACATAAAATCGAAAATACAAATCTTAAAAATAAAAAAATAAAAAAAAGGACGACAAATACAATAAGCTTGCAGTATGGTCATAGGAAAGTGAAAAACTTCCTAGCTGGGCCTGCTCTTGCCGGGCTGAGACAACCAATTGATGCGAATTATTCAATGCTTCGGAGTACTATAATTAATCAACACTACTAATAAAAGAAAGATTCTATAGGTAAATCTGATGATGTTGTGAGATTAATCTTTTATTATTATTGGATGTCGGTTAACATCACCTGTATCTTTTAACATTGTTTATATCATCCATTTAAATCATCGGCTTCCACTTGAACGCAGACAGAAACATATCTGCAGTATGGAAAAAGGAATAATATCTACATTGAAACAGAGCAAAAGGTGATATATGAAATTGGGTCTGAAAGTGATATAAATATAAATATATATATATATATATATATATATATATATATACCTTTGAAATGCAAGAAGAGATTCTTCCAGGCTTGATCTGATCCTTGCCATTATAATGTGTTGGGTGCCGTGGGGGTGACGTAGTTGGGAACTTGACAGCTCCATTGCTTTGCTTTTCTTCTTTTACCTTTTCAAATATGAAGGTAAATCCTTCTCCTGATGTTGGATCATTTACATCCCATGACCCAAATTTAGGTATTGAAGCTGTCCTCTGATGCTGTTTTCATTAAAATAAAATAAAATAAAACAAACTTGTGTAAGACTTCTGTAACGATTTTAAAAGTTAATGTTGGTCAGCATCTCAAAATAGCTTCATTAAGCTAGTTTTGAAACACTTTTAATACATGAAAATTTGCGTCCAAATTCCTGCAATTAACTTTTTAATATATCTTTCACAATTTCTCGTTTTCCACATACTTGAGGAAGAGCATGAAAATAAATTCTAATATATTTGTTCACCTTTTAAGAGTAAAACTTGTTAGAAAATTACTAAATAACTCACACACCAATTAAACACTAATTGAGTTAGCCTATTTTAGAAAAATTAGAAATTTACTAATTAAACTACAACATATATATAGAAAGAAAGAAAGAAAAAAAAAAAACATTTTCTTCTGAAAGCTAGCTTTATAAACAATAAATTACTTACATGTTGTAGGTGATCAGAAGTGTGATGATTATTGCTACCACTTATGCGTCTTCTATCCCGGCCTTGTTCCGATGCGGAGGAACTATCACTCCCTCGACCTGAAGAAGTACTCTTCTTCTTATGATCATCAGATCTCACATAAGGCCCATGATCAGGACGATGCAATAGCGAATGATCAGAACTTGTCTTTTGATCACTACCAGATTCTGACGTTGGACTCTTGGAAAATGTGCTATTAGTAGTATTGTTTCCGTGATTTGCACGGTGGCGGTGCCTTGTGTGTTCGTCGGCGGGGAGTGATTTTTCGGAAGTACTAGTACTCTTGATCAGGCGGCGTGGTGGCTGCACCGGTGGCGCCTGAAGGACGGATGGATGGGGAGGATGATCAGAAGCGATGTCCCCGCCTTCTAGAGTTCTACGCGATCTTCTCTGCATCATCATCATGAAAGCCTCCGGATTCTCTTCAGGATCGTTCGGATTGATCATCTTAACGTTGTTGACAGGTTTGTCGTCTTTACGCGCATTGTCGAAGAAGGCTGTGTAAGGTATGTCGTCGTCGCTTTCCCAGTTACCGAACTTTGGGACATGAGAGTTCTGCTGCAAGATTTTTATTCGTAATCAACAAAAGTATGATATTGAAGTAAACCAAAATCCGACAAAGAAGGGGGGAAAAAAAATAACATTTAAAGTTATAAACCAATTAACAAGATCAAAAACTTGTAGGCATCGAATTCCTGATAGATACTTACAGCCATAATAAGTACTGGTCAGATCAACTGCGTTAACTAATTATCGTTAAGAGAATAAGACCTGTGTTGAGAAGAATTATAGAACCGAGTTAGGCAGCTAATTAATAATTATCTTCTGAAAATTCGAGTATAAGTTTGAGTTTGACCCCGAAAAGAAACTCCCTAAACCTGCAGCGCCTGCAGGATAGCCGATGATTACAAAGCTCATAGCTAGCCTACGGGGCTCTGATAATATCTCAAATCTCCGGCTACAATTATATATTATTAAAAAGTGTGTATATATATATATATATGTATATGTATGCTTGTCGCTACGGATAGAATCTACATAAGATGCATATTATATGCCCCGGCCAATTTCTATGAACTTGCCCTTTTCGTTGTCGTACTCTTCTAACCGGCCTTTTTCTTAGGCAGCATTTAATAACCATTAAATTAAACCCCTCTCTCTCTATACACACACACGTGTGTGGCCAATAGTACGATTGCATTTAAGTTTTTTTATTGTATAATAAACGTCTAATACGCAACGCATAGAGACGCCAAACGTGAAATTATGTACTATCAGTGCGATCGATCGGATGATGGGAACCAGGCTTTGGCTGTCATGATTGATATATATGGCAAGTAATAATCTCATTAATTTATCAGAAAAGGGAAAGAAAAGAAAAATACGTGATTGGAAATTTAGAAACATTGATAATTTCATTTGATTCATCTTTTTTTTTTTTTATTGCCAATAATTAATAAGATGGCTTACTTGTACTGTTCTTTAATATTAATGAACAATACAAGCACTACATCTCCAAGTTTAAAAAATATAAAATGTGAAAAGGAAACAGCTATATATATATATATATATATATCTTATTTTTGCATGTCCTTTGATTTTCTTGGAAGCACAATTAATTACCAACCGAATTAACCCCCGGCTTTGCGTCCAGTCGTGTAGAACTTACAAGATAGTCGGTAAAAATTAGTATAAATATCATCCAGCAGTACTTAGCCGTGACAATATAAAATCAATTTGAATCACTTTATATATATAAAAAAAAAAAAAAATTTCGCCACGATCGATCATGCAATTCATTTGGATTGAATGTCTGATTCATTCGGAGTGATAGCAGGAAATACATATAATATTACGGGGGGAAAAAAACAAAGAATAAGTTTAACACATAATATGAACTGGTTAACAATTAATTACTTACCATAATTGACTCAATTAATTACATCATGCATTCCACGCTTCCAACCACACACACGAAAGTTGAGCTTTGTATCAAAAAAGCTAATTGATCACTCCACTATAGTTCACGTGGTCCAGTAGAAACAAAAACATGGAATGATGGTCTGTCTCTACAATTTTTGAGGATGGAATAGAAATATGTTGTTGTGGATTTTCTGTCTCATTAGACATTCCCCCAATAATATCATATCATATAATCTTGATTTAAGAATTTAACGATAAAAAAAATAATAAAAATTCTGAAATAAATTAATATTTTATTAAAATAATATTAAATGACAGTCTTATTAAAACACAAAATAGGACAGTAGACTTTGACTCTTGGGGATGATGATGTTTTTGATGGCCAATTCAAAAAGGAATATAGCTACATATAAATACTAGAGAATATATAGATTGAGATGTTTTCTGATGAGGGAAAAATAAATAAATAAATAAAGAGAGAGAGACTGGAGCTTTCTTTTTGTCATCCGATTTTTGCTGTAAGAAAATAATTAATTTTGTGAACAAAATATAATTGGATTCTCTTTTTACGATCTAGTTCCGATACTGTTGAACTGAATAGTTAAAATTAACAGCGATATATAGTACATATGAAATAAATAAATAAATGGAAATGGACATGATACGGGTACTCCAAAAAGAGAGATTAGTAATGGGACTACTTCCAGGATGTAGCTGATGTTCATATCTAACTAATGACTTGAAAATTAAGAAAGTAATATTAATAATAGGCACAAGGGGAATGAGTAATTCAATTATTTATTTTCCTTGAAAGGGAAAAAAAAAAAAAAAAATCCAAATAAAATACTCAGGCTAATTGCAAACCCTGAATTTGTTTGTATTAAAAGGCTTCGTGTCCTTGTCTTGGATGGTTTTTATGTGTGTGTGTGAATGTTTACATTTCTTCTCATTGGGTTTTTAGATCCCTGTGGCACTTTTAGTGCTCTGGACCGATTTTGTTTCGCCAAAGTGAAAATAGCTTCATGTATAAGGCAACACTTGCGTATGATATTGAAAATTATTTCTTCCTTCTAGTAATTAGGAAAATTTTTGTATAAGTAATAGTTTATAGTAAAATATGATAAGTTTGTAATTTTACAAATAAAACTAAATCCTTTCCTACTTATTTCCTTTCAATACCGATTATAATAATATACAATCATTATATATATATATATATATATATTTATTTTTTTGGGTTCTATCATAGCAAATAACTTTGAAGAAATCTTCCCCTTCCTCTATGTCTTATCCATTCTTCCATCACTAGTTAAAAGCTTAGGGCACTATTTCGGCTCTAATTACTCCGAAATCACCAATATTCCCTAATTTGGGAAGTATAATTTATATCTAGGCTTTTAAATAAACACAAACAAAGTTTTTGAAAACCCTAAGCCATTATCAGATTTCTCAAATTTTAACCATTCCTCTTTTCTCCTAATCAACGCTATTGGCAATTAATTATTTGTTTTTGATAAACAAAGTTAATTTTCAAAAATGTTGCTAAAGGTATCAACTCGAATTTTAAAAAGTACTATGACCAACACTGCATTGTCAATTAAATATGGAACCACAATTATATTTAAAAATGCTGAACAATATACTATATATAGCCAAAAACATGTAACTTTCCTGTTAATAGACATTTCATGATAGAATAAAGGATACAAAATTACAATCAATACAATCTCTCTACGTTCCCACAATCTGCAAGCTCTACGTTCCCATATATATCAGCCCCAAAATGGTTTGCGACACGTAATATAATCTCTCTCGAGTTCTTTATTTAGTTTTATTTAATTTATCTTGTTGATGTGTGACTTGTTTTTTTTTTTTCTTTGCTCCGATATTTTAAGTTTCGGCCCAATTGTATCCGTCTCTTTTGAATACGTGCAGAATTAATTAGTTTCTGAGCGATGGAGTGCAGAAGATGGTTATATAGCTTATTTATAGGCTGAAGGAATATATATATATATATATATATATATATGTATAGCTACATAGAAATATCTAGTATGGATTGAGCTGTTTATTAGCTTAGACTAGAAATTGACAGAATTTTATATGGGATATAAAAGTAAATAAAGAAAAACCTAGGACATTGTAGTAAAAAAGATAAGAAAGATATCATTAACTTTTCAAAAATGAATAATTAATTCCTGAATTCTTCTCTCTTTAGAATAGTCCATGTAATCAATTTTGTCTCAAATATAGTCCTTGAAGTCAGAAAGTGTCTTCTTTATAGTCCCTTCATCAGAATTTTGAATGAAAACCGTAAAATTGGATTGATAAAAGATACCTGAACTTTTTTTCTCTATTAATTAGAAATAGTTGCGTTGTTGAAAGATACACCTAATTTAATCCCTAAATATAAGAATTGTCGACATCAGTTCATATGTTTAAGAAAGGATTCTTTTCATTATTTTCCCTAAAAAATCCAATTTTATCCTTTATATTAAAATCTCCTATAATCAGTCTTCAAACCGTCAGTTTGTCTCATTTTCCAAACTAAATAAATAAATAAATAAACTATCAGTTTGTCTCATAATACACAATGTAATCAACATTCAACACCGTATTGCCATTAATTAATGAACCAAAATTGATTTATCCAGAACCGTTATATATGTTGAACAATATATCATATAAAAGAGTAACTAATAATAATCAGCATTGTTTTGTCATTAATTAAGGAAGCAAAATTGATATACATCGCCAATACCATATATGGTTATTTTCAGACTTATTTGCATGAATTCCCCTGAATTTTTCGAATTTGACAATTTAGTTCCTAAACTTCTTTTCATGACAATCAACCCTTTGAATTTCTAATTTTTGAAAATTAAGTCTTTTTAGCTTAAATTCGTAAAAATTTGAACAGTTTTTTTGCAAATAACTTGCACATTATAGCTCAAAAGCGACAATGTTGATCATTTTTGTCTAATTTCAATACAAATTTATTTTAAAGTTTAGGTTTAAGTTTGACAATTGTATTGTAATTAAGCAAAAATGATAAACAATGCTCTTTTTGGACTATAATGTGCAAGTTATGTGTAAAAAACTATTTAAATTTTTACGATTTGAGCAAAAAGGATTGAATTTTCAAAACTTATAAATTTAAGGGGTTAATTGTTAGGAAAAAATATTTAGGAACTAAGTTATCAAATTTGATAAATTTAGGGAGTATACGTACAAATAAGTTTTGTTTTTATGCTGAACATGAGTATACCATATGTAAAAGAGTAACTGACTATAATCAAAAGTGTTCTCATTAATTAAGGAACCGAAGTTGGCATTCCGCCATACCATGTGGTTTATTTTATGAGGAACAATATACCATATTTGAAAAAAGTAACCGACAATAATCAAAAGTGCTCTCATTAAATACCTAAAAAATAGTTATCTCATTAATTAAGGAACCAAAATTGGCATATTCCCATTTGTGGTTGTTTTTATGCTGAACAATAAACCATATTTGAAAAAAGTAACCGACAATGACAAAAGTGTTCTCATTAAACACCTAAAAAAAAGTAAGTATGGTTCCTAAACTTTTTATTTATTTATTTATTTATTAAAAGGCCCTCGAACTCTTAAAAAAGATACAAGTCAATCCTTTTTGCTAACTACGGTTAAAACTTGGCAGAAACCTATTTTTGATTTTAAAATTTACTTGAATATACTAAACTGCCCTTAACAAAATTACCAAAACAATTACTTTAACAAAAAAAATTAAAAATTAAAAATTAAAAATCAAACATCAGCTCAACAAATCCCCTGTTAACAAAAGTTCATCACATTTTCATTACCTAAAATTCCGAACTTTGCAAGAAAATTGAAGAACTTCACCAACCTGCCATCGATCAGATTCGAATGATCGCTGAAGTTTGCAGCCAGTGTTTGGCGCAATGGAAGATGAAGCAAAACGACGGACCAAAGCCAGAGGAAATTCTGTTCTCTCTCCACCTAAACTCTCCGGCGATATTCACTTCTCCGACCCGATCGGCTTCTTCGCTTTACTCTCTCAAATCCGAACTTTCCCTCTCCACAACCTTCTCGACACCGAACCTCAAATCGTTGTTCCCGCAGAGCAGAGACACGGCGTTGAGCGACACGAAGCTGACGTTGCTGATCTCGGTTGTGCCCAAACTCCACTAGTCATACCACCACGCGAGTCCGATCCGTCGCGAAACCGTCGCGCGAGCCCCTTAATTTCGCGAGCCATCATCTCCCAGCGAACCCCCATGACGGATCCATGTCGCAGCCTCTGGCGACGAGCACGAACCGTCGGATCTTGTAACTCCCACGCCTGGAGCGTATCGATCCCCTCCACGGCCGCCCACATCATCGATTAGGGTCACCGTGCCGCCAGCAGTTCGCATCGCCGTCAGAGTATTGGATCCCGCGGACGGCAAGGAGAGGGGTGACTTTCCTTCCGTTGAGAGGAGGAGGGGTGACTTGCATTCCGTTGAGAGGAGGGGTGACTTGCCTTCCGTTGGTAGTGGAGGCTTTCGAGGGGGATGACGACGGGACTGGGTTTTGTAAGGTCGCACGGCGGCAGTGGCTTGGGTGCAGAGATATTGTTGTGGGTTTTATTTATTTATTTATTTATTGTCTTTTCTTTTCTTAAGGTTATTTTTTATAAATTAAGGGTAGTTTAGTAAATTCAATAAAAATTTAGACTTTCTGTCAAGTTTTTAACCTGGGCGGTTAGTAAAAAGGATTACCTTGCATTATTTTTAAGAGTGTGGGGGCCTTTTATTAACAAAAAAATTTGGGAACCAACTGGCACAAAGTCTAATAGTTCAAGGACTACGGGAGCAATTTACAAATAAAAAAAATGTAATTAGGATTCCTTTCGACTCTAAGATTGTCCTTTTATGAGGCTTGTTAAAAACAAGACAGAAGTTTAAATGAAATTAATTTTGAAACAAATAGTGTTAGAAATATTAATTATAATTCTAAATTTTATTTACTAACTCATTTGGTACTGAATTGGCACTTTTTTTTTTAGTGGAGGCAATCTTTTTAATTTTAATAAATAGGAAAACTTTTTAAATATTTACTAATAAAAAATTGAGATCAAAACTAATATCCGCTATCATTAATTTAAGAAAATACAATAATTAGAAAAGAGATTTGGTACGAATTTTTTATTTAAATAATAGATGAGCTTGCAAAGTAGTCGTACGAACTACAATCTAAGAAAAAATCTTCTAAGGGGTGTGTGTGTGTGTGTAAGCTAGGCAATCTAGTGAAAAAGATAAAGAATATAAAATACTAACTTTTGAAAACTAGTACTCTTTTTTCTTTTCTTTTCTTTTCTTTTCTTTTATTAATTAGTACAACTCAGGCTTCAAATGTAACTTCCCTGTTAACAGACATTTAATGATACAAAATTACAGTCAAAACAGAATATGCAAACGCATAGCATGAACTCGTTAACAATTAATTACCTACCATACTCGGCTCAATTTCAACAAACCTCCCATTAAATGCACTAGTGGGGTTACTACAATAAATAAGGCATGCATTCCACGCTTCAATCCACACATACGAAAGTTGAGCTTTGTATCGAAAGCAAAAATTTTCTATAAACTGTTGATCTAATCGGGCATGAATTCGACCGTTAGATTATGTCCGATCAGATCAACAGTCCATATTTAATCTGAAAAAACACTACATTTAAAAAGGGAGTACTCCTTGATTTCTTGTGACGATCCGTATGTGTGAAGTATAAAGTGCAACCCAAACGTCCAATCACCCTTGCGCACGTGTGGTGGTGCACAATAATAGCATAATCCTCACTACACACTAGTAATATTTACACTTCACTTATTTCAATTTATACCATTACGTTTATTTGTACATTTTCAATATAGGACTTTGTTGTTTCTACTATCCAATGGTAATATAAGAGTTATTACAATCTCTCTAACACTCTATAGTTCCCATTGTCCAGTAGAAACAAAAACATGAGTAAGAAAAAGGTCTGGTCTCAACTGGTTTTGGGGATGGTGATGTTTTTGACGGCCAATTCATCATCATATACCAGATCTACTTCTCCAAACGACATATCGTGCCAAGACGCGGTGCCGATGTTGCTTCCATGTCAGATGTTCTTGAAGGGCTCGCCGCCACCGACGCCGAGCATCAACTGCTGTTTGGGTGTCCAAAAAGTGTTCCAACAAGCCAACACCACTGAAATCCGCAGAAATCTGTGTGAATGCTTCAAAAAAGCCGCCGTAGAGATTGGTGTTGATCCTGCTAGAGCCCGACAGCTTCCCGAGCTCTGCAAGATCGATATTCCCTTTCCTATTGACCCCAACATTGATTGCAGCAAGTAATTTCTCTCTCTCTCGCTGTCTACACTACTGATGCTCTTTATATTTTCCCAATATGTCTCTTATTTAGGAGTGTCATGCCTTTTTTTTTTTCATTGTTATGATATTTTATTTATTTTGTGACTATCCGCAGAATTTCTTTCTAAGGGAAGAGATGGAGAAGATGGCAAAGCGCATATCTAGGCTGAAGGAATAGCCACACAGAATTAGATATGTATTAAAATAAGTAGAGCTGTAATTCCTTTTGTCATCCAATTTATGCTATGAGAAAATTATTATATAAATAAAATGATTGGACTTCCTTCATATATCCCCGTGGAACCTTGAGAAATAATCTGAGCACTATGCAGAGGAAATTTTTTTATTAGAACTATATTGGACTGATTTTGTTTGGCCAAACAGAAAATATATATTTGTATTTCTTCTTTGGTAATGATTTATGAGCTAGAAGATATTTAAGGGCTGTGAGAAACCACAACAAGCTAAAATAGGTCGATAATGAAATACCAAGAATACATTCTAGAAAAGTATATTCGATATGCACACTATGAAATATACAGAATCAACCAATAGAAGATTACACTCAATTGTGAAAAACTCTTCTCTTGGAATTTAAGAAATACCAATTGTCTTGTTGAGTAACCAAAGCAAAAGCGCAAGTTGTATCCCGAAAATGGAGTGAAGCCATGTTCTGTCCAACATGAACCCATACACCGTGATTCCTGCTTTGTTGTTCACCAAATACGTCACTGCAATTAAAATATATCGATCGCTTGAGAAATCATCAGAAAGAAAAAAAATACTAAAATAAAAGATCGATTATGCATTAAAACTCACTCACCTAAAGCTTGCCTCTTTTGGAACGAGATTGTGTGCGTGAAAATTGGCACCAACTTGGTGTCATTCAAATCATCGTCTCCAGTTCCTGATTCGTCATCGGATTCTGACTCATTGCCACCAGGGAAAACTTGAGCGGAAGACACCTGCGAGGTTGGAGTCTCTCCATCCGTGTAATCAAAAGAGTTGATTGTGGCGCACATGTGCCACTTAGCAGCTAGCCCTGTTACTGACTGTGCTTTGTGAGTCACTTTTGTTGCGCTTCGCAGGCATATGAAAAGGCCCGTGAGGATGCTTATGGAGCATAACTGCACCAAAATAAGAACAATCAATTCGTTTCCTCGCTAGTATCACTACATGTGTGACAGTAAAACAAAATTGTGACATTTGGTAAATAGTTGGATTAACAAGTCTCACACTGCCACACTGTGATGATATTTAATTAGTACTAAATTTCTATCGAAGTCTATGTTTCAAGGACAAGCACTAGGAAATGGCGATTACCGCAAGTTCCCCAGCTTTGAAAATGTTGACATGAGCATTCGATCTGGTTGTCATGAGCAGGGCAATGAGCTGACTTGCTGTGACTAAAATCAGAGAAAGCAAGATATATAGTCGAAACCTATGGCTTATTGTCCGAAAAGTCCTTCTGATACTTAAGTGATCGAACAGGATTGTTCCCACATCAGTCTCTTTCTGAAAAACTCGAGCAAAATCTTCTAGTCTTAGGATTTGCAGATGGCAGATGATTTGGAAGAGAACACATACGAGGAAGATTATTGTGGTCCGATAAAGCCACGATAAAAGCTCCAACATGCACAAGATGGTGTCACTTAGGTATCGATTGCCAAAATGTGGTATTTCGTGGTCTCCCGTGACATACCACCAGATTTTGTAGGCGCTTTCAGCAGAAAAATAAAGAAGGATAATCATGAGGAGGAACTTCATAGATTTCTGCCAAAAAAAAAAAAAAAAGAAAGATTATTTTGTAAGGAAACGTTTCAATTTCTTATTTTAACAAAAATAATGGGAAATACAGCAAACACTTGATCCGAGACAGATTTGTCCACATCTCAATTAAATTACAAGTTCACAACTATGAAAAATTTGTTCACTATGTGGGTCTTCCTCATCAGAGAGAAAAGTAACTTTATTAAAGCCACAAGAGTCGCTTAGCTAAAGAAGATACTTCATCTTTTTTGGATATCTAGACTAGAAGAGAATAAATAGACGCACAACTTTTTTTCTTTTTTGGGGAATTTATTTCTCTCCTTTCTTTTCCCTAGACGTATAAGGAAGGAAAAATATTTCTCTTTTTTACTCTTTGTTTATGTTGGCAAAAAATGTGTGACGGATGATGTCCTAGCACCAACTAGAAGAGGGTGATTCGTCTCTCCCGTACAAATCGAGATCACATGTCCAATTTCGATTTTGATGTTTCAAATAATATATATAATAAGATACTAAAGTATTAAAAACTCAAGTACAAAGCATTTTAAATACTTTAAATTACTTGTATAATATTATTGATTAAACATCATTTCGGATAATAAACAATTCAACGGAAGGCGAGGCTGCAGTCTCTTGTGGCGAGGCTGCAGTCTCTTGTGGACATCAAGAAAATTACAACCTTTCATCTTCTTTACAACTTTATATACATTCCATAAATTTAACTAAACATGTCTCTATTATTGTTTTCTTCCCTTCCATACAAAAATAGAATAATAATAATCAAAATTCCAAAATGAAAGACTGCAAATAATTTCCTCAGCATAAACAAAAACAAAAATCTGGATTTAGGAAACAGGGTTCAACAAATCCAACAGATTTCCTAAAAACCGATCGAAAACAAAATTAATTAGAAATCAATAGAGACTCTTAATCAACATAATTTAAAGAAAAGTTAACCTGAAGCAGTTCTTCATATCCATGGCGGACCTTGTCGCTGGAATCGGATAACTTGTCGATGAAGAGGAACCTCCTGAGGCCGTACTTGCGAGCCCATCGGGAGAGGCAGACAAAAGACATCGTGGCGAAGAGAGAGAGAGCAATCTGGGCAGGGACGTGGTAGGGTCGGCTGTGGTCGGCGTCGCAGGCGGGGCAGGAGAGGAGGAAGTGGGCCGCCAAGGGGACGCCGAAGGCCAGCAGGAAGAACACCGACCACGACAGCCCGGCGCGCCACAGGCTCGACTGGTCCACGCAGAACCACCGCAGGAACGACCCCAGGCTCTTCAAATCCATTCCTCCGTGTCCGTGGATTCTTCGCCGAGGCAATAGGGCCTGTGCCTGTCTCTCATCTTCCATTGCACAGCTCTGCTGGGAAACAGGGCAGAGATGATATTCATGTAAAGGAAAAGGGAAGGAGATCTGTTTTCTCAACTGATTTGTTTTTTTTAGATTGTTTGATTGAAAGATTATAAGTTTGGAACGGAGGTGTGAAGGCTAAAACCCAAGATGTGGGATTTTGATACTTGCAAGAAAAAAAAAAGAAAAAAAGAAAAAAAGAAAGAAAGATGTGGGATTTTGATTTGTTGCTGTTTAATATCGCTTTTTTACATGGCATGACGTACAGAAAATATACAGCTATATTGACATGTTTGAGCAATTAGGGGATAGGAGAAAGGGGAGAAAATCATGTCATGTCTATATACTTCAACGGATGTAAAACTTATGGAAAAAGTTGGTTCATACGTGTCCTTGTTCTGGGCTCCATGAAAATTAGACATAATCTTTTAATTAATATAAAATGATTTTTTTATTTGATATAAAATAAATTAAAATATATATTATACTGATTAATAATAAAAAAATTATATCATATTAATTAATAAATAAAAAATTATTATTATTTAGATAGTTTTCTTATTAAAAAATAACGAGTCGTGATATTAGAAGGAGAACATAAATATTAGAAAAAAAGGAGATTAATGAGTCGATTTACGTAAAATTGAGAAAGTTAGATGGTCAATCATTGAGCTATTATATGCCAATTGTGATTTTTAATAATAAGAGAAATTTATTATAAAAAATACTATTATATTATTGCTTGGTATTATTACTTTACTAATTCCATTAACTGTTTTAATGTCTAATTAGTGAATATTCACATTTAAAACTTATTATAATTTATAATAAAGAATTGCTCTTAGTTATAGTTTAGATAACCTGAATTTTTAACTTTGTGTAATTTTTGATCCCTGAACTTTTTTTCGTAACTGAAATATATTTGAACTTTTAAAATATTCCTATAATAGTACTTTACATTATTTTTAAACGAAATCCGTTAGTTAACATTATTTTTTGATCAAATTATTAACAAATTTCATTTAAAAATTAACAAAAATGACTATTGTAGTAATATTTTCATAGTTTAGGGACATTTCTTTTTGTAACTATAATTATTATAAACTATTAAAAACATTATTACAGTAGTTTTTTTGTTAATTTTTTGATAGAATCCGAAATTAATATCACTTTTTGACCAAATAACTAACAGGTTTCATTCAAACTTTAATGGAAATAACTATTATAGTAGTATTTTAAAAGTTTAGGGACATTTCAGTTATAAAAAAAATTCAGAAACCAAAATTACACAATATTAAAAGTTTAGGGATTAAATGAATAATTTATCGTTCAAAAAAAGTAAGCTCATAACTAAAACAACAATACTTACTTATATAATAAAAATAAAGTTTATATCTTTAACTTTTCATTTTTAATAAAAAGAGATTAATTGGCGTCGACATTTTCTTTAATCTACATGACAAATGATAGGATCCATAAGGATTTTGACTTCATTCAATTCAAACTCAAATGGTTGACTCTTGTCATTGTAAATCCAACTCTGCATAGGTTAAAAATCAGAGAGCGACCTTCATATAGATCTCTAAAAAATTTATTGCGAGAGAGAATGAAAAAAATAAGATATTCTAATCACTATATTATTCTATTAGTGGTTGGCACGCGTGAACATGGTTGCAATTGTTGGCAAATTTTTTTTTATTAACGCTAGCTACATCAACGAGAATTTTAAATTTTTGAATACCAATTTATATAAATTATATTTTTATTGATAGATATAATTAATTAATATATTAATATTTTAAATATTTAATATTAAAAATTAATAATTCATATATCATATGAATTCGGTATTTAAAAATTAAGATTAGAATTTGTGTTTTTAATATTTTTCTTTTATTATTATTATTATTATTTATCTCTGGCTAAAAGTTGGCTGGTTAGTTTTTATTTTTTATATATTTATTTTTAAGTCTATTCTTATTTCGTTGAGTCTTAATCGTTGTGTCCCCACATAACCACGTTGCAGAAACTGCGTAAAGAGATTTGACTCTCTGTTTGCTTCCACAATATGGTTTGGTTTTTTATTTTGATTATTTCTTTAGTTGGATGGAATTGGCGATGTTGGCATTTATTTATTGGCATATGCCGACATTAACAAAAGTAGAGTTGCCTGCATATACTTATATCATTTCCTCGTTATCTAGTCTTAATCATTTTGCGAAAAGGCCAAAAGGACGATGAATAAAAAATAAAAAGAAAAACTATATTATGCTACTGTATTAGATGCGGAAGGATCTAGAGACTAAAGAGGAGAAAAAAATGCCAGCTTTATCGTTTTCCTTCCCGTATATATAATTTCTACGTAAATCCGAAAATAAAAACAGTTATAGAAGATATTCGTGAACGCAACTACTTATCAAGTATGTATCATTGGTGTCGATGATAACATAACAAGAGTGTCTTATTTGAAACTTTCATTTTTATGTGTCTAAAATTTGAATCATATAATACATAAAAACCTATTATTTGCATAGGGTATTGTCGTTAAACTTTTTGAACTATATCTTAGAAATTAAAATTGATAAAATAATCTTTTTTTTTATTTTAACATTATAACAACGACTGAAAAATCAATCGTTCTGAAATTATTTTGTTAATAAAAACTTTTAAAAGATTATTTAACAAAAAAAGAAAAAGAATATGTTTGAGTCATTTTGCTAATTGACTCATAGATAGGTATTAAAAGTTCAGATAAAAAATCCTTTACATTCCATCTATGACTATAATAGATTCCTCTTAAAATACTAAGAATGGCGTGATTGAGCAAAATAACAATAATAAATAATAATGAAAGAATTATTCTTTTTAATCTTTAACTCTCATAAAAAACGTGAACGGAGACTTACGTCATCTCTTCTCTGTTAATCATGCAGTAACCATATGTACTTTTACTTTTATTCATGTGGTGGCCATAGAGATTTTTTTTTTCTTTTTTTTATTTTATTTTATTTATCTATTTTACCCGAGTGCTTATCAATTAGTGATATGTAAAAGTAAAAGACGTAGGAGTCCATGATTGTAGTAGGTAGTAGCCATTATTTCATCATTTATGATTGGTAGTAGGAGGTAGTAGCCATTATTTCCATCCAAATCCAAAATTGGTCGTCTAGTCCTGTGAGTGTAGGTGCACTTCCCGTTCCCAAGTTAGCGCGCCAAGCTAGAGTCAGTGGCTCAGGCGGTGAGTGGGTGTTTTAAGTGATTGTGACGGCGAACACCACAAATACATTCATATATATATATATATATATATATATATGTATATGTACAAGTGGAAGTTTGGAACACGTACGGCCAAGAAGGAGTAGCTTTGTGTTTTTGCATTTGGGCAGAGCAGGTTTAGGACCACGGCCATGCGTAAAGTTGCTCTAGATTGCTGGAATTGGAAATATACTATTTTGCAATTTCCCAATCCAATCACGCCCAGCCATTAATTGTCAAGTTGGTGATATTTGGAGGCTAATGTTTTTTATTTTATTTTATTTTTTAAGATTAGCATAGAGTTAAAGAAAATAGAAATTTTGCACTTTAAAAGAATATAGCTTAATAAAAGTTAAAAGGATTAAGATAATTCTACAATAGTTTGTATATGTAAAATTATTGTTCTATTTCAAACCATTAGTCTCACGATGAACTAAAGTCAAAAGTAATATTTTTGAGTAAGTCACCTTAATAATTATCTCAGATTTATATTAGATTTTGTTAATTTTGTATTTGTTTGTATTTTGATAAATGAATAGAATAAAACTTGAAGAAACCCATAATAGAAAGCTCCAAAGTATTACTTTAGACTTTAGTCCACCAAGACTTTTAATTTGATATCAAAGCTATTAGTTTTTTGATAGAGGTCAATTTGCTTCGATGTCAGTTTTAATTTTAGAGCCTTTTCTTTTATTTCTCTTATCTTCATCTCTAACTTCCGGTACATAGTTTGTTCTATTGGAGAGGGAGGCCTCTCTAGAGGATCTATTTTCGATAGATTCGTTACTTGTCAATAAAAAAGGATCTACTCGGAAGGAGGAGGTCATTTAGAAGAAACCGAAAATTGATTTCTTATGGAGCTAACTTTTATAAAATATATGCATGTCAATACCAAGAAGTGCATATCCGGAAAAATAAAAATCATCCCTTTTTTGGGTTTGAATCAATGGATTTTTCAATTTATTTATTGTAATGGTTTTTTTTTTTTTTTTTTTTTTTAGCATCTTGGTATTTTTCTCAGTATGGTATACTAAAAGTGACCGTTATGATATCACGTGCTCTCCAAGTGGTTTGTAACGTAACGCACAAACGCAAACTCAAAAGGCCCAATTTAGGAAAAATGGGCCTTTTAGATTGGAGCCCAAAAAAGAGTCGTTTAGGAGCCCATCCAGCTGTCGGACCCATTAAGGCGTGATGTCATGTCCGGAACTTGGACATGAGCCAGGGAATATGCTCGCCTTCCTTGCCAGGCTCAGGACTCCTCACAAAACGACAACAAAAACAATCTCTCTTCTCTGTCTTCTGCAAATAAAAATCTTTCTCGTCAAAGCCCAAGTGTGATTTCTCGACTTTTTCTCCTCCTCTACATATAGCCTGCTGCCCAGTTGGGCAATCTTTCTTTTCTAATGGATTCCAAACTTTGATTTCGTCCATTTTCGTTTCTCCAAGTAGCTTCTCTCAGGCTCAGCTTCACAAATAAAAAAAAAAAACAAAAAAACAAAAATGGCGGCGACTTTGTCCGCACCAGTGTTTGCAATTTTAGCCTCGTGCTCTTCTTCTTCCTCATCTTCTTCTTCGTCTCCGCCTCCGAAAGCAAAGAATTTGAGTTTGAATTTGAATTTCGCCTCTTCTAGCTTCTCTCTCTTCCATTTCCGTCACAATTCTTGTTCTTCTCGTCCATGGCTTTCCAGGTACGTGTCTCCGAGTCTGGAACTTTTTGGAATTCTTGCTCGAAATCTTGGCTTAACAATTTCAATTAGAAATGCGTCGTTTTCGCCTTTCTTCTTCTTTTTTGGGTTAAATTTGGGAAGTTCGCAGACTCAATTTTATTGTTTTGGAACGAATGATATGCTTTCTCAAAAAGGAGGGGAGAGAGAGAGAGAGAGACGAGAGAGTATTAGGTTTTTAGTACACTTTGTAGGTTCATCATTTCTATTGCTGCAAATCATTAATTTGTTAATAATTTCTCTCAATAATAATCAATTTTAATTATTAAAAAGTAGAAACAATAATGCTTGAATCCCAAATTGACACTAGAAGGGAAAAAAAAAGGTCCCTTTTTCTCCAAACAATCCCACCACGAAACTCGACAATTTTCCTCTCCAGGCCTTGATGGCCAGGGACAGGCTCTCCCAAAAATCTCCGGACGACCCCAATTTGTCGTTCGACGATGAAACCGATAATTCCCTCGTCGAAATGGGAAGAATCCAAACTCGAGAAGGAGATCATCCGCCTCATCGTCACTGGAAATTCCGACCGGCTCAGGCCCAATTCTGGCCAACCTGTAGCAATCGGCGACTACCTCGCCTTTGTCGGGTGTCACAAGCAGAATGGGTCGGATTTGGTGTGGGAGTGGCATGGTTACACTATGCGCTTTGATAATGAAAGTGGATTTATGCCTGAGTGTAATTATGGCAGTTACGTTGAGAAGAAAAAAGAAGAGCTTGTAGAGGAGAAAAAAGAGGAGGATGAAAAAGAGAAAAAAAAGGAGAGTATGGTGGGAAATCGGGGCTTATGGAATTGATCGACGGTGTTAAGGCTGCTCAGGTCTAAGTCGGGTTCTTCATCGCAACATCGATGTTGGTTCTTCTTCGGCTACTACAAGTGCCATCCGGTGAGAAGAATCTGGGGTGTTTGCTTAGGGTTTAGAAGAATGGGTTTAAGAATTTTATTAAGCGTTGTTATCTATTTTTCTAAAAATCTTGATGTTATCCTTCAATGATTTTTTGGTAATTTCTGTAGTCAAAATCGAGCTTTAACCAGGATAAGTTATTTATTCAACACAAATTTATGATTCGAAATGAACTCCAAAATGTATTGTATGATTGTTGTATTTCTATAGAAATTGAAAGTGCTTTAGTTGTTGAAAACTTCATTAGTTCGCTTAATCATGGATTTCTTTGCTTGTTGTTTCTTAGCGATCCAACAGAAAAGAGAGTGAGGGGAATATTGCAAATTCAATCAGAGCTGAGCTGATAGCTTTTCAAAGTTGTCTATTTTTTTTTTTTTTTAATATGTTTCTCTTGTGTTACGTTAATTCTAGGACTACTATGTAAAGGGGTGGTATTTGAGAAATGGAGCTGTTTCAGCTTTTTCTGTTGTTAACTTTGGTACACACGCTGCCATCTTTTTTTTCCTTGTTTTTATTTTTGAGTAGAATTTTGCTTTGTGTAGGAAGTTATTAACAGTCCAGGCAACAATTCTGCAAGATAATGAGGAGAAAGTTGTAGTGGAGGAGTCCACTCCGGCCCGTTCTTCACTTTATGATCAAGTGAATAAAAGCAGTGAGGAGGAGCCATCACAGAGTTCCTCCTCAAGTACTTTGGAGAGATTAATTATTAAGTTTGAGCAATCCGTGAACATATTACTCACGGTAAGTCTTTTCCTCCTGGACTTTGAGATATACCCCCTGTTAATTATGATTCAGATTTCTTTGTCTTTAACAGTAATTTATTTGTAATGATAATTTCAGGATTCGGTGATAAGGATACTTGATACCTTGTATCACGACAGAGATTACGCCAGATTCTTTGTACTGGAAACCATCGCAAGAGTACCTTACTTCGGTGAGTGTTAACGTTTACTCTCTATTTCATCAATTCCCTTGTAATGAATCTTCCTGAGCAGAATTTGTATTTTGGTTGGGAAGCCAAGTCCTTATAATGCTCAGCAAAATGCTATCTATACCTTGGAGCAGTATATACGTATCGTCATGCTAGTATGTTAAAACAAGTGCAATGTTACTCGTGAATGATCTGATAAGCATGATAAGATGAGTGGTCTTGCTGTCCTACACTAATTTTATTCATAATTGCTGTCATTTTCTTTATTGCATGCTCAATTTTTTTTTCCTTTCCAGATTAAAGACATGTCCGTTAAGAAAATTGCAAGCGCCCCCCCCCCCCCCCCCCCCCCCGGCCCGTTTAGTTTATATGAGTTTTAAATTTTTATTTAATTTGCTAAATTTTGAATTCTGGAATACTGGGGGAGCTACTTATGACTCATGGTTTGTGGCAGCTTTTATGTCTGTTCTACACATGTATGAGAGCTTTGGTTGGTGGCGAAGAGCAGATTATTTGAAAGTGCATTTTGCTGAGAGCTGGAATGAGATGCACCACTTGCTTATCATGGAAGTATACATCTTTCTTTGATTCTAGCAAATATGCTTCTTCATTTTTTCAGACACAATAAGATTGTGTTCCCTTGCACTGTTTTCGTATTTGTTGAAGTTTATTAGCGAAGATTAATAGCACAAATAAGACTTCGACACAACTCCATCATAGTATTGCTGGTATGTTACCTAATGTTACAAATTCTTTACTCCGAATTGCAGGAATTGGGGGGAAACTCTTGGTGGTTTGACCGCTTTCTTGCTCAGCACATTGCAATATTTTATTACTTCATGACGGTCTTTATGTATGCAATAAGCCCCAGAATGGCATGTGAGTCACTTGTTTTCTACGTAAATTCCATGCTTTAATGTGCATCTTGAATTTTGGCTACCAAGTTGTTTGGTAATCCAGAATAGTTATGAGAATTTCCCGTCATATTATACCCAACTAAATCAATATGGGGAAAAATACACGTGCATTTAAAGATTTATGATCCGATTTTCTATTGAAAATGAAACTATTTGTAGATGAGGAAAATAATTTTGTTGGTTGGGGAATTAGCTTATTATATGCTTTCATTTTTGGATCCTTTGTCTAATGGATTTGATTTTATCACTATCACAGATCACTTTTCAGAATGCGTAGAGAGCCATGCATATTCAACCTATGACAAATTTGTCAAGGCTCGAGGAGGTATAATTGAGAATTTCTTTTTAATTGCTAGTTGTGTTAGTCTAGTTATTCCTTCACATGCATTTACATTATGTGGGCATAAATAACGACGAGGGCCTATAATGCTTATGAGCCCCTGGATTCCGTCGAACAATTATTAACGGCATAAAGATGGAAATCTTTTTCTTTCTTTCCCCCCCCCCCCCCCCCCCCCCCCCCTTCTATCAAGTTAAATCAAACATGTTTGACCATGTAAAGAGTTTGGTGGATGATCTTCGTTGACAGACCGGTTATATATATGCTTCTCTTGTCATATACTGATGTGGTCTGTTTTGTGTTATAGAGGAGTTGAAAAAGTTGCCTGCTCCTGAGATTGCTGTGAAATACTATACTGGAGATGATTTGTATTTATTTGGTAAGTTGTGTTTCTTTACCTGTGGTTGTCTTACTTTCATGTGGTTTTCTTTAGGGCAATCTAAGACTATAAGAAAATAAATAAATAAATTAATCCGAGTCTGATAATCTCTTCCCTTTTGTCCAGACGAATTTCAAACTTCTAGGCCTCCCAACTCTCGGAGGCCAAAAATAGGTAAACTTCCAAACGCTGAAGTTGCATTAATTACAGTACATATTTTCACTTTGCTTCTATCTTACCATGAAGGAAGTTGATCAAATCTAAAATTTTAAAGTAGCTTTTTCCAATTTCTGGTATAATTGAGTTGGAACCACCAAGATGGGCCTCGTTAACTAGTGCAGTTGATGGAAATAGCTTCCATGGCATAATTTCTTTAGCATCAGCTCATGCTTTTCTGTTTTCCCTACTACTGGCAATGGTTTAAAGTGCTAATATTAGTTGTCTTCGTTGTTTTGTTTGTTTTCCAGAGAATCTGTACGATGTCTTTCTGAACATCAGGGACGATGAAGCAGAACACTGCAAGACAATGAAGGCGTGTCAAACTCGCGGCAATCTCCGGTCCCCTCATTCGCTCCTAGAAGACAAACTTGAAGATGCGGGTGCTTGCGAACTTCCTCAAGCAGATTGTGAAGGTATTGTGGATTGTTTAAAAAAATCGGTCTCAACTCCGACGCCACAAAAGTAGAGTGACATACATACATGATGAGAGAACCGCACGATAGCTAGAACTCTTGAAAATATATGTAGAAAGAAATAATTGTATACATGAAAACAATGTAAATCAATAATTGTCTTTAATTTTTTTTGACAAGACAGTAAATGTCTTTAATTGTTCAATGTTTATCGGTTTTATTGGAATTTTGTTGTACTAGCTATGTTGATTGGAGTTACTGGTTTCTGGTTTAGTAGGTGGACGTTCAGGCCCAATAATTTTCATTTATATTTTTGGCCTTGTGGCAGAAGTAATTAAATTTACTAAATTTTTCTAAAATGTCTGAAAAAAAAAAAAAAAAAAAAAAAAAAAAAAAAAAAATTTACATGTGGAAAACTTAACTGTAAAGCATGGACAACTTTCTTTTGACACTCTTGAAATTTCGGAATTTTAAAGGTCTTGAAATATTTTTGGATGGAAAAAACTAGTCAAATTTTCAGAAAAATTCAGTAAATATCGATAAAGTATTGATTTCGGTGAGATTGTAATGTACCATTAAATTTTGTGAACATCTGCTGCCAGTGTTTTTTTTTTTTTTTTTTAATTATTTTTCTCATTTTATTCGTTTTATTTGCTAGATATCGGTTAGTTAGTTAGTTTTTTTTTTTTTTTTTAACCACTTAACCTACTTCTACGCTTTGTGGATTAGCATATAATAATGGTTCCTATATTGTTTGAATCATGATAAACTCCTAATTGGCTCTATCGAACTTTTTTTAGTATTGAGATTTTTGTATAATATGTATAAAGTTTTGTATATATATTTTTTCGAGTGTAAATCATTTCCTAAAATATCAAGTAGAAACATTTAAACTTTTGTTTGGTGTTTTAATTGGAAATCAAATTTTTTTATATCAATTTTTATCTTTTTCTGAAAAGTTAACAAAAATTATAATTATTTTTAAAAAGTCAATCAATTTCAACTTAAAAATTTTGTCTCCAACTAATGAGCCAAACGGAGGCTAAGTTTTCTTTTCAAATTTGCTCTTACTTACCAACTGAAGTGCCAAAATAATAATAATAATAATAACTGAAGTGCCTACTTTTTTGTTTTTGTTTTTCCTTGAAGTAGAACAGAAGCACCTGCTCCAGATTTTTATTTTCGGTGAAGAATTCTGTATGTACATATTTTTGGGATTGGTTCTATGTTTCTTAAGCATACACGCACTGTCCTTTCCCACTGCATTAAGATTTAAAAAAAAAAAAAAGAAGCATACAATACGTAAAACCCCAGTCCAGCATAAAGAAATCAATAAATTTTCCTTAAAAAAAATCCAGAATAAAAAAGAAAACAATGCCCTTAAAAACTCGAATTGGACATATTATTACAAACAGCTAGCGGAAAATAGGTTTGCATGCAACTTACGCTCTTGTCTTATGTGTAAATAAGTATATATTTACATAGTTTTGCTAAGAAGAGAAGTAAAACTGTAATTATGATTTTTCTATAAGCATTTAGAAATCACATTTTTAAAAGAGCTTTTAAATCAATATGCTTTAAAGATTTTTATTGACGAATAAAAATATTAAAATAAAAATTTATAATATCTAACTTAAACTCTGACACAAGTTTTAAAGTCTACTCAAAATAATTTTTTCTGAAAACTATATATATATATATATATATTTTACTAGGAAGCTCTTTCGAAAATCGAAATCTCTTTTTACAGATTATTTAAACACTTTCAGAAATAATTTTTGGATTTAAGAAATATAAAAACTTGGTAGTCTCACAAACAAGCCCTAACTAAGCCTATTCATAAAATAATAAAATAATTAAAAAAAGGTCCAACTAAGCCTGAAAAAAGGTCCATTAAAATAAATAATAATAATTAAAAAAAAAAAAGCACTAGCAGCCAGGGAAATGGTAATAATACTTTAAGCGGAAAAAACTGATAAAACGACGCCGTGTTAACGTCGTACCGATTAAAATAATAAAAGATTAGAAATCAAAAATTGCCCGCGTAACGTGGGCCGTTTTCGCCCTCACAAATATTCTTCTCTCATCTCTCTCTCTCTCTCGGACACACTTCCTTTTCTTCTTCTTCTTCTTCTTCACACAACAGAGAAAATTGAAATCGCCCTCATCCTCCACAGATCTAAAACCATCTCCGAAATTAAGCTCACATCTCTCTTGCGTATAGATCACGGAACCTCTTTCTAGGGAGAGAGAGAGCGCGTAGAATGGGGGAGACGTCAATCGGAGCTATAGTACCCATAATTAAAGCTGAAGCCTTGCCAGAATCTTCCGCCGGAGCACCGATTCCGCAGCCGGCAAGACCGCCAGAGGAGGATGTGGCCATGAAAGACGCCGACAAGGACATACTGTGTCCGATATGTATGCAGATCATAAAGGACGCGTTCCTCACGGCTTGCGGACATAGCTTCTGTTACATGTGCCTCGTCACTCACCTTCGCAACAAGAGCGATTGTCCTTCTTGCGGTCATTACCTCACAACAGCTCATATCTTCCCCAATTTCTTGCTCGACAAGGTCCGTTTATGTTCTCTACTTTGTAGATCCTCTTCCGTAATCTTTTGTTTGGTTGCTAAGAAAACGCGAGAAAAGAAAATAGAAATAAATTTTTGAATTTGTCCTACAATATTATACTACTGTCGGTCACTTGGTTGAAATTAAGAATTAAACAAAAAACGCACAAATTTAAAGAGTTTTTGTTATATTAGTGCTTGCATTATTAACACCAAATTATAAGATTGAAAAGAGTAACGAATTAAGTTGCTTTTATTAAAATTCTGGTTTGACTTTTTTTTTTAAATGACATGTGCTTTGAATTTTTCAGTGTCTGAAGAAAACTTCGGCTTCTCGAATGGCAAAGACTGCATCTCCATTTGAACATCTTCGTCGGGCATTACAGCAGGTCAGTCATTATATAGCAAATTTTTCGATCAAGTAATTTCTCATATAAAATTACTCTGGAACATGATGCCTCTATAATTGTACGATGATAATACAACAGTAATCTTGCTTCTTATAGCTTTACTTAGTCAATCAACAGTTTTATTTGTGTCATTAATTTAATAATGATCTCGTTTCCTGGATTGATTTCGTCTTCTGATTCGTAGTCAGGGTCTTGAGGTGTCGATTAAAGAGCTAGATGACCTGCTTTCTCTGCTGTCAGAGAAAAAGAGGAAAATGGAGCAAGAAGAAGCTGAGACAAACATGCAGATCATGCTCAGTTTTTTGCATTTCCTGAGGAAGCAAAAGCTTGAAGAGCTCACCGAGGTCTTTAAACTTGACATTGTGTCTCTGATCTGATCATGTCTTGTATCTCTATTTGGTTAATTTTAGGTCCTTCAAACAAATTTATTGCACTGTGTAATGACAGTAACTGTGATTCCGAGTTGTTCCTGGTTAAATCATTAGAGCGTTTACATGCAAACCTCTTCTGTGCCCCTTATCTGTAATTGCCGTCCATGGCACACTGAGTTGGTTTGGGTTTATAAAACTGTTCCTTTTCACAAGGTTTAAACGCCCTTTTGTTGTTTTGTTAATGAATAACTTCTACGAGATTTTTTTTTATTGCTACTGTTTTAACTTTGTAGATTAAAGATGTTTTTCTGTTTTCTTTGTAGATACAATCCGATCTTCAGTATATGAAGGAGGACATAAACGCTGTAGAGAGGCGAAGAATAGATCTATTCAGGGAAAGGGATAGATTCTCTGGAAGAATGAGAATGCTCATGAACAATCCTGCTGCGGAAAAAGCATTGCCTCCTTTGATTGATAAACATGCTAATGGCATCAACTTCAGTGTCTATTCTGCCCAAATCCAAATGGGTTCTGGCAGTTCACAGAACAAGAAGCCTGATGCAAACACTCTAGCAACCTTCCCTGCCCAGGGACTCCAAAGGAAGGATGTTTACAGTGCGACAGGTTTGCAGACTGGTACTCCGTCAGGACTAGTTCTAGCCAGGAAAAGACAGGTCTATTCACAGGTTAGCTGATCCAAGGATAACTAACCAACATCCTATAACTTTTCACCTTTCCCCGCCCGAAAGAAAGGGAGAACCTGCTATATTTCGTTATTCTTATTTTTATTTTTTAAGCTTTTTCAAATGGCTGATAGTTTTGAAGATTGATATGAATAGGCTTGGGGATTACCTTTAAACTTTTCTGGTTTTTTGTTTTCTTTTCTTGTTGCATCTATTAACTTGTTCTTGTTGACATCGTTTGCACTTGCAACAGTTCAGTGACTTACAAGAGTGTTACTTAAAAAAGCGAAGAAATTGGATTAGACAATCACATCAAGGGGATGAACGGAACACACAAATTTTGAGTAAAGAAGGTTACAGTCCAGGTCTAGAAGATTTTCAGTCTGTTTTAAGTACCTTTACACGATATAGGTATAGTTTTCTTTGGTATATCTTCACTTATTTATTTCCACTTCCTTTAAGTTAAATATCATGTGCTATGTTTACTAATACCTTTTGGTTGTTTGAATCAGTCGATTGAGAGTCATTGCCGAGTTGAGGCATGGTGATATTTTTCACTCTGCTAACATCGTCTCCAGGTGAGTTAAAAACAAGTTTCTTCCATCTCTCTCAGAAATGGTTTTCATGTCGGGAAATCTTTTGAACGTCTTTCTGGTGAAATTTGTTCCAAAGTTGTAGTACTCTCAGCACTGCAATATATAATGTGCACCATAGCAATTGGCAGTCAAACTCCCTATTTTCACACTTCCCGACACCAGCTCCTCCCACTTTCTCCTAGATCTTTCACAGCACTTGAATATGTTGAGATCTGAGATCCCTATCGAATTTGCAGTATAGAATTTGATCGTGATGATGAATTCTTTGCCACTGCTGGAGTTTCACGGCGCATCAAGGTTTTTGAATTTTCCTCGGTAAGCTCTAGAGTTTGTTTTCTGTGTCCGAGCATGAAAAGTCCATATTTCTATTAAAAGAAGAAAAACTGTATTCAGAAATCGATATGAAGCATTCGCCTAATTGAGTGTTGCGGTTGTGATTTCTTTCAGGTGGTTAACGAATCAGCAGATATCCACTGTCCTATTGTTGAGATGCCGACACGATGTAAACTTAGTTGCTTGAGCTGGAATAAGTACACAAAAAGCCATATCGCAAGTAGTGACTATGAAGGGATAGTAACCGTTTGGGATGTAACTACACGTCAGGTGTTACTCCTTTTATATTTTTTACCATATACTTGTAAATTCATACCTAAGCAAAAGTCTGCATGGAAATATGGTGTCACAATATTTTGCATGCCAATTGGATTTGTTTGCAGAGTGTTATGGAATATGAGGAGCATGAGAAGCAAGCTTGGAGTGTGGATTTTTCACGTAGTGAACCTTCAATGCTTGTATCCGGCAGTAGTGACTGTAAGGTAACCGGAACCATGTAGATCCTTCCTTGTGCATTCGTAGGTATCTTGATATAGGACCTAAAAGAATATTATTTATACATGATGGACCATAGGCCTTTGCTATAGCATGTATTTGATTCGTTTTATGTTAAAATGAGCAGCTGCGGTAAACATTTGATATGTTGAACAGGTCAAAATTTGGTGCACAAATCAAGAAGCAAGCGTTCTTAACATCGATATGAAAGCAAACATTTGTTCAGTCAAGTACAATCCTGGATCCAGTATCTACGTGGCAGTATGTCTCTGTTTAAGCCCTATGTGGCCAATTCTAATTTTCCCCAACTACAAATTTTTAGGCTGGTACTTTATCTTAATGAATTCAATCTTCATTCTCAAAATTAGCATTGATCCATATTCACCTAGGTCGTACTAATATGATTATGTTCTCGGAGTCTAAAGTTGATTATTCTCAATCTTTTAATCGACTAAATGGTCAAGGTTAGGACAAAAAATGAATACAAATCAACTTGAACATTTAACTGCTTGAATTCTTATATACAGACTTGACAAAAAAAGATTTTGGCAGGTTGGATCCGCAGATCATAACATACACTACTACGACTTGAGAAATATTAGCCAACCCTTGCATGTATTTAGCGGACATACCAAAACCGTTTCGTACGTGAAATTCCTGTCCAACACCGAACTTTCTTCAGCATCTACTGACAGCACATTGCGCTTGTGGGATGTAAAGGATAATTTGCCTGTGAGTTATTCTTCATCCTTGAGGAGTCGTCCGTTTTTTCGTTTCCTTCTCAAATCCTGATCAACTTCACTTGTATAACTCATTTGTCACTCTATTGTTGTCGTTGTCATTTTTGTTGCATCCGTTTCTTGCTTTCATGATTTCACTTGCAGCTTTGCACATATCGAGGCCACACGAATGAACGGAATTTCGTTGGTCTCACAGTAAACAGTGACTACATCGCTTGTGGTAGCGAGACAAATGAAGTGTTTGTTTATCATAAGGTGAGAGAACCTAGAATTTGTAACAACTTTTTTCTAAATATCAAAATTCATCTTAATGCGGATGTTCGGTTGCAGGCGATCTCGAAGCCCATGGCATGTCACAAGTTCAGTTCACTGGATCCAAATGATAACGAGGACGATGGAGGGTCACACTTTATTAGTGCAGTGTGTTGGAAGAGCGATAGCCCGACAATGTTAGCCGCAAACAGTGGAGGAACAATTAAAGTCCTAGTACTCGCACCCTGAGGCCTGACTGATTATTATTTATCTGCAAACTAATAGAAATATTGGATATCAAAATTATTTATTATTATTGTAAAAAAAAAAAAAAAAAAAAAAAAAGACTTAAAAAGATAACGCACAAAACTGGGGACCAAGTAAGTACCAAGCAACTCCTCTGATCGTGACTTGCTCAAACAAGGTGATCAGCGTTCAATTTCAAAAGGGTGTTCACATTTTTATTTTTCGGTTTTTTCTTTTTATTTTTTATTTTTTTATATCATATAAAGGGTGTTCACTTTTTTTCCCCCCTTTGTCGGAGTGTTCACACGTTGGTTCGGAATTGGCCCTTCTCCATTATCGAAAGAAAATAAACCTTTTATGTTATATTTTAATCTAAAGAAAAAGAAAGGAAACGTCTCTGTTCGGTGATAAGGAAATTAAGAATCTATTAGATCCCCGGACCTAACTCTCGCAACTGTTCCTGGTTAGGAACCAATACGCACTAATCTACCATTAAAAGTCTTGTTTCTTTGAATATTATCCTCTGTTTGGAACATGGATGCGAGATAAAATATGATAGACTTTTTAAAAATTAAATAATAATTTTTATTGTTTTTTCAGAAAAATAAAAATAAAAACTAAGATAAAAAACTTAAGTTTACACCTAAAAATATACTTAATGTTTTAAATAGGAGATGAATAAGATATAAAATTTTGAAGATATATTTATATTTATTTAACAATCACATATGTAACTTATAAATATAATCTAGTGATAATTTCATATTTAATTAAATTAGAAGATAGATGGTAAGTTCGAATTATCCATTTACAAATTAAAAAAAAGGCTAATTATTTAGTTATAACATAATTGTAGTGATCTATAATTCTACACTACAATATAGAGAGAATTGTATTTTCCTATGTTATTTTCTTTTTTTAAATTTAATAATGAGTTAATCTGAACTTTATACTTAAATTTGATGCGAAATTACCCTACGTCATGGCTCCACCTAATTTTTTTAAAATTTTTATTCTACAACAAAATTATCTGCAAAAATAAAAAAAAGAAAAGAAAAGAAAAGAAAAGACGGTAATAAAATATATGGACTTGAAAATTGCGCGCATCTAACCAAAGATGCTAACTGTATATTCCGAGTGATCCTTATGAATGTCTGCCTATAAATAAGCGAGAGCAAATATTAACGTTAGATTCTGAGAATCCCTTATCTGATACCTACAAAACAAAACAACACCACTAATATCCTAAATTTTTATTTTTTATTTTTCTCTTTCTTTCTTTCTTTTTTTTTTTTTTTCCTTTTTTTTTTTTAATAAAAACTTTGGCGCGAAACAAAACAGCTATGAAGGTCGAGAATTCGGACGGCGAAATTCGTCCAGCGATCACCCTCTCGCCGCCGGTTTCTCCGGCGGCGAATACCCCGGCGACGGGAGATGCGAGCGAGAGAGAAGAAGAGGAGCTGTTTGTGCCGCCGCTGAACTTCGCCATGGTCGAGAATGGCGTTTTCAGGTCTGGTTTCCCAAGTTTCGCCAATTTCAGCTTCCTGCAATCCCTAGGGATCCGATCGATCGTGTAAGCTCAATCTTCGTGATTAAGCTAATCAAATCAATTCTCGATTTCTCTCAACCATATTCTGATCGCTTTCATGGCTTTCTCTTCTTCCCTCGTTTTCGGTGATAGATATTTGTGTCCGGAACCCTACCCGGAGGCGAACATCGAGTTTCTGAAGGCGAATGGGATTAGGCTTTTCCAGTTCGCGATCGAAGGAACTCAGGTTCGATACTGTTTTTGCCTTGATATGCCAGAATGTTGTGGCTTGATCATTTATGAATTTGTGTTTTTGGTGACGATTTATTGATCAGGAACAATTTGGGACATAATTCAAAAGGAAAGTAACTAACTTTCTCAGAATTCAGATTAGAGGCATTAAAAGAAGAGAAAGAAATACTAGTTTCATTGAAAGAATTCCAACTTGAAACTAGGATCTTAATTTGAGTCAAGAGTTTCTGATTAAGATTATATAAATTTTGCAAATAATCAGCAATTCCGTGACTCAGATCAATTTTTACATATATGTATATGCAATTCATTAGCTTGCTAAACAGCTCTATGCTCTCTATGTCTAGATATTTTCATTTATGATAATTTATTTGTGTAAATTTTTGTGTACCTGATCTTTCTATCAATTCTAGATGCTTTTCGTTTTTACATGCTTATTGAGATTGCATTCCCCATTGCTGTCATCATACCAAAAGCAATCGCTTCGGATGGGACGTATTTTTAACCAAGGTTGTTGGATGATGGAGATAAAAGATCTGTCCTGATAGACACAGTTTAAAGCTAAATCTAAAACTAAAACTATAATGTAGTGTGCAAGAAAATGTTACGAATACCTATATCCTTCCTGTTCATATTCTAGGTGTACTCACTGATATTTATGGTTCTTGATGTTTTCCATTACAAGCTGTAGATAGTTAGCGTCGACGACATTTGCCCGTTGAAGATTTGTTCATTTGATGGCTCATGCATTGTGCAATTAACTTGCCAAAAATGAAAAGATCTTTTTGCATCTAAGCAGATGTTTTGTTTTTCATTTTGATAATGAATACTGGACAGGAGCCTTTTGTAAACATTCCGGAGGAAACAATTCGCGAGGCACTGAAAGTAGTTCTTGGTATCATAATAATCATTTAAATTTGGCTTGTTTATAACAGTATACTGTTATGGCATAATAGCTTGCTTGTATGACAATATGCTAATTGGTCTGCTATACCAGATGCCAAGAACCACCCTCTTCTAATCCATTGCAAACGAGGGAAGGTACTTGTCCTTTCCTCGACTCTGTTTACTGGTAAGAAATGCTGGTTACTGATTCTCTAGCAATTTGACATTGTTTCTATTTGCAGCACCGGACGGGTTGTCTCGTCGGATGCTTAAGAAGATTACAAAGATGGTGTCTCTCATCCGTTTTCGACGAATATCAAAGATTTGCCGCTGCCAAAGCCAGAGTATGTGATCAACGATTCATAGAGTTGTTTGATACTTCCAGCCTTAAGCATCTTCCATTGCCGTTTTCATCTTCAAAGAGATTATTTCCCATAGCATGAGTATCATTCGTTGGGCATCTTCTTGACTTGCATTTTTCATTTCGGGGCATTGTGTTGGTGGTTACAGTCACAATTAGGTTCTAAGACTATTTCTTTGGCATGTTTTTAAGAGATTGTAAACACACAACAATATCAAATTTAACGGGATAAATATTTTTCGTCTTCTTCTTCTTTCTTTTTTATTTTTATTTTTATTTATTTATTTATTTTTTAACTAGTGGGAAAGGCCAATTTACACACACACACACACACACGATTAGTCCCAACTCTAGCTAATTAAGAAAGAACGGGGCGTTTTTCTTCACACCATTTAATATGACTCGCCAGCCCAATTCACAAATAAAATTTAATAACTGGTAAATACAAAGGGAAAAACTGAATCGATTATTAATTATTTCTTAAAACTTTTAACCATGGTATATAAGTATAGCAGAACAATTAATCAAAAACCACCTGTAAGTACCAAGTCATTAGGGGCCTTTTTTTTTTTTTTTTTCCTCAAGCAAAGCTAATCAGCAGAGGAGGAAGTTATGAACTTTGAAGCAGCTGGAAGGAGATCAGTATCACTGCTTTTATTCTTTTGTGGTGATTTCATTGCAAAATCAAAGAATCGATCCCCAGAACATCCACCTCTTTCGCTTCTCTAAGAACATCTAGCTCATCAGGTCATCAGGTCTAATACATCTAGCTCATCAGGTATTCCAGGTCCAATGAAGATAAATAAAGGAATCGTGTCATGCTAAAAAACGATGTCATGTGCAATGCCTGAAATCCGGAATGCAGATTTATTCTCAATATGTTCACTGTATTGATCATTGTATGTTCCACTGCATGCACCATGTGTGAAAACTGAACCTCGGAATGCATAAATTAAATTGAATTGTACTTTTCTTTTATAAGTCAGGTAAATTATTTATTTAGTTCCACACTCATCGAAAAAACAAATTTCAGAGTCAATTAGCAAAATGATTCTAAAAATTTTTATTAGCCAAATGACTTCAAAACCACCAAGAACCGGTCGAAGGTTTTTTTCTAATTTCAATTTTTAAGGTTGTCATTTTGACCAATATTCCGAAACAAGCAATATGTGTATATATGTATATGTACGTGTGTGTGCAGGGAGAAGAAATATAGACGAGCAACAATCGAATCGTCAATCCGATAAAGTGACGACTGAAACGATATCTCGGCCTTTTTCACTATACCTCCATGTTCTTCTCAACGAAGAGACAGAATTCGACTCTCCGTTGTTTCTGTAACAGAACAGAGGCCTTCGTTCCCACTAATATAAATACTATTAACATAGACAGATATGCACACATATCTTAAAACCATTGAAACCCACACGGAAAACTGGAAAAGAGAGTGAAAAAGAGAGAGCTGAAAATAATACAAACTGATTTGGAATCAGAAGATGAGATGCAACAGCAAAACCAAATAGCCCCACCCACGAGAAGCAGATAAGGAAAAGTGACGGTGAAAACTTTTACAAAATGTGAGAACTTATAGAACGACTTCTGTTGCTTTTGAGAAACCCTAGCTCGTTGGCGTTGCCAACCTTTTAGAATTACCAGAATATCCTTATCCATGTCCGCCGATGTAAGATCTTGGACAAAAATAGGTTTGGGTATTTTCGTAATTGACTGAACTAGGTATTACGGGCTCCCTAATGTAGCCCCGGGTTCTAAGAAACAAGCCCAAATCCAAGCCTCACCTCGCCTGGTCTGGATTGGGCGGTCTTTGTTCAGTGTCGGTTTCCAATATCAACTTTAGGTTTTGGGTTTAGAGAATTATATTCTATATATCCTTATTTGAGGAAAACGACGCATGTTCCACAATCCTTTGCATTTTAATGTCGTTTTGGACATGAAAGTGATAATAGACAGGTTTAATGTCGTTTTAAACACTAAAGATTCAATGTGGTTTCATCGTCCACGACAAATTACATTTATTTGAGCAAATCTAGCTGAAGTCATTACAACCTTTTTACAAAATGAATAACTTGTTCAATTTGTTCTCGCAGTACTAAATTTGTTTTGAAATATTTTAACAATTGTAAATTTTTAGATTTATGGTATGTTATTTTTTTGCCTGTTAGTTTGCAAATTATAATAAATGGGTTAAAGCCTGCAACTATAGATATTTAAACTTAGTACCTTTTATTCTGATATTATATTAGTTTATTAATTCATTCCAAAATTTCAACTGCTAGAAGGTAAACTAACAATAATTTTATATCTCAACAAAGTTAGACATGTATATTAGTATGTGTTTGGTGTATAGGTTAAAGTTGAGTTTTTTATATTGGAATCAAAAATTAATTAAAATTTTTGTTATCTTAAAAAAAGAGACAAAAACTTAAGTTATTAAAAGATGGGCCAACAATAGTTTTTTATTTCAACAAATCTAAATATTTATATTTAACATGTGTTCAGTATATAGGTTAGAGTTGAGTTTTTGATGTTGGAATTATCTGACTTTTAAAAAACTAATTAAAATGTTAGTTGACTTAAAAAAAAGATAAAAAATAAGTTAAATTTCTTAAGTTTGAGTTGTTGCTCCAAATACACGTATAGATTCATCTATTTTATAAAATGAAATACACTTTGATATCAACTTATGTATATGCCTGTATTTACATTTCTTTTAACTCATTCAATATTCTTCCTAGCACAGATATTTCAACTTGTTCTAACCACATCATATTATCTGATAACACTTCCATTTGTTCTGAACAGGCTTAACCCATTTTTACACGTCAAAATTTTATTGACACTGGAAGGTATACTTATTTTTTTATTTAATTTTTTAAATAGAACTTGGGTCGTTGACAAACATCAACTTAAAAAGAATAGGTTTCTAATACAAACGAAGTTATATAGCATTTCCACTTATGTCAAGTGCTTAATTATGATCTTAGCTCGTATTTGAATTATAGATTTAAAAAGTATATTTATTCTGAACAATAAATTCAAAAGTGTTTCTTCTTGTGACTTTCAGTGCCCTCAAGTGGTAAAACCTTTAATAACTTTTCTTTGCAATTCCTTTGGCGTCCGGATTTTTTAAGAAATCAATATATATATGTTGCATGAAATCTCATAAGTATACAAGTTGCACAAATAATAAAGTGATAAGTAAGATTGTCAATCCCACGAAAATTATGTTTAAATTTAAGTTAATTACCAAAATTCGTTAACACTGGGATTATTTGAATGATAAATTGAAAAATAAAAAAAATACAAATTAAATTAAATAAAGCAAACTAAAATGACCAAACAAACCAAAGGAATAAAAAGACACAAACAAACAAGGTTCTAGGGTCTTGACTTCACTCTATCCTTCTTATTTTCTACATATTAAAAAATTACTAACTAGTCTCAAGCAATTCATTAATTAATGGCTTAAAATTAACCACGCTATCTCTCCCGAGTGTCAAATGAGATTATATGCATAAATGTTTAAATTGATATCCTTGTCTAACTTGTGTACCTACACATTTATTAACTACAGCCTGATATGATTAGTAAAGTGTCATCGGCCTCTCGAATTCAACAACAACTAATATTATATTTCTCAATCCGATAAATGAATTAATCTCTCTCGAGCATTAAAATTTATAAATCAAATAAACGAATTTATTTCTCAACAAATTAAAAACAGTAAGCATAAAAAAACACAAATGAATTGAATAGAGATTTCATTAACAATTAACTAAATCATTAAAACATAAATATAGCTATATCAAACCAACAAACTACACAATATTCATAATGAAAATAAACACAGAATTAAGAAAAATAAGGGTTTAAGCATCATCTAATTATAAAAATAAAAGAGATGAGGGAAAAAAAATATATGAAAACCTCAATAATTATTTCCACAAATTTTAAAATTCTCTATCAATTTCTCATTTCCTCCTCTTTGTTTTTCAAATATCATCTCCCTTAAAATTTATTGAAAATTAAGTCTAAAATTAAAAATAAAAACTAATTCCCAAACCTAAAAAACCTACATTACTATTTTTTGACTTTTTTCTATTTTTCTATTTTTTTTTCTTTTTCTTCACTACTTTCTCCTCTGGTTTTTCTTCTGGGTTTTGGCCTCCCGTTTCAGCTCTCGGCCTCCCCCCAGCTCACACCGACCCCCCCATGCCCCATCTTTTTCTCCTTTTTCTTTTCTTTCCGTGGGCATCAGCTGCTGTGCGCCAGCGGTTTCTGGTGCGCCTGAGACACGTGGCGGAGAGGAACGGCTGGTTGGAAAGCAGATGGGTCCGGCTTGAAGGCGTGTTGAAGGCTGGCTGGGTGAGCAAGGCAAGCTCACGGAAAACTAAATAGGAGAGCGCGCAGCGGATTCGATAAGGCTGAGGAGGTGGCCCTGCGCTGGTCTGACGGAGACGCTCCCAAATCGTGCGTGATGTACACACGCGCTGGGAGATCTTGGGAGGGATCCGACGGCTCTGGAGGCGAGTGGATTAGAGTGGAGACGCCTGCACTGGGCTTTGCCTGTTCCGGATTAATTTGAAATTATAACCCTCTTTTTAGCTTTTAAATAGAAAATTTGCCTCAATTTCACTTAATTAAATTACACAAATGATAAAATCAATTATTTAGAAGGATAAATTTATAACAACATATTAAAAGTAATATTAGAGTAATTAGATAAAATTAAATCAAATTATACTAATCAAAATAAACTAATTTAATATTAAAATTAAGCTAAGTTAACTTAAATTAATATAAAATAAAATAAAATACTCAATAACATAATCAAATTATTTGCGTAAAAAAAAGGAAAATAACTTAATTCTATAGAGTTGTCAATATATATGATTTTGTAAAATCCAATTTAAAACAATGCGCGCTAACTTCCAAGTGATGCCCCAATTTTTATTAGTCCATATTATCCATTTCGAGGCCTGCCATTGGAAATAATGTTCGAAAGAGACATACTTTAAAATATCTTGTTATGTTCCTTTGGGTAGCCTAGGAAATATTTAAAAAAATTAAAATATAAAAAAGTGAATAATAATATTAGAGACATCAATTTCAATATCAACTTTTTGAATATCAACTCCTGTGTCATATTTTTATTGATAACTACAATTAATTAACGTGATTATACTTTAAACACTTATCAATTAAACATTGACAATTTATGTATTATATAAGTTGGAACTAAAAAATGTATCTAATATTTTTCTAATAATAATAGACAAATAAATTGAATAGTAAAATAGTTTGTTTGCATTTCCCAGTTGTCCAATACCTTTATGGTACACGGAAATTCAGGTCCCTCCGATTTATGGAAAAATATGCAACAATGGGAATATTACTGTAGATTAGAAAATTTGAGCCCCACTTGTTTGGTCTGCCACTTTTACAGGGAGATATTAACTTACGAGGAAATAGCTAGACAAATAATATATGTTTATGATTGTTTGAACTCAAATTCAAACTAAAATTTTCATTTTAATTTTAATTTTTTTAAATTTTTTTTTATTTTTTATAAAAGTTTAATCTTTTTTAAAAATTAACATAAATTTATTAATTGAAACTTAAAATTTTCAACTCAAACTCATTCATCAAATGGATCCTTAGTCTTCCACCTATACAAGTTGGAAATTGTTTTTAATTTTGTTTGGATATTTATAGGAGAACAGGAAAGTTCCTTGATCTTAGATTTTGATAAAGCAAAAGATTTAATTTTTTTTTGGATAACTGTTAGATTAATGTTAGCTAGTGGGGTTGGAATTAATTATAATAATGGAAATCATGGAGCACAATTTCCTTTTTCTGGGACTTAAAACTTTTGAGCTGATTCTTGTACATTTATTCCCATATCATTTTTTAAACAAAAATTACAAACCCATAGATCATATTCAGCAACTAGAATATAATCTCAACCCATACTTTAAATTAAAATTAAAAACAAAAATCCACTGGCATGTTGGAGACCCGATATGCAGCCAATTAATTACTCTTTTACAAAAAAATTTTTTTTTTGGTTGAACTGCGCTTTAACAAAATTACACTTTATGGACGGTGTCTTTTAATTTAATGGTTTCACTTTTGGTAATTAAACCTGGTCTTTTTGTAGTAAGTTAACATATAACACCAAGGAAAAAAAAAAAAAAAAAACCTTCTCAACAGTAAAAAGCTGAATAGAATCTAAAAACACACCTTTTCTTTTCAAAAGGGTAATATTTGCTTACTAATTAAACAGTAAAAGTACATCACACTTCACACATATCATGGACAGCATTAAGACAGGAAGTTAATACACACACCATAGGAACTGTTTACCACAATACCACATCAACAAGCAAGCGCGCGGCGCATATATATATATATATATATAATATATAAATAGCTTGTGTAAAGACAAAATAAAACAGAAACGTAAGACATATGCTAATCGAATAAAGCCATTCTGTTTTGTTGTGACTGATTAATTATAAAAAAGAGGTCTAATCATCATAATCAAACAGTTGCAATGGGATCCACGTTGAGTGGGGATTCCATGGCCTTCATGGCTTCAAACCTAGGCTCCTTTGCCTGGAATTTCAGCCCGGCATACAGCTTCATGTAGTCATCAAACACGAACTTTGGGTACACCACTTTGGTTTCCTGCTCCGCCGCTTTCTCCACCAATGCCGGAGCTGGGTAGATCACCGCGTCGCTTCCCGGGTTGTAGAACGATGCTAGGGACATCCTGTTACCGTCCGGTTGAGCTACCACACGGTGCATGACGCTCTTGTATCGCCCATTAGTGATTACCTATACACACAAAAAGTAAACTTAAAAAAAAAAAAAAAAAAAAAACCACTGACAGACAAGAGACATATAGAATTTTTTTTTTTTTTATAGGCCTGTTTGGTAACTATTTTCACATGTCAACTCTGGACGACATGCGTAAAATTTAAATTTGATTAACCCACGGATGATAATTCAACATTCTTATGCTTTTTTACCTAATTAATCAAAACAAAAAAAAAAATTATTATTATTTTTTGGATAATGAATAACAGAGTCAAATAATATACAAAGTGAGTAGTATATACCTCAAGTTGGTCACCCAAGTTGATGACGATGGAGTGGCGCATTGGAGGGACATCAATCCACTGGTCATCCTTGAGGAGCTGAAGACCGCTGACCTTGTCGTCTTGGAAGAGCAAGATGATGCCGCCGGCATCGGTGTGGGCCCGGAGGCCCTTGATCAGGTCTGGTTTGGGGCATGGAGGGTAGTTACTCACCTTGGTTCCAAAATTTGGACCCTTTGACCCATAGAACACGCTCTTTATGTACCCTTTCTCTAGTCCAAGATTCTCACACAGCAAGTCCAAGAGATGCTCTGCCAGTTTCTCCAGCTCCGCAGCAAATTCCTTCATTACCTTCCTGAAAATCATATTTCAAAACAAATATATCCTTTAAAACAGTTGTGGAATTATCGATAGGCTAAGTTTGAAAACTATCATGTTGTAACGTTTTTAATGTGTGAGTAACAGGGTGGTCATATATATATATATATATATATATTAATATGTAAAGATGGTTTGTTGATCTAGGAAACCTGTAGTCGTCGCGGAGATCGGGGATTTCGGACATGTTTGAGACGGGAAGGTGACGCAAGAAGAAGGTGCTTTCCCAGTCCATGTCCTTGATTTCAGACTGAACAACATCAAGTCCCTTGCTTGCCACCATTTCCTTGAACCTTTGTTCCATGCACTTTCTGTAGTGCTCCTTTGTCAGCCTCTCCACCGTGTCCATGAGCTCGTGGGATATCCCATGGTTCATCACCTGAAATTGATATAATACAATATAAATTCAGTTTATAAAAAACAAGTCAAAAATCACAAAAACAAAAACAAAAAAAAAAAATTCCAAAAAGTACTTTGTTGAGTATATACCTCAAAGAAGCCCCAATTCTCACAAGCATCGTTTATCAACTCCATGGTTGTCTTTCTCTCGTCGCCGTTGAGTTTTGTCATGTCAATAACTGGAAAAGTGATCTGCTCCATCTTTCTCTCTCTCTCTGAAGTGACTTCCTTCTCTCTCTCTCTCTCTCTCTCTCTCTCTATAGAACTACTTAAAGGGTATATAATCTTGTAGCTAATTTGATTGATGTGTTGTGGAGAGAGGTCTAGAGTTTGCATCAATTTATAGGCGCTAGGGAAGTGGGCAAAGACGGAATTTTGAGTACCAAAAAAAAAAAAAAAACTGTTAAGGAAAAGAATTTAAAAAAAATGAAAAATGAAAAGGGTGAGATAGGGAAATGTCGAAAGTGAGAGGAAAAGTTAGAAAGAAGAGTGGAGAGGTGAGAAAAACAGGAGTTATGGGAGCATGTATGTGAGCACATCCTGCAATGGTCCCTACTCACCTCTTTTTTGTCTTCGAGGCCGCGGCCATAAACCCATGCGTTGTTAAGTCATTACTCGTGCTATTTTCTAGGAACAAGACCTACTTCTTCCTTTGCTTGCTTCTTGTTTAGTTCATTTCAGTTCATTTGATCGTGATATATATATATATATATAGTTAATTGTAATTTTATACTTATTATATATATTGTGAGGTGGTAAATTCGAATCTCCTTAGATTAACTTTAAAAAATAAAAATAAAAAAAGTTCATTTGGGTTATTTTTGTTTTCCTCTTTCCTTTGTTGTTTTCCCGTGATTCATAGATCTTCCTCTCTTTTATTTGGGCTAGAGAAAGGGCTTCCACTTTTAATACCAAGAAAGAAAGAAAAAAAAAAAAAAAAGCAGCATTATTTAGCACTATGCCGTTATGCCGTGCCGTGGAGCACATATTCTTTTGAAAGCGAAAACAAATATTTTTTTTAGGTTGGAAAACTATAACAAACTTAATAATTTGCAATGCGTTGAGGGAATTTTCATGAAGATTGGTCTTTCTACCATTATTCCCTCGACTACAAAGGGTGCAGGTGGCTGCTGCTTAGTCACAAGCACACGTCAACATAAAATTATTTTTCGGAGAATTCTACAATAGTATATAAAAAATATTTTATCCATTAAAAAAAAAACTATTCGTATTAGATTAACACATGATTTTACGAGCAAAGTAATTTCTTATATCCTCTCACATAATTTTCCTCTTTCTTTTGAGAGGTTTTTTTTTTTTTTTTTTTCTTTTACCAAAAAATTTTTCTTTTGGGAGCTCAATGAAGATGCTATAATATACTACATGTCCAAGAAAAGCGCTAACGAAAATGGAGAAAGAAAACATATAATGGGAAGGTGCCTTTGCGTTTCCTATTAATGATCCGAGGGACAACTACTCATTAGTTATTAACATGCTTTGCCTCGAAGATCTTAGAAAGAGCTTCTCTTTTTTCCTCTTTTATCACGGGACACATATTTTAAAAAACTAACTTTACAAAATCAACTATAAACTAAAAAAAAAAAACCTCAGAACATCAAATTCTCAATTCTAATTTTAAAGTTTTGATTTAAATATAATATGAGTTATCTTTTTTTATGAGTATATTTTAAAATAATTATCATAGTAATTGACTATATCTCTATTAATAACAAGATGATAACTCATCATACTTAAAAATTGATATTAAAATTAGTCTCTCTAGAGCTACTCATAGATTTAATATGGGTTTATAAATCTGCCGACCTATTAAAGCTTATCGAACGCACCTCTAATAGGTTTGGAAACTTTATAACTAGCTAAAAAAAAAAAACATAAACGTAAAGTAGATTATAAATGGGAATACTGTATACCTTTAAAACTATTCCAAATTTTTCTGTTTTTGATGGATGATGAACAAGTCATGATGCTTTAGTATAAAGTGAAAACTGAAGAGGCCTTTTGTTCATGCATACAAAGTGTTTAGAATTACTTTTTATGTTTGTACAATACTTACACCATTAAGTCTCACTAGTGATAATTAGTGTCGGCACATGCATTTTATTTATTTTTTCCTAAAGCTTTTCTGATAAATACTGAAGATCAAAAATTCATTTTTATCGAATTCTAATTATAAGTCCCTTTTAATAATTATTCCACTCTTTCTTACCACGAGCATATATATGTAGAAACCGCGACCAGGAAAAAAGATGCATAAAGGTGACAAATTATACAAGAATAACAAGCTGGCTAATTTTTATTTATGCTGGGATTTTTTTTCCCGTTAATATTGGCAATAGCATCCCATTAAGTACCTAGTAATTACGTACAAGAAATCATGACAACTACGATAATATATATATATATATATATAGAAAAATATTTTTAAAAAAAGAAAAAAAAAAAAGAAAAAAGAAAGAAGAGGCTGCATCATAACAAGTGAATAGTGACCAGCTAGAAAGCGATATTTATTCAGTTATGGAGTTTAGCAAATGTCATATATATATATATATATATATATAGAGACGGTATGCGGATCAATCTTCATGGAAGTTTGTGTCGGTGCAGATTGGAAGGGGCCGGGAAGCTGCCCAAGTTTGCATTATTAACGGTTATTTAATTAAGGAGTTTTGAGATTTCACATTATAATTTTAATTATCCAGATTTTTCTTTTTAGATAAGGTTATCTCATTAGGGTTTATTATGAGATAAATTTAGAAAAAAGAATATTTGAGGGTGTGTGAGTTTTATTTTGTAAGCTTCTTAATTATCATAATAGTTTAGTGCACTGACTAAAACATGATGTTGTCTCGTATTAAAACGAATTTATACAAATCTTATATGTTCATACTTGTTTATTTTCTTTTACGACTTTATTTCTCTTAATATATATAATCCTAAACAACAACTAGATGCTGGTAAAACACAGTATGAACCTTCAAATTATAAATCTAAAATATTGTTTATTACCTGGCTAAGAATAATGTATACTAATTCAGCATAACTTGATAGAAATTTGACGTTTAAAATTTGTATTCTTTCTATTGGTATATATTATTTTCCTTGAGAGAAAAGAGAAAGAAAAAGGAAACAAAATTGAAACAAAACAAGTTTAACGGAAACATGCGACAAAAGGAAATGGATAAAAAGGGACAAAGTTTAGGTAATTAAGTGAAAATATCATTTAATTAGAAAGAAAAAAACGTGTGGGACCTGAGCATCATAAAGAGGGATTTTAGTGCCTTAATTTTGCATGCATTGACGGGGTAAGGGAAGTTTACGCAGATCTCATATTGTGGAGATTAGAAAGAAGTTTTACCAAATAATTCGAGCACTTTTAAAGGGGACATGACCTTTGAAGTTAAGTGAAAGATTTTTATGTTAAGAATCGCATCTTCCTTTCTAAAAGACAAACCAAATTTCAAAAGCAGATCAGGCTAATTGAAAGATTGGAAAATAAAGAAAATAATTAAAGAATATGCACGGCGATTCGTGAAAAGACAAAACAAAATTATCTTTATAATTAACATCTTTCCTCCAATACTATCAGGGATATTTTTCACAACAAAAATATGTTGGGAACCCTTAACAGCGAGTTCTATATTCATTAAAAGTTATATTTTTCAACTAGTCATAAATTATCATATAAAATTAGGGTATGTAGTGATATTTTTTAAATTTATCACCTTTTGACAACTTGCCTTTTAAAAATTTTAAGTGGTAATTTATCCCTTGAATTTTCTAAATTGTTACAATATAACATATTTAGTTAATTTTACATTAAATTGAAGACTTAAATTTGAAAGATTTTTATTAAGGTTTGTATTAGGTTTGGAAATTTTTTCGTTGGAAATGAGATTTTCTACCTTCACATAAGTCATACGTGGGGTTTTTATGACTAAGTTAACATGAAAATATTAAATCATAAGGAGTACATTGTAATAATTTAATAAGTTCATAGGAGTTATTAAAAGTAATAATTTAGGGGACGTCTATACTAAATACTCTATAAAAATAAAAAATGTAGATATCTATATTACACAAGCTAATGATTTGACATTTGATTGATTAATTCTTAATGATATTCCTATAATGTTAATAAAAATCAAATAAGGATTTACAGTCAAATATGCCATTAGGATTTACAAGCAAATTGGACCATGTTTTGGACTCACGAATATTCTTAACATTCAAATATGTTCTTTGTACTTTTAAGTATGGAGATTTTAGATTTGACAATAAATTCGTTGTATCGTATAAATTAAAAGAGCTTATATTGAAAGATCTATTTATTGTGGAGCTCGATTTTGTCTCATTTACAGACTTACGTACACACGCGTCCAATTGGAAAGAGGGCATGAAAAGAGCCTTGATATAATTTTTAGTAGAAACAATGATTTAATTGTTATGTTGATTGTAATGATCATTTGTTATATAGATCTTGGGTTTTTTTTTTTCTTTAAGTAGAATGATATTGCAATAAAAATGTGTCATTAGGATTTAAAAGCAATTGGACTACATGCTTTGGACTCACCAATATTCATGACACTCAAATATGTCATTAATTTGGATTGTTTACAGAGCAAATTGGGCTACAATATTTTCAGTTGCGTGAATTACCAATTTACCATGCACTTGCAGTCTTCCAGTACTGAGAGTGTGTGACTTTGTTTATATATATATATATATATATATATATATAATATATATTTTTTTTTTGAGGTGCATTGATTTGGTTAATTATATTTAATAAATCATCTGCTTCTTGTAAAAGAAAGAACGGGCTTATAATTAATTAATTTCAGCCAACAGAAAGCTATGGGATTCTGAGTTGACGAAACTTACCCTCCCCATCTTTTAATTTTCAATTTCTGACCAAATAACTCCGAAGGAAAAAAAGTTACCCTAAACTCTTCTACTTTCGGTCTTTTTGGCGCATGCAATGTTCGTTTTGTAATCTGGCTCCACCTAACCGCCTGCCTATATGTATATATATATATATATATATATGTGTGTGTATATGTATATGCTTATATATGTTTGATTTAATTGCTTATTGTTTAATTTGTTGTTGTTTTCAAAGGAATGTTTTGAAAAAATAAGAAGAAAAAACAAAACATAATTCCATGGTTTTTGGTACAGGAACTTTCCCATTTTTGGTCGTGATTAAGAATGTCACGGGTCATCTTTGACATGTTCTCAGAGCTAACATATAAGACTAGAAGTTAGGCATTTTAGAATATCAAAATCAGGTTTATAAAGACTACTAATAAGTAAGGGGAAAAGGGGGGGGGGAGTTCTAGTAAGATATATAATTTGCCACGTGACAGTTGAAAGAATCAAATTTGTCTGTTGATTTTGTAGATTCAAATGAAATTTGCAATTTACTCGTGGAGCATAATTAGCAGCCAAATGTTGTACAAGTTATAGTTAGGCCAAACGGGAAAAACACTATGTATAGTAAAATTGCATGCATATTCTAGAAAAACATCAAACTTTTGTGATATACTTTAATCTTTTTCGATTAGTGGGTAATTTTAATTTTAATTAGATGATCAATTTAATATTACTAATGATTATTCAAAATTCACAAACGTGTAAATTGATATGTTGACTACAAAAAAAATACCCTTCTCACACTCAATGAGTCTGCTCCCCAAGAGCTTTTGGGAGCTCTCTCTCTCCCCCCCTCCCCCACCCACTCACCCCACATAATAGAGAGCTTTTGGGAGCTCTCTCTCCCCCCCCCCCCCCCCCCCCACCCACCCCACATAATAGAGAGCTTTTGGGAGCTCTCTCTCTCTTCCCGCCACCCCCTCCTGCATAATAGAGCAAATCACATGCACAAATGGACGATGACCCATTTTTGGCTTTGTTTGGTTTTGGATCACGTTCCAAATTCTATGAACTAATTTCTTTTTCGCCAACTTTACGTGTTCCATTTTGTGTTTAATGATTTCTTCTTTTTTTTTTTTCAACGAAAACTTCTCCTTGATAGGATATTTTCAAATTCGTACGTTAATCCATATTTTCTAAGTTTGTAAACTCGCCATTATTGAAAATCCGTTGCTGATCACGTTCTTGTCGTTTTTCTTTTGGATATTGGTTTTTCGTGATAAAAGATGGCTGTTGAAAATTGAGAATTATATAAAGCCGGAAAAGAAAGAGAGAGAGAGAGAGAAAGAAAGAGAGAGAGAGAGAGAGAGAAGAACATCTTGGGAAGAGTACTTTACTAATACCTATAATTAATTAATTAGTTCATGACATACCATATTCTCTCTATGTCCTATAAAGTTGGTTCTATTTGCAAATATATATACATGTAGAATATTAGTGTACATGGTATGTCTGTTTTCGAACATATCACACAACAGATAACTTATTTTTATTGGATTTGCGTTCACTAATTACACATCATTTTTTAGGCAAAACATTATATAATGTTTATTAACACATAATTATAGTAGCAAATCAAAATATAAATGAGAATTTTTACGCTTTAAAAAAAAATAGGATAGACAAATATCATGTACCACTCTTAACAACTCTAACAATTTGGTATATCTGTAAGTGGAATATGATAATCACAAGTATATTTACTCCCATCATTAATTGTGACTGGGTTGATTCGAACACAAATATCAAGGAAAACAATCAAACATGTCTCTGAATCCAAGTTCCTCGATGGTAAAGAAATTATTCGATAGATGATATTTACCTTGTCATCATACTTGTATGTATACATTCATCACTCTTACCGATAAATATTTGAATATAGGTGATATAAACTCCATCTTGTTATCTTTTTCCCTTCACGTCAATTGTTTAGTACGATTGCCGTAAAATATTCAACCAAAACCAGCGCTTACCTTTACTAATTTTAAACGCTATCATTCTTTGTTTGTTTGTTTTTTTTTTTTTTTCTGTTTTTTTTAATAAGATTCAAACGCTATATATCACTGTTAATTCTTAAACAATATTGCTTTTTAGACTTAATGCAATCATGAATTTAGCCCAAAAAAAAAAAAAAGAAGAAGCTTGATTAGGAATATTTGGCGGGATATTGTTTCTTTGCATATATAGTTCTTATAAATGCAAATATCTAATTAGCAATTGAATTAATTTGCTCTCTCTTTATGCATATGAATATGATGAGGTTGGGTCGTGGATCGATGTTGTTTATTTGAATTAATTTTTAATACCCGTTGTACATATTCTCATTGGAAAGTGAAATTTTAGCGCTAGGGATGATGGAATAAAAATGTATTTATAAAATATATCGTATATGTATAGAATTTTTTAAGCTTACCGAGTCAATTAATATATTAAAAAAAAAAAAGATCTTGAGCAAAGGAAAATAAAAGTAATAATAAAATTACCGTCAAAAAGACCATTATTGCTTGGAGAATAAACTTGTAGAATAATTGGATTTGGTTAGGGCATATGATTCCTTTCAAATGGAAAATTTGCCCTTCCTCACCAAACAAAGTACTTTTAGTCATAAATTAGACCTTCTGCGTTTACTACAAAATGGCTAATATCACCCTCATTTCTTTGCCTAATAATGAACTAATGACTACCTAGGACCACATTATTACAATAATGATCATGGGGGGGGGGGGGGGGGGGGGGTGGGTGTGTGGAATTTTTAATTTTTTTTATACTTTTTTTTTTCAATTTTTTATTTCCTAGAATATGATATTAGCACAATTGTTTACTAAAAGGAAGGTTACTTTATAAAACGACACTTTCAACATTTTTCTTACATTATTGTAACATCTAGTTAATTCAAGTATAACATTTTTCAGTACTACTTATTATTTGTATTAATCATTCTAAATATTATCATGCTAGCTACAAGAGTATAAATAGAAAAGAGAATTTGGCACAAAGAGTACGTGAATTCTTTACAAGACGACGATTTGATCCTTGTTTTATTTTTTTGGAGTTGAAATGATCCGAACTCTTAAAATATTAGTCATTATAGTCTTTTCCATCCAAAATGTTAAATTTATAATGAAATGAGTAATTTAAAAAATAATTTAATAATTTAATAATAATTAATTTCATAAAAATAAAAAAAAAACTAAAATTCATCACTTTTTTTCTCTCTCCTCCACCCTCCCCTTCTCTCTTTCTTTTCTCATTTCTTAGATCGGTGAATTGGGGGGTGGGGGGGGTGGTTGGGTTCCTGGGGGAGGGGGACCTAGATCGGAGTTTAGGGGGTTAACGGTGCTTGGTTTGGGTTCGGATTTGGGGGGGAGGGGGGCAACGCTTGGTTTTGGGTTTGGATTTAGAGGGAGAGGCAACCCAGATTAGATCAGAGTTTTTTTTGGGGAGAGGGGGGTTGCCGGTGCTTAGTTTTAGGTTCGGATTTAGAGGGATGAGGGGCAACCCAAATCAGATCGAAATTTGAGAGGGGGTGGCGGCATTTGGGTTTAGATTTGGAGAAATAAGACAAACTATATCGGAGTTTTGTTTTGTTTTTTTTTTTTTGGTGGGGGGGGGGGGGGGGGGGTTGGATCGAGGTTTGGAAGGAGGGGCCTGATCGAAGGTTTTTTTTTTTTTTTTTTTGTTTAGGGATCATCACCGGTTTCTGTGTAGCCGGTCGGTTAGCCGAGGCGGGCGCAGGGGGAGGGGGGGGGGGGGCCACATGTATCTGGCAAGGGATGGATGGGGCTCATCACCAGTGACTACTCTCTTTCTTTCTGTTATTCTCTTATTCTCTCTCTCTCTCCCCTCCCATCCGAAGACTCCTTTTTTCTCCCCTCACTGTCCATCGACTCCCTCTCTCTCCCCTCCGGCAAGTACTCCCTTTCTCTCCCGTGGCTCCCTCCCTCTTTGCATGTCTAGGTTCTTGTTTGCCTGCCCAGAGGTTTGGGTGTTTTATGGTTAGAGGAAGAAAGGAAAAAAAAAAAACAAACAAAAAAAAATTGAAGAGAAGGTAAATAAGGAGATAAAAAATTAAGGGGTATTTTGATATTTTTACTACAAAACCTATTATTTGATTAAGATTTCATTAGAAATTTAACCGTTTTGAACGGAAATGATATAATGATCAATATTTTAAGAGTTCATGTCATTTTGATCAAAAAAAAAAAGATCAAATCATCACCTTGTAAAGAATTTAGGGACTATTTGAACTATTTAGTCAATAGAAAATTGTATGTAAGTCAATCTAAATATTAAAAGTTACAATCAGACTTGTTTGTTGTAGTGATATTTTCTCTTGATTGTTTAACTGAATAGTGTAAATTTTTTTTTTCTTTTATCTTTTTAAACGAATTAAAGGGTGTCTTAGTGTAAGCACTGAAGGAGCATCTAAACATAAGTTTACTAATATGGTTTACCAGTGAAAGAATAAAGGTACATTATTGTTAAGAGAAACATATACCATTTCAATAAAATAAAATAAAATAAAATAATGTAGATACTTCGAACAAAAATCAAGTAGATTTGGATATTGAAAAGAAAATGGAAAAAAAATAATAAAAGACATACATGCCTAGCTAAATTCCCGGCGGCTGAAGGATTAGTACGTATCTGCAAGTGCGATAAATTAGTATGGCCAAAACGAGAGAACTAAAACTTTTTATCCAAAAAAGTAATGCTAATTAAATATAGAAAAAAAAAATCAAAATCACATGTTTATTACCGAGTTTCCATAAGTAGAGACATATATAAAATACAAGGTTGGATATGATTGTGAAATCTTTCAATAGATTCTTGATAAATGTACTCTCAAATCCCTATCTCTAAGCGGGGCAATATAATTACTTGCCATCAAAATCATGTAATGTAGAGTGTTTTTTCAATCTTCTATTTCGATTATTGATCGATTGAAACAGTTTTTTAATCATATGGTAAAACCTTAGAAAAAATAAACCAATGATTAAAACAATAATTTTTATTGATAATATAAAATAAGATATCTTACATTAAAAACTCTCATATGATACATATACATACACATTGGTGTGATTTTAATGGTTACTCTAATATTTACCCATTTATAATTATTATTATTTTAGTCGTGTGATACAGATCAAATGATTGTAATGAATTAGGTAGTTGGCTAAATAAATTTATGATAATTAATGAGTATTGAAGTTAAAGACGTCATTAATGTGATTTTAAATATGCAACTAACTCTAAACTTATTAACACGATTTTCTAAACACTTTTTTTCTATTCAAATGAAATTTAAATAAACATTTTTCCTATTTTTTAATCTCATTCCTTATATTCATTTAGGATATTTTTTTCAACTTAAATTAAAAAAGTTTAAGTAGCCTAATACTCTTACAATTATACGCTTTAATCAACTTTAAATAATGTCATTTTTCACAACTTTTTCTGATTCAAAACCCAAACCTCAATATATATTTTTCGTTTTTCGTTTTTTGTTTTTGTTTTTTAATTCCTGCAAATGCCCCCGTTCCTCCCTTATTTATCTATGTCTACTCTCAATATCTCTCTCTCTCTCTCTCTTATTTTTTTTGGAACGCTTGTTCTCAACTTATTGAATATTATATATTCTTTGCCTTCTCTTTTTTCTTTTAGGATTTCTATTTTACCAAAAAAAAAAAGAATTATTTTCCTGTAAAAAGCATGATGTTATGATGATCTAATTAACTTTTCAACATGTTTTTTTTAAAGTAAAATTAGTAGAAAAGAAAAAAAAAACACAATAAGCAAAAATGAGAAGGGAAATTGAAAAGAATAATTGATACCAAAAGAAGAAAACAACACTAATATGTCAATCACGATAATTTTTTTCCTCATCCTAGTATAAATGAAGAGTAATTAATTTTGATATTTATTATCCACTTAAAAAAAGAGAAATATTTTTAATTAATGCTTAAGATTATTCAGTTTTTAATTTACTATAACAAGTTATTTAAAATACCACATTATTAAATATAATTAAGACATGCACTTCCTTTTATTATTTTGTCTATAACGATGGATGATTGCAAAAATAAAATAATCATTGAAAATTCTTATATATATATATATATATATATAACAATATATATGTATATAACATAATTGAACCACTTCTTAGAAGGCTTACTATGCAAAGATCCCACATGAAGGTATGGTCAGATGTCAATCAAACGGATATATAGAGATCCTTTTTGATGTGAATTATTTTTCACAACTTTAGGTCATATGGACCACTTCCACCCACCCGCACCTTTAGTTTGCCTTGATCAACCGTGTCCGTGTGGTTTAACCAGTGGCCGTTTCATTCCTACATATATATATATATATATATATATATATATATTTTTTTTTTTTGCTTATTCCTATATATGAATATTGAGAATGGATATAACAAAAGCATTACGTGTGACATAACCGGCGTGCTATCTTATGGGAGACTGGACTTCACATGTCAACCAAGCTTGTCTTCTTTTGTCTAATGAACCTAAAGGTTCTCTCTCTCTCTCTCTCTGCTTAATCAAACATATCCACAGGATAAGAAGAGAATATAATATGTTACAGTAAATATATATATAATATATAAACAACAGTTATGAACTGTTAGATTTCTCAACCTAATTTCATTAAAGTAATATGCTTTATTTAGTAAGTTAGTTGGAGATAAATTTTTAAATTAGAATTGGTTGATTTTTCAAAAATTAGTTATAATTTTTATTGATTTTTAGGAAAAAAACAAAAACTGAGATGTAAACTTTGATTGGAACCTAAGTTCCAAACGGAGCTATATGATTTTGATGTGTTTATTGATTTAAAATATCTTTTACGATCACACAAATCTTTTCATGCTCTACTACATAATTCACTTATAAAATTAGTTAGTGTGATATTCAAGAAAATTTCTTATTATTAAAAATATACATATATATTATTTAAAAAAAAATAAAAAAAAAAAAAACTTCTGGCCCTCCTCGGAGAGTTCAATTAAGAAATGAACACTTTCTACACCAAATTCTATCTCTGTCTCTAGATATATGGACCGTATATGTTGCTATATATATAAAACGTGATAGATATATGGATGATAAAAAAAAAATAGAAAACAACTAATAATTAATGTGCATGATTACCTGATTAATGTTAATGATGTGTCCTAATAATTATTAGGTATCATTAATTAGTTTATGAGAGGTTAATGATTGGTTCCTTATCAAGTACAAATTAAAGCTAGAATTAATGCATGCGCGTATGCCTATAGTGAATCTTGTCCTTTATGTCGGCCTCCGTCGTCCAGAGACCAGTCTTTTCCCATATTCTCACAGCCTCCATTTATCTTTCTAGCACTATAATGGATAGAACAAAACCGAGTTCTATAATGGATAGGACTCTAATGGATAGAAATTAGATATTAATAATTTTGAGGAAATTGAATTTAAATTTAAAAGAGTGAGAGAGAGAAGAACAAAACCGAGTTCAAGATCTTCGTCAAATCAACATCAAAGAAAAGTAGAAAGAGATTGGCAAAAATTGTGCAAAGTGTACAATTATATATACTTCGGTCACGCTGCTGCTGAGACCACATGATTGGAACAAACAGCACAAAAGAGGCTTTGCCAAAAGTTTTTTTTTTTTTATTTATTATGCATGTTGGTGAACAGTTCTCCACTAACTCCCAGCTAAGGATCAAGAAGCTTTTCTTTTATTATATATATATATATATATATATATTTATACCGATGAGTACTTACCTGCAGTCGTATAGATTCGATATAATTTTTTAATTTTTATGCATATAGTTAATTGATTTATATATAATTTTTTATAAATTTATATATATTACGATAATATTTGGAGTTATTAGTATAAAGGACATATATAGAAAAAAAAATATATTAGAATCAATTTATAATTATATTAATCTAAAAAAAAGTTATAAATATCGTTGTACAAATTATCGGGCATAAGACTAACCATACAGATATACATATACATATACATATTGTCAATTGAATTACCTTGCATGCAACAATAAACATCAATATCACAAATGAGACCACCAAATTAAGGGCTCTCGGAATCATATGCTTTTTCTTTTCCTGCCTTTTATATGCATAACGTGCCCCATTGATGATCAATCTATAAGTTTCTTTGTCATGATCCCATTTGTTCATTCTTATCCATGAAATATATATATATATATATATATATATGCCCACTTCTACTAAGGAACATATACATGCACATATATATATATATATATATATGACAAATTCCTATTCGGCAGTTCGGTGCTTATTACAAGTATCAAGTAAATAATAGGTATAACTCATAACCGGGTCTAACAAAAAGAATATATATATATCAGAAAGGAAGATTCTATATTTGGTCTGAGGACAAGTTGGCGTAATATTAACTTTTTAATTAACGTCAGAATCATTCTACCTGATTGCAAAGTGTATGCCAACTATAGAATAGCTCAAAGCAATAATGCAACTTAGTTAGGAAATCTGCTCCTCTAATTAACTTATTTCTTTAGTTTTGTATCCTTCTTAATAAGTTGATCTAAAAGTTAATTTTACATGCCTCTAGTGAGGGAATTCCTCTAGATTTTCTTGAGAAAAATATCTGGGTTGTCCATCGACGAAGGATGAGCCCAACTCTAGCTTTTACGAATCCATTTAGAAATATAGAGAAAGATTAAAGTAAATAGTAATTTTAAAAATATTTGAGGTAAATAGTAGTAAAATTTACTAAAGTAAATTAATTTATTTAGTCAATTTTCTATTCACTGTTATTTACTTCAAATATTTTAAAATCTTTCTATTTATTTATTTATTTTAATTTCGTAAAAATATTATTTATCATAATTTCCGTTAGAAATGTGGCTCTATCCAACCATAGAGGCCTAACTTCAACTTGTCCAAAAGAATCACTTATGAAGCCCAAATTTGGCTATATAAAATCTGCATCTGCCCCTCAAACTGCAAAATGAGAGAGGTTCAAGAGAGGTGGGTACTAGCCCAAGAGTCAAAACAAAACTAACAATGGGCAGATTCAAAATTCTACATTTTGTCAGTAAGAGGGTGAGTTTAAGAAAAACCACTTTCTGTTGGGCTAGGCCTATTTAAAGAAGAAAGAGAGATTATTGTTTTGTTTACCAGCTCAAATCAAACTTTTATAAACTTATCTTTCTTTATATATATATATATATTTTTTTTTTAAGCAAACAAAAATTTTAATTAGTTTTTGTAAACTTAAATAACTCAAATTAGTTGTGTTTGGATATCAGGTCCAGACTTAAAATTTTCATATCAATTTTTATTTATTTCTAAAAAATTAATAAAAATTATAATTATTTTTTAAAAATCAACTATAACCTAAAAATTTTATTCTTAATCGTGCACAAAATGCACCCTAAGTGTAGTAGTATTTAAAATGATTTTATTTAAAAAAATATATGAGAATAAGATGAGATTTTTTTAGGAATGATATTGAGACTGTTTTTAAAAGTTGTGTTTAATTGTGTTTTAGAGAGATTGATTTTAATATAAGAAAATATGAAATTATGTTTGAATATATTTTATGAAAATATGTGTTAAGTTATAAGTCTATAGAAATGAAAATGGAAAAGAGAAAATATGTATATTAAAACATTTACCCATAAAAAAAATAACAACTCTTATACCACATAAATTGATATTTATAAGTTGAGATTAAAATTAGTGTTTCTAATATTATTTTTTATAATTACATTTATGAATATTCACATTATAAAGATACTAAAAGGATGTTACCTTTTTAATGTTCCTTTAAAACTAATGACAGTGATTTTTGTTTTCTTTAAAAAAATTTTGCTACTTGCTACAGCACTGTACAGTAATGTATAGTACTTTGTGCTACAGTTACTACTTCTGCTATAGTATTGTATAGTATTGTACAATACTTTTTACCACAGTAAAATGATGATTTTGCCCCTATCCATGTGCTGATTATAGTTTATCTACAGTGGAAGGACGGTTTTATCCTCACATATTTTACTGTTTTATCTACAGTACAATTATCATTTACCCTCTTTTTTAATTGCTTTTCTTTTTTCCTATAGTGTGTTGCCGGTTTTACCCATATTTAGAATTTGTTTTTTTTTAATATTATTTTTGTCATTTTTTTACGCTAAATTTTAGACATTAAATTCCTATCTATTGTTGTATTGTAGTTTTACTCACTTTGCTTTTTTTTTTTTTAACGATTTTTTATTTAAATTTTTTATCTTTATTTTGGATTTTTTTTCATGGGTTTTTTTTTGTCTTTTTATTTTCTTTTGTTCTATTTTTTGAAGACCATTTTTCTTAAGGATTTTGCATGCATTTTTTTGTGTATGTCTTTTTTGTTTGTTTTGTTTTATATTTTAAAAATCTTTTTTTTTAATGTTTTTACATGTATATAAGCTGATAATTTTTTTTTATTCTTTTTTAAACAGTTAAAAAAAAAAAAGAAAATGAGATATATATTTTATTTTGTTATAATTTTTTTTGTTAAGATTAGTTTTTCCCGGTTTTTTAAGTTTAAAGATTTTTATTCTTTTTTTTTTGTTTTTTGTTTTATTTTTATTTTTTATGTTTGTTTTAATTTTTTTTCTTTAAATGAGTATGACTATAGAATAATTTTTTTTATTTTTTACTTTTGTTTTTGTTTTTATTATTGATAATATTATTGTCATTTTAATTTTATATTTTTACTATTAAAAGAGATTTTTAAAAAAATTATACTTATTGTAATTTAATATTTATCTTAATAATTACTTTTATTATATAATATTAAATTTATTTATTTATTTTTTTTTCTTATAACGCATGAGCATTAAACTTGTTAAATCTAATTCAATATATAATATAAAAAATACTCTCAGTACCATTGATTTAAGAACTTTTCAAGAATTCAATTTTTCGTAGCGGAAATGAGAAGACCAAAAACAAAAACAAAATAAAATAATTAAATAGATAAATAGATAAAGACTTTGTCATTATCTGTTTGAATTTATGACACCTAACAAGAATGCATATGCATATACTGCAATATGCTGAAAAAGTGAACCTCCTTGGTGAGTACATGTACTTTGAGCTCCTACGCAAGTTCAACAAAAAAAAAAAAAAAAAAAAAGAACAAAGCAACAATGAAAAATATTCAAGTAAGTGTTACATTAAAAATTCATGAAAACCCCCACTCCAAGTTCAAAAAATAAAAATAAAAATAATGAAAAATCGTATTTTACATTTTTGAAAAAAAAAAAGAAAAAAAAAAACAAATTGAAGATTGAATTTTCTTACATGAAAAACTCAGATTCCATAACCAAACAATATTCAATGATCCGCTGTGGTGCTTCCTCAAATGACAGTTTGGCCTCGCAAGCCGAGGCATCATCATCATCATTCTTCATCATGATTAAATCTTAGAAAATGTCGAGGATCTCGAGGATCGGACGGTTGCAGAGGGGACAAGAGCCTCGATTCAACCACAGCTCCCTCGAACACACTCTGCAAAAGGTGTGCCCACATGGTATGAATGCCGCTCCTTTCTTCCTTCCCATGCACACGCAGCACACTGAATCACTCCCCACTCCTCCTCCTCCTCCTCCTCCACTGCCACTCTCCGTCCTCGTCGCAGCATCTCGACCGTCCGTTTCCTCCAGCAATCTCATCAACGACACCCTCATAGGCGTCCCCGGCGCCGTACTTCCCCTTGTTCTACTTCCTGTCGTTTCGCCGCCGTTTGTCTCCCTCTCGTTGTCGTTTGACGCCCGCAATTGCCTCTCCGCCGCCAAAGCCGCCGCCAGATTCATGCTCGGAGCAGGAGGATCCGGATCCGAGCATATCGGAGCCGGGTCGTTCACCGTCGGATCCGAACTCCGCTCTTCTTCTTCTTCTTCTTCTTGTGGCTGTTGTCGTTGTCGTCCTTCCTCTTCGTCGTCGTCGTCGTCGTCGTGTCGGACGCTTATCGCCGTGGGCCTGAAACCCCAGGTGGCCCCACAGCAACCCATTCCTTTCAATCCCAGCCGTTCTTTCAGAGTCCTCTTCCTACCTCTCTCTCCATCCACGACGTCCATTTGTTCCCCCAGAAAACACAGAATCGTTCTCGCTTCTCTTTCTCTGCTCACCGATTCCTGCAATATCACACCGAGTTGACTCATTCTCTCTGCTTCGCACCCACAACACAAGCCCAGAAAATACCAAGAAAATACAAAAGATCAACACCAATACACAACTACACCTACATATAAATATACATATACATAAATATATATATATATATATATATATATATAAAGATCAAGACCTACAAGTTTGGATCGGAGGGAAAAGTAGAGGTACCGTATTATTCATGGAAAACCCGTGAGTTTCTTCAAAAAAAAACCCCCCACCTCTTTATTAATTCGCAAGAAGAGAAAGGGACAGAAATATGGGCTCAAAATGTGAGCAGAACTTCATAGTTAGAGAGAGAGAGAGAGAGAGAGAGAGAGAGAGAGAGAGAGAGAGATTGAATATTAAATACTGGGTTTGTAAGCTAATAGCCAGCTGATCTCGGTTATCGTCACTGGAAAAAAAAGGAGGAATTTTTGAGACTGAGAGAAGAGAGGAAAAGAAAAAGGACAAAATGGAAGAAGAGAAAGAATACAAAATAGAAGAGGAAAATTTTGGGGGGCTACTTTACAGCTTATACGGTGTCTGCTTTCTTTGCTTTCTTGCTTGAGAGCTTGGTTTTTGGGTTTTTGTGCTTGATTTCGAAGTTGGGATATATTTAACTACGGAAATATGGCTCATATCAAATGGTTTTTCCTTACTACTATTTTGCTGTTGCGTGGCGTTGTTAATATAGTTTGTTTTATTTAATACAGGAATCAAAACAATAGTTTAGACTTTAAAGAGATGACTTTGAGGATTGTAGTTATAGTTCGCCGGCCAATAAGAAGCTAAGTCAAAAGCCTTTGAAGCCGGCACGTCAATCGAGGTTTTGCCAAGTGGCACACACCAATGCCGGTGCAAGCACATTCATGCCGGTGTGGGAGTTAAAGGAGTTTTCTTTACACAATATTGAAAAATTTTAAAAGTTTACTTTCTATTTGGATCAATTCAAATTTTTGTGAACATATTATTAAAAAAATTTAAAAAAATAAAAAGAGTTAAAATAGAGTGTCAAACGAGGACGTTACATCTTATCTTATTAAAAAAAAAAGTTTTGTAATAAAAATTAAATTTTGATCAAAATTTTATTAAAATGATATTAAAAAAACGTGAAATTGACAATCCAAAATCCTACACGTAGTTTTTCCCTTGATCTACTACATAATTTAAATATGAAATAATTATAAAAATTACATAAATTCTTGGTTAACTTATTTGTAAGATTCAGCTCTAAACTTTTAGATTCTTATTAGATAGTTTTAGATTTTGATTAAAACTATTTAAAATTACATCATATATTAGCTGTAGACATATTTTAAAATAATTTTATATTACTTGACTCCACCGTAATAATTCTCATGAGATTGTAATGTTGTAAAGTTCAACTACATATTATGGTATCATTAAAGTGGAAAATTTTTGAAATATTAATTTCTCAAAGCTCCTATAGAGAAAAGAAAACTAGGAAACATCAAAATATTGAACATTTATGGCTGGTAAAACTAACTATTAGTTGATAGTATTATACCCTTTTTTTTTTTGTTTTTTTTTTGTTTTTAAAGTAGTGAATAGGATGTTATTGGGGGAAACGTGGTAGGCTGAACTTGTATAAAGTTGTAAACCAGTCTAAACGGAGGTTTTGTCTCCAAGGCGACAAACTGAGTTGGTAACATACCAACTACGTTTTGGGGTGAAAACCACAGTAGGTAACCACACCATTACAAGGGGGGAAAGGGAAAGGTAATTAAAAAAAAAAAAAAAAAAAAAAAAACTCCATAGATGATTAGCAAACAAATAAATATGCCACTGTTTATTATGGAAAATTCAACCCCAGCTCATAAATTTCTTATCTCAGAAATTCAAACAACACCCGATCTTGTGTTTGTTAGTCATATTTTTCCTAGTGTAATGATGCACTCCTAGAAAAACCAAACAAAATTGATGCACTAATTGCGCTAAAAAGGAAAAAATTTTCGTTTGCGTAATGCGAAAACTGCATGAATACAAAAGGTACGTTTTTGTTCGAAAAGCCAAAATGATTGATCAACTTTGCTTATCAAAGAGATTATAAAAGTTGAAAACTTTTTTTTTTTAATTTTGAATTTTTTTTTGGAGGGGTCCAAATAAATATAAAAAAAGAAGCACGTTAATTAATGCATGCCAAAGCCATCATCACCAGAATCACCAAACCAGGATCATCGCTAGTTATTAAATTCTAATGCTTCCAACTAACGAATTTGATTGAATGGTCACTGTTCAGTTAACGAACTCGTTTTTCTTTTAATAACATCAGCCTTGGTATTAATTATTTTCTCATTGAATGATTAGTGCTTGTGGGTCAAACAGGGTTATTATTCATCCAATGATGAGGCTTTTGATGTGTACAGATTAAGAGCTTATTCTGTAGGAGAGAAAAGTGGAAGAAAATACATGAATGAGGGAATTAATGAAATATTTTGAGATATATATAATTGTTTTGTAAGAGAAAAAAAAAAAAAAAAACAGGGGATTAACATTAGAAAATAATTGAATTTTAATCTCTCCGTTCTCTCTAAATTCGAAGAGATTGTAAGAAGGAGAGAATTTATAGAACACACAATAAAAGAGAAAGGTATTCTTTATTTTCCTAATTAAGTGATTTCCTTCCTAATCTCTTTCCTCCTAATGATCAAACTGGCCCTAGTCCACTCGCTGACATTGAAGTTTCTCATTTTAAGTGCTAGAAAACAAAATTATTAGATGAATTCATGGAATACAAGATTCAATTATTGAAATTTTATTTAATTTTTCTATTTTGTTCATTATTTTCACGCAATTGTTTATTTATGTTCACTTGTAGAATTAGTGTAAACGAAGGAAGATTCCATTATTTGATAAATTAATAAGGAAAGGGATATTTGACGTTTTTTAGGACAAACCTCCTCTTGCCTATTCGCATAATAACCTTTTTTTTATCTCTTCTTTAAGCGAATATATATACATATATTTTTTTTGGGTTGGTCATGGGACGAGGCCGGTGTTGTTTTGTTTTTCAATTAGAAGTAGGTTTTGTCAGATTAAAAGGTCATCTTGTTTTGTTTTGCATTATTATCTCTTCTTGGGGCATTTTTGTTATTTATTTCTTTATTTTGGCAAGAAAAAATTTGCTGGATTTTTTTGGTTATTCCTCCTGGGCCTCTCTTCTGTAAGGCCCATAACAAACACGCAAGCATCAATGGCCTCACGTAAGAAAAAAGGAGTGGAAGGCTCGTCTCTTGTCAACCTAGTATTCAATAAAGAATGTCTAGGATCATGCTTCAATACGATTCTCGTTTTCACATTTAATAGGATTGAGACGCTGCTTTTCAATACAAGTGTCTGGAACCATACTCCATATAGCATTCTCATTATCACATTTAGTGAGATTAAGTGAGATTAAGGTGAGTTTTTTCGTTGAGAGATAGGACCTATTCATAAAACTTTTAATAAATATTATTTCAATATCTTAAGAACTTCTTTGATAATGTTTTATAAGAAAGAGTAATGTTAGAGATATCAATTTCAATCATAATTTTTTAATACCACTCATGTTATTTTTATTAATAAATATAATCAATTAATGCGATAAGATTTTAAACACTTATTAATAAAAAACTGACTATATATATACCATATAGATTAATACTTAAAAATTAAAATTAAAATTGATGTCCATAATATTTTTTAATAAGAAATGCTAAAGCTATAACCCTTATGAGAGCCAGACCTTCTCTTAAACATAAAATTAGAAAACAAAAAATAGAATAGAATAGCCACTTGTCACTTGTCGGTAAGTGTAAGATATTTTGTGCAACCAATTGGAAACGCTCACCTCACCAACAGGCGAAAAAACACCCAAATCAAGAAGATTCTAGAGTTCTATTATTATTATTATTATTATTATTATTATTTTGAAGACGAACTGAAAATCATATTTTATCGCATAGAACTACAAAAATCCTTTTTATGCCTCAAATCACATTCACTTCCTGTTCTGAGATTTCTTCTTATTACTTCCAGGTGTTCTCACACACCTTCAAATCGTCCACGTGTCAAAATCCTGGTCAATTACATATCATTTCTTACACGCTAATCAAAGTAAAAACCCTTCTATACCCTCACCAATTCAACCAAAATCTCAAACTATAGGGCCAAAACCGTCTTTTCGTAACTTCCCCAGACCATTATCCTTCTCAACATATAAAAAGTCGTCGCCGGGCTCCGGTTATATTTCTCGATTATCTCTGCTCACAAAACCTTCTAAACCCTTGCAATGGCGTCCGTCTGTCAGCTAAACCAATTCCCATGCAAGAGCTTCTCCGTGGTACCGCCTCGGTACCAATCGAAGGCCGCGCTACTTCCGAATTCGGTCGGAATCTCGTCAAGATTCACCGAGGGTCCCAAACTTTCTGCCCGAGAATTGGCTAGGGCTAGACCGGTGTCTCGGGTCCGGGTCGCGGACGAGGATGAGTGGGGCCCGGAGCCGGCTGCTAGCGGAGAGGACTCGGCGGTGGCGGTGGCAGAGGAGGAGGAGAAGCCCGTGGAGGCGGCGGAGATATCTAGGCTTAAGAGGGCGCTGGTGGACTCGTTCTACGGGACCGATCGTGGGCTCAAGGCCTCGAGCGAGACTCGGGCCGAGATTGTGGAGCTGATTACGCAGTTGGAGGCCAAGAATCCGAACCCGGCTCCGACCGAGGCCTTGAGTCTCCTCAATGGAAAATGGATTCTTGCGTAAGTTGTTCTGTCCTTTCTTTTCTTTCCTTTTTGTTGGAATTGGGTTTTCGTTTAGTACTAAGCTTAAAATTTATTGATTAGTTATGTTTGATAACGGAAATTGTCACGATTGCAAACAGATGAAGTTCTATATTTACGGCATCCAATTATGATGTAAATGTATGAGTGGCTAAGAAAGGGATATTGTCTGATGTTGATAATTGAAACAGAACAGAGATTATAATTCTGTTTATAATGAAAAACAGTCTGCTTTTTTCCTGTTTGGATGCTAGAATATGTTCAGAATGACTTATTGGTTGTGTGTTGCTGCAGATACACATCTTTTCCTGGTGTGTTAACATTGTTGTCAAGGGGTAGGCTGCCACTAGTAAAGGTAGAGGAGATATCACAAACAATTGATGCCGAGAATTTCACGGTGCAGAACTCGGTCCAGTTTGGCGGTCCATTGGCTACAACTTCCATTAGTACCAATGCCAAATTCGAAGTCCGAAGCCCCAAACGTGTGCAGGTTTGTTTCCTTTGCTATACTTGTGTCTTTCTCATTCATTAGTTCTTTTTGCTCCAAGACCATGACCAAGTAATTGATCACTTCGGGCAGGGATGAGTTCTCTTAGAACTGTGAAAGTGTGTTTTGGGGTCAAACAATTTATTTTGAATTTGTTTCCAATACAACCAGTGGCGGAGTTAGCCTTCTGGTTTAGTGGGGGCGTATATTAAAATTGAGTCATGTCTGATAATTTCATTTTCAATGTGACCGAAAATTTATTACTCTATGTGTACAAACAATGAGCTTCTAGATAAAAGAAAAGAGTTTTTAGTAAGGATTTACATGGGATACTAATTCTAAGTGGGGGACACAACATAACTCCGTCCCTGGATACAAGTTAAAATGGGATATTATAGCTTATAGGTTTCTTTTGGTTCCTCTTAAAGATTGTTGCTTTATTGTAAAAGGCAAGTTCTTTTTGTCAAATATAGAGTTTTTGAAGGTTTTGAGATGGGTCTAAACTTGCTCCTTTCTTCGTACTCCATTCAGATCAAGTTCGAAGAGGGTATCATTGGAACTCCTCAGCTAACAGACTCGATAGAGATACCGGAGAATGTAGAATTTCTAGGACAGAAGATCGATCTCACACCGTTCAAGGGCTTGATCACCTCCGTCCAAGACACTGCTTCATCCGTCGTGAAGACCATCTCCAGCCAACCACCAATCAAGATCCCGATCTCAAACAACAACGCGCAATCGTGGTTGTTAACCACATACCTCGACGGAGAGCTTCGAATTTCGAGAGGAGATGCTGGCAGTGTGTTTGTGCTAATAAAGGAAGGCAGCTCCCTGTTGAAACCCTGAATCATCTCGCATCCCTTCTTCTAGTGTAACAATGCATACAGACATGATGAATGTAAGCACTGCAATATTTCCATTGTAATGTGGCCTTGTTAATAGTAATAAAGGAACATATGCTTGGATTATAAATCATATACTTTTTTTTTTTTTTTTTTTTTGAGAAAGAGCAAAATAACATTGTTTTTAAGAGAGTGATAGAAAATTATACCATAAAAATTTAACATTACAATGAATAGCATAATCAAATTTATGATCATATAATAGTAAAAAATCCATCATTCTTTCTCTTTTATTTTTCTAATATGAAATTATACACATAAATTTGTTGTTAAAAATTAATTGTAAATTTAAAAATTTTTAGAAAATCCAAGAAAATTTAAAGATTTACTATAAAAATAGATGTTATAATTTATCATATTTTAAAAATTGTTATAAAATTTATAGGGACCTATAAAATATACTAGTTACTATAATATTTTTTTTTTCACTCCTTTGTTACAGGCCGTTACCGTATTTAAGAGCCTAAACGTAAAGTTTGGTTACACTTAATAAAATTACTCATATGGTGTTTCTCACACCTATCAAGTAGAGAATTTAGTGACAGATAAGTTAGGAACCGTTTGAAATAAGGATTAGACTTGGAGTTTTATAGGTTGGATTTCAAATATTATTTGGTTAAAGTTTGAATTGAAAATAAATATTATATAAAAAATAGTATAAAAATTTGAAATATGTTCAGAAAAAATATACAATGTGGATCTTGTTTTCTTTCGCTTGTTAAAAAATTATGGATATTTGAAGTTTAAATTTGATGAAAAATTAAGATAGAAAAAGTAAAGTGTATATTTGGGAGTTTTAAAATTCAATTTCTACTTAAATTGTTATTTCAAATTATTTACCTATTTATCTCAATATTGGCCTATATGCTACAATCCCATTTCGAATAACGCTTGTAATTTTCTTTATTATGTACTTAATATTCAAGAAATAATTACATAAAAGTTATTTTTAGTATTTCATTTTAAAATGTGTCCGTTTTTTATAATTTTGTGGAAATGTCTATTTAAAAAAAAAAAATTGTTTGTAGTACCCGATTTACCTTTGTACTATATTTAAATTCATTTTTCACATTATGTTTCAAAATTTTTTCCTTATTTATTTATCATTATTGTATTTTTATCTTAATGACTAGTTCTTTATTATGATGATTGCTTATCAATATGACTTATGTTTTTATAAACATGTTTCTTAAGTATGATTTAGGTTCTTATAAACTTATTTTTTTTAGTATGATTTAGGTTTTTTATAATAATTATAATGTTATGATGATAGTTTATTCTTGGTATTGTTTTAATAGTTAGTTTCTAAAATTTAAATGTGATAAGAAATTGTTAATTTTTTAATGATAATTACTATATCATTATGATGTTTTTCTTTTTAATATTACTATATCATTATGATGTTTTCTTTTATGATAATTATTATATCATTATAATATCTTTTCCTTTAATAACAGTTTGTTTATCAATTTCATGAAATCAAATTTAGACATCTTTATTCATACATTTTTTCTTCCCTTTTTTGGTTTCCTTTTTTATAATATCTTTATTTATTAATTCAATTTTTTTTATTAAGAGTAATGTTGTCTTATTTTAGACATTTTTGTAAATAAAAGAAAAAAAAATATTTTTTGAATCGGCACATCTAATTTGGATATCTATGTAAATAATCTAATATTAAAAACATGAATGTACTTTTTATAATGTATTCCTTATTTCTTCTAGAACGGCCTAATGGCCTATCATCCATCACGTGGCTTTTTTATTTTTATTTTTATTTTTTATTATTTTTTCGCTTGTCCACCCGCCAACTAGTTTTCATAAAATGAACGGGGTTTTAGTATGAGATTGACTTTCTAGTCGGGACAGACATACAACTATAAGAAAGTTATGAGTTTACCTCTTTCTAAATTGATAACAAATGGAAATGTCTTATCGATTAAGTTAAAGGGCTAATCCTTATTGCATTTTGAGAGATATTTCAAAATTCTAGAAGTTAGAGGAAAGTAGTTGCAACTTGCGCTATAAATATCACAAATTTTATCGACAACTATCAAGAAGGAAAAATGACAAATACATTCAGGGATATATTTTTCCTTCTTGTCTTTTTCTTCATCTGTTTTAGTTTTGACAGCAAATACAATTGGTACGCAGTTTTCGCTATCCAATCTATAATGAGATTCTAGGAAATAAAACCATCAATCACTTCATAACTGGATACGAGCAAATTCACCTTTTAAAAGATACACGATTAATTAATAACTGTGCATATATGATTATATCTAGCAATAAATATTCTTTTCAAATTTAGCTTTTTTTTTTTTGCAATAATTGTCAACAACTCAAATTATACAATTATACAATCTTTTTAAATTTAAATATTGGGCTATTTCTTGAAGCATATTTAAGGAGATATATACATATTTTTTTGGGGTCTTCTCTTTAAATTGAGTTTTAGGAAACTCTTTGGAGTCAAAAGGGGAACTCGTGCAAGATTATCACGTTAAAGGCAAATGGAGGTTAAGGGTACATTTTCCTGAAACTGTACCATGCATCGGGCTTCTCAATAATAGAGCTTGTAGTGGGATATGCATGATTTTGGAAGACGCAGTGGGTGGAACTTGTTTGGATATAAAAATTGAAAATTCATCGGCGCATTACTGCAAGATGTATGTGTCGCTGTCGCATCTGGTAAAGGAAATCTCTGAAGCTGTCTAATGGAGTAATTGATTAGTTTCTCTCTCTTCCTTTAGAAGAGTGATTGTATTATACTTGCTCTATTTATTAATATGAAATGTCACTTAAACCACAGCAGTATTGTATGGCGGTACATTCCTAATCGTTAGATGAAAAACAAACAGCTGATTCCCCCCCCCCCCCCTCTCCCTGCACACACATATAAATATATATATATATATGTATATATATGTATACATTTATATTTGATTTTGGAACGGAAAGATTTAAAATTTTCACTTTATGAACGGAAATATATATGTATACATTTATCTATTGTATATATATGAGTAAAAAATCAAATTAAATATCCCAATAATTTGAGTGTTTTCTCAAAAGTAAATTTCACATTAATGAGAATAAGCTAAATAAAGAAAAAGGAATATCTAAAAAAAAATCTTTTGTATTATGAATGAGTCTTTGTCATAAGTTTGATTTTATTTATACTAGTTTATATAAATAATAGAGTTTTTTACTAAAGAATTCAATACCATTTGTTGTGTTATTTTTTAATTTATTTGATTTGAGACATAAATAACAACCCTTTGATTTGTAGTGGATTACATAAATAAATATGTTATTTCATAAATAATTTATTGGTTTTTAATATGAAAAGTGTGTAAATCATCATCTTTAGAGTAAATATTTTTTATTTATTATAAATATTTTGATGTTTATAGTTAATTTAGGTATATTAAAGATAATTCACATTTATGAACAAAACATATTCATCATCAAAGTCAAAAAAACAAAAAAGGAAAATAAAAAAAAACCTGCATAAAAAAATGAAATGATGTCAATTATAGTAAAATGATTAAATATGTATTACATGTATTTATTTTTTAAAATATAAATATATACGTAATAGTATTAAAAACAAATATCTTTTAAAATAGAACTCTAAAAATAGACCTTTTATGTAATTAAAAAGGACAGTAAAACGAAACGACCAGGAGTAAAAATTAAAATAAAGCGGATACACATACAAATAAAAAAAAAAAAAAAGAAAAAAAGACAAGAAAATGACAATAAACCGAATGAAATATATAACGACGACAAACATTTGAGGAGAAAAGAGTGAAAACGACTACAAAGTAACACAAAATACAAAATGACAGTGTAACAAAACGACAGCATTGTTAAGGAAAAAAGGGGGAAAAAAATACAAAAATGAAACAGCTAACGACTACAAAGACACAAAAAGTAATATAACCACTTAAAATTTGAAAACGGCAACAAAGTGAAAACAGAAAACGGCGTAAGAAAAAAACAGCTATTTGAAAGCAACAATTAAGTAAAATGTTCTTTAGAAAAAATATTGAAACGACATCGAAAGGAAAAAACGACAAATTGCATGGTGAAACAACAAGAAAAGGAAAACGACACTAAAGTGAACGACAACAATTGAGAAATTGATAACTAAAGTTATAAATCACAGATAAAATAGGTAAGGAGCTAAGGATGACACAAGTAAACGTATAAACGGCAACAAAGAATGTAAACAGTAGCTCAGCGACACAAAAATTGCGAAAACAACAAAGGAAAACGACTTCAGATTAGAAAACCATACCAAACGACAACAATCGAGCGGAAAAAATGAACAAAAAATGGTTGAACAGAACTAAAACCAGACAACAAGGAAACTAGATCAAAACGCAAACGACAACAAAGCAAGAAAAGTGTATTATCCATCCACATGCAGATTTTTGTCTATTTATTTGCATTTGGATAATTAACACTGATACCCCAAACGTGTTATCTTTTAAAAACTTACCCAAAAAGTTTTAATTTTGACATTTTGCTCTTAGTTTAAAAAAAAAAAGAGTTCCGCAGCTTTTTTCTTTTCTTTTTTTTTTTTTTTAAATATTTTTTATATTGTTTATATTTTTTTGAAACGCTTTCTTTAAACTTAAACCGAGAGCAAATATCAACAATCAGCTTCCGAGACTTTTTCACTCAACCAAGCAAAGTGGATTCCCTCTCATACATATTGCTTTCTAAATTGTTAACACCTGCATATAACAGAACACTGAACATAACCTTCACATCTAGAGGAGGGGAGAGGAGAGAGGAGAGAGAAGAGAGAGAGAGAGAGAGATGGTAGCGTGGAAAGAATGACGGAGCCTTATAGAGCAGCCATGAAGAAAGAATGGAACGCCATGAAGAAGTTCTATGACGAGAAAAGGAATACGTAACAGCTTCTCTGACGGTCTCTGGAGACACTGCCCTTCACATTGCAGTCCACAGTGGAGACGCCGAATTGGTAAAATCTCTGCTCAACGAAATATTGTTCGGAGGCAAAGACGATCCTTTTTTAAGAGAATTGGCGCCGCTTCGGAGAAAGAACGAGTACGGTAACACGGCCCTCCATGAGGCGGCCTCCGGCGGACATCTTGAGATGGTCAAACTTTTGCTGAGCCGCGATGAAAAGCTTCTGGAAGTTAAGAACAACAGAGGAGAGACTCCTCTGTTCCGAGCCGCTGCCTTTGGCCAGACGAAAGTGGTCAGGTTTCTAACTTTGAAAGTCGAAGACATGGGAACTCACCGCAGGCGTGATGATTCCACCAGCATTCTTCACGTTGCCGTCCTCGGAAAATACTTTGGTAATGTGAACTTTTTTTCATTTTTTTGTTTTTGGCTCACTCTTTACTAGAATTGCAATATGTTTGAAAAGCGCTCTCTGCACCATTTTTTTTTCGACGCAGAAACTGCGGTGGAATTACTACAACATGACGTATCGCCGGATTTGAGGGATGAAAATGGCATGACATGTTTTCAGCTGCTAGCGAACATGCCATCTGCTTTCAGGAGTGGATACTCCATGGGAAAGTTGGCTACTTTACTTTACTATTGTAAGTGTAACTTTACTAAACAAATTACTTACTTTCCCGACTTCACCAGATTTAAGCGTCTAACCTGTGCTTAATGTCTTAGCCCAACTCACTGATGTGTTCCTTTCTTCATATTTCTTTCTCCTAACAGGCCTTCCCAAAAAGGATTACGACGAAGTTGATGATATAGCACCGCAGGCTGGATCGAGTGGACAGGAAGATTTGGAGAGTGGCCAGGGATCTAGCCAAACAAACCATCCTGTTGGTAAATTCATTATTTCTGTATTGTGTGTTTGGAAGAATATTTACTTGTAGTTGTAGCAGAAGAAAATGTACAATTCTGCAAGTAACTTTTCCCCAAATATACCAGACACACTACTAGCATTGAGTTGAGTGCAAAGAACTTCTGAGGCCTCCAAAAAAAGAACAATGTTAAAAGGGCATGAGTGGTGTTCAAAACCATACTCCAATAGAGGATGGGTCCCATCTGTGAGCCTTATGTTGTATGACTCATTCTCTATTAGTTATGATGTTTAATATGTGGCAAATACACATTGAAGGGCATAACTTTCCCAGATGGTTGTCCACATAAATGTAGGCTCTATAATTTATTCTAGTAAATAATATGGTGTTATTATGAAATTCAAAGCGACTAAAAAATTTGCTAGTTTTAAGCATTTTCCCTGTGGATCCTTGCTTCATAATTTTTTTCCCCCTCCGAACAGGCTTTCCTGGAAGGGATGACGAGAAAATTGATGATGTAGTACAGGAGGTTGTGTTAAATGGAGAGGAAGATTTGGAGAGTGGCCATGAAGGAAAACCTGATCTCCAGGGATCTAACAAGGCAAACCAGCCTACTGGTAATTGAGTCAAGATTTTACAGATAGAAGTACATATTCAAGGCATACTTTTTTGGTTGAATGATATGGCTTAAATTGAGTAATTGAAGCAGCTGATTTAATCTGAAGATTTTGTTTCAAGAGTGTTCTAATCAATTTGAGTCCAAACTCTCAGACATTCTAAAATCGTACTGTGATTTTTGGAGGTGCGCGGCTCGAGGTTTGTCTCCCAAAATCTATTAAGAATTTTGCAAACTGCAAGAACACAAAAATGTTTGTTAAATATCAGATATGAAATTCTATTTGAATTTTTTGGAAGATGATCACCTAATTGTTTGCTTTCTGTCATTTGCATCAAAAAGTATTGCCAGCCATTGGAACACTGTGGGAAATAAAGAAGAAGCAAAACAAAGTGCTGGAACTTCTCAATATTCTGGCTAAACAGGATTTATCATGGATTGGCGCAAACTTCGGCGGTGTCCCAGATGAGAAAATCCACCTCCCTGTGGATGAAAAAGATGATCAAGAAGATGTTGACAAAGATGAAGAAGAAGATGGTCACTCTACCGAGTCTCGTGCAGCTTCCGAAACTAGTTTTCGACTCGAGACACCGCTCATTGCAGCAGCAAGAAATGGGATCATAGAGATAGTAGAGGCCATCCTGAAAGTGTATCCGCAGGCAATCGAACATGTGAACAACAGAAATGAGAACATATTCCATGTCGCGGTGAGGTTCCGCAGAGTAGAAATATTAGACCTCCTTCAGTCTTCACACATTCCAATTTCCAGGCTGAGGAGGAAGATCACCACAGATGGTGACAGTATTTTGCATAAAGCGGCGTATTTGGGCGAGTACTCCTTGCGGGATAGGCCCGGGGAAGCCCTTCGTATGCAGTCCGAGATACAATGGTTTAAGGTGCTAATCTTTCCTATCACATTTTTCATTAATTTCCCTGTTCCTAAGGCTCTAAATAGCATCTAATGAATGACTCAATGCAGAGAGTGCAAAAAATAGTCCCTCCATATTTCATCAACCACCGGAACAAAGAAGGAGACACAGCCCAATTCTTGTTCAGCAAGCAACACAGAGAACTCGTGAAGCGCGGACAGGAATGGCTAATGCGGACCACTCAGGCCTGCACGCTAGTTGCCGTCCTCATCGCCACTGTCGCCTTCACCTGCGCCTACACCGTCCCCGGTGGCTCCAACAAGACCGGCCACCCTCTCCTCCTCAGGACAAAGCCATTTATCGTCTTCACGACCGCCGACACGCTCTCCCTCTGCTTCTCCCTCACCTCCGTCGTCGTTTTCCTCTCCATCATGACCTCCAAAATGCAAGAGCAGGACTTCCGGAGGTCCCTGCCGTTGAAGCGGTGGGTCTCGACATTTTTCTTTTACATTTCTTTAGGGTATATGTTTGGAACCGGGATTTTAGAGGCGAAAGGAAAAAAAAAAATGTGAGGGATTTTACTTTCTCTTGTTTGGAACCCAAAAAGATGGAGAAAATAATTAGAGGAAAAATATGAGAGAAAATTTAAAAAGGAAATGGTGGATTCTATTTTCCTCAAAAATAGATGAGAAAAATCAAAATTCCCATGGCATGTTTAGGACTAGGGTTGAGTTTCGGGACAGAGGGTTAGGGTTATGTTTTGGTATTGGTATCGGGGTCAGGTCGGGACAGTTTTGAGATGGGTGTTGAGATCAGGTTTCGAGACGGGTGTTGAGGTTGGGTTTCGAGACAGGGTCATGATAGGGTTTTGAAACCAGGTTGGGTCGGGTTTCAATATGTGGGTTAGGGTTGGGTTTTAGGATGAGAGTTAAGGTCAGGTTTCAGAATTAGAGTCGGGTTTCGAAACCAGGCTTGTGTGTCAAGACGGGGATCGTGTCTGTTTTCGGGATGGGATTCGGGGTCAGGTTTCGAAAGAGGGAGGGGGTTAGGGTCGGGGTGAGATTCAAGATGGGGGTTTAAGGTCGGTTTTTGAGACGTGGGGTTGGTTTTGGTGATGAGGTTAGGTAATTTGGGTCAGATCATGTCAAGATTTGAGACAATATCGGGTTTGAAACTTGACCTTGGTCCCATTACCGAAACTCAACCCTAGCTCCGAAAATTATCAAGAAATTGAACTATTTTTTCCTTGCAACTTTCTTTTAAGTTCCAAGCACAAGAAAACTTTTTTCTTTTTTTCCCTTTTTTTTTTCTTTGCACTTTCTTTCAAAAAAATTTCCCATCATAAAATCTGGGTTCCAAACAAACCCTTAGGAAGCACAATTCCATAGTCGTATTTCTCACTACTTAATGGAATGTTGATACCTGGTGAACATTTTGATTGTAGCCATATCTCTCTGCATACATTGGACATTTAAATGATTTGCTTACATGGATCACTGTATATCAATTCTAGTAGTCACTTCAAAAATATAATTTAAGTTCAATTCTACTTAGACCCGTCACTTTTTTTCGTTATTATATTATTCCATATCAATTCAATTTTAATAAAGCTTGTCTTACAGTAATCGAAACGAGAAGTTTTAGATCAATATAAAATTATCGTTGGCTCATCTTATAATAGTTAAAGCTTTTTGAAAGAATTTATAAACTGACGTAAAGAATGTTCATATATCTATAAACTTTTGAAAGACCTTCAAACACATGCAATTTTATTTTGGCCTTCCCTATCCGTGTAACTGATCTCACTGGACTATGTATGGTGATAAGTAGGCTGGCCAAAGGTTAAGAAAATTTGGAAGGAGAAGAGGAAGCACGAAATGGCGTTGAGACTTGCTAAACTACTCGTGGTGAAAGATGCATCTTGGGAACAAACTCACACAAAACCAGATATGGGCTCCATCTCCTTTGGTGGCAAAGTAGTAAACTCAGGAAAGGACAAAGAAATGGAAATGGTGAGCTTTAATTTCAACCTCAAAGAAAACAAAGAAGAAGGAACAACAATATGCGACAATATTATAACTATGCAACAGCCACAAGGGGAGACTACAAAGTCTTCAATATACGTATCTCCAACGACACCACTGCTTCTAGCAACTTAGGTCAGGCATAGTGGAGATCGTTAAGGAGATACTTCAAGTGTATCCTCAGGCAGTTGAGCATGTGAGCGAGAAGGGTCAGCACATAATGCATTACGCCATTCGATATCGACAGAAGGAGATTTTCTGTCTTGTAAAGGAGATCATGAGGATTCCCATGGCTAGGTTGGTTCGAAAGATTGACAATGACGGCAATACATTGTTGCACCATGTTGCAGACACTACTGGCTTTGGTGGCCGAGTAACTCAGCCTAATCCCGCACTCCAACTTCAAGACGAGTTACAATGGTTTGAGGTAATTTTAGCTTGCTCCAATTACTTATTTAAATAAATAAATAAATAAACAAACTTTTCCTATAGCCGTGCAATACTTCTTGCTTTTAGTTGGTAATTAATATAATGTTATTATTGGCCCATTCCTTCATAACTTAAGCTTAGTTCAAGTTTTGAAATAAATAGATTATATAACCCCCCAAAAAAAAACCCCAGAAAAATTTGTTTTTGAAAAAATGTTCATTTTCTCGAATTCATCTCATATCATCTAAAACTAAAAACTACTCTTATAGCTAGTTCTATCATATTGTTGTACTAGTTCTCTATTTTTTTTTGTTTTTTTGTTTGGTAATTGTAGTAAATAGTCATTCGACCTAAAACAAAAATGCTGAATATTTTATGGTAAAGAAAATGATTGTATTTATTCAGTAATAACGAGACTTGCTACTAATTTAGTCAATAAATATAAAAACGAACAATTTATTTTGGTAAATGAGCATGAACTTTATTTATTAAAAATTACCATTTTTCTTCCAAAAAACAAATCTTCTTAAAAGTTGTCGTTTCCCTCAATCACCCGTTTTTTTTTTCCCCCCAATGATACGTTATAAATTGACTGGGATCGCACCTTATACATTGATTGATGTTCAATAATAAGAATAATAAACCCTCGAAAGTGTTCAACGGCCGACTTTAGTTTATTTGTTTTAGGGTCGTTTGATAGAGTTCTTGGTCTTGCTTTTAGTTTGTGAAAAACGAGAAATAAAAGAGGTTGCTTTTGAATAAATGTTTACAATCAAATTTTAAAAAGAACATAATAGGTCAAAATAATTTTTAAATTTTTTAATTAGCAATTAAAAATGTTTTAAAAAAATTTAGAATGTCTCAATAAACTCCAATACAAATTTTAAAATTTATTTAGAAGAATTTTTTTTGAGAAGTTTGAGCTCTTTTAACAGATTATTAAAGCGCCATAAAGCTTAAACTTAGGAAGTCAAAAAAAACTTTTAACATGTATTCCTTAATTTAATTTGTCTTATGGATGCAGAGCGTGCTGGAACTAATACCATCCTACTACAACATGCACCACAACAAGAACAACGAAGCCGCCCAAGAGTTCTTCGAAAGAACACACTCGGAGCTTCTCAAGGAGGCGCAGAATTGGCTGAAACGCACCTCAGAGTCATGCTCAGTCATCGCGGTGTTGATCGCCACAGTCGCCTTCACCGCAGCCTACACCGTGCCCGGTGGTTCCGACGACAAGACTGGCCTTCCCATTCTCCTCCACGACCCTTTTTTCCTGGTCTTCACCGTCATGGACGTCGTCTCTCTTGTTAGCTCCCTCACCTCCGTCGTGATGTTCATCTCCATCGTCACGTCGCCGTTTCAGCTCCATGATTTCCACCACTCTCTCCCCCGGAAGCTCACCCTCGCCTTCACCTTCCTCTTTCTCGCCGTGGCGGCGACAATGCTCGCTTTCTCCGCCACCGTGATCCTCATCATTCACATGAAGAAGCGGTGGACCACGACCGTCGTCTATGCCGTCGCCTTCGTCCCGGTCACCGTCTTCGCGCTCCTCCAGTTCCCTCTCTACGTTGCCTTCATGGGGACGTTGAGGTACTCTCTCAGCCTGATGAAGAAGCTTCTTTCTTGGAGTTTTGTCCGCCACAATTCGGTGCTCAGGAGGAGAGACCATGCGACGTCGTTTAGGAGGAATAACTGAAAGAAAATTATGTATGACTATTTTGATCTGAGAGCAGTGGAAGTTATTTGATTTTATAATTACCATTAACGTTATTCCGCCGAGAAAAAAAAAATAGTGGCTATTTTACTGGGCGTGGGCTTCTCATATATAGGGATTAAAGAGAATTGAGTCTCAGTTTTTGAATATGTAACCTTTTATCTAAATCTCTCTTCTCCCACCATTAAACTAGTCCGAGCTGGATATCAGTACCGTTCAATTTCAATATGGTAAGGCCTTTTTGTCAATATTCTTGGGGTTTTGTTTTAAAATATTAACCTATCAAAAGATGTAGTTTAAGCGCTTTTAAACCCATTTACAATTCCATGTATTATATATAACCAATGAGAGAAACTCCTAGCTAGATGAGAGAGAATTCGAAAAGCAACACTAGAGAGAAAAACTTTAGAATTAGGTTTTTCTAGGTTGTTTTGATTTTGGGATTTCAGAGGGGGTAATTCTCAATAGGTACTGAATAAAAGTTCTCTGTCTTCAAGATTCGTGTGTGTAGTTTTTGATTTTGTGGTATTTTCTCGACACCTTTGATGTCTTAAATCTTGCTCTTTTTATTCCTTGGCTAAATCTTTTCCAACTATGAGAAAGAAGCGCTCACTAAGATTACTTAATGATTTTTCCCAACAGAGTAAGTTTAGAGTTATAGGAGAAATCTTGGAGAATTTTTTATAAAATAAAAAATAGTTTACAGAAATTTTTTAATTATCTTAGTCAAATTTTCATTTTTTTTTTTCTAGTAACATTCCTAAATAATGTAAGATTTTTCTTTTCCCCACCACATGATTTTAACAGACTGAAGATAAATAACTTGGCTTTAGGAAGTCACCTGTGCACCCTTTCCCCTATAACTGTAATTTTTAGAGATGAATTCTACCTAAGTTTATTAGACATATTTAAACTTACTATTATCATATTCCACTTCGTAACCGCTTTTTGAGCTAAATTGGTAATCTAACACTATATATCATTCCACACTTCTAACCACTTTTTGAGCTACATTGTTAATCTAACCCAATCCCAAACACCCCCCCCCCCCCCAACCCACACCCCCCCCCCCCCCTCCCGGGCCAAAAAAAAAACACCTTTAAGAAGAGTTCAATTTCTTGAATATTTATCGTGCCATTTAAAATTAAAACTACTCTTATAGATAATTTTATCATTTTGTAGTACTTGCTAATTTTTTTCGAATAATTGCATTAAAAAGCTGGTTGATCTTACCCAAAAAAAAAATGTTGAATGATCATGAAGAGAATATGAACTTAATTTACTAAAACTGTCCACTTTTGTCCAAAAAAGAAAAACTCCTCTTAAAAATCGTCATTTCAATCCATCACTTAAAAAAAAAAAAAAAGATGCGATAGAAATTGAATAGGATCATACCATTTACAGTAATGATTGATGCTCCATATATCTTACGATAATAATAACTATAATAATAATGTTTTAGGGAATAAGTGGTGTAACATTGTTTTTAGACCCTTCAAAAGGGTTCAACAGCCAACTTCACTAAACTAAGGATTGGAATCTAGGTTGGAGTTGAAGTTTTAGATATGTGTGCTAGAAATGCGTGTTTGGTTGAAATAATGATGAAAATTAACTGTGATATTAATAGTATAAAAATTTAAAATGAGTTCAGAAAAAAAAAAGGCAATATTAATCTTTTTTTGTTCTTCTCATTGTTGTGAGCGTTTAGAGATAAGATTAATCTCAGTTTGACTTGAAAAAAGAAAAATATGTACTTCGTTTGGGGGTCTTAGATTGTGTTTTTGTCCCATATTGTTAAGTTACAAGACTGTTGTGTTTATATGTAGAATGAGCTCCATCTCCCCTTAAGCTAGCTTTTGGGGATGAGTTCTATCCAGGCCCATTTAACATGGGATCAGAGCCAGATTTTACAGGTGATAATGGGTTGGGACCTTGGCCTACGCTAGGCATGAGGAAGGGTGTTAGATTGTGTATTTGTCCCACATCACTAAGTTACTAGGCTGTTATAATGTTTATATATGAAATGAACTCCCTCTCTCCTTGAGTTAGCTTTTAGGACAATATACCCACGTCCATTTAATATGGTATCAGAGTCAGGTTTTGGAGGCGATGGTGGGTTTGGATCCTGGCCCATGCTAGGTGTGAGGGAGAGTATTAGATTGTGTATTTTTCCCACAATACTAATTTACGGTGCTGTTGTGGTGTTTATATGTGGAATGAGCTCCCTCTCCCCTTAAGCTATCTTTTGGGGATAAGTTCTACCACGCCAATTTAATAGGGGAAACGATCTGAATTATAATATTTAGATTGAAACATTTAAATGATCATAGTTGAACTATATGCCTAATGTCAAAATGGACATCCAAATGCTCCATTTCAGAAGTGCAAAATCCAAACACACATATGAATGTGACCATTTAAATAGAATGACCCAAATTGAAGCAAATAAAATAGGTGTTTAAAGTTTGGGCTTTATTAAAATAGAAGAGAGAGAAAGAGAGATGTGAGATTTTTACGGTAGTTAAACATGTTAAAGGTTTTGAAAATCAAATTAGAAAATATAGATAGGAACAGTTGATTCAAGTGCGCCCTAAGACCATCTCCAATGCATTTGAGTATGCCATTAATGTTATATTTGTTATAAAGCAGTGTGAAAAATAGCATTATTTTAATTTATGCTCTAATACATTATGTTATTTATACTCTTTGTCATTATTATTGTGCTTTGAAAGTTGTAAAAGTTAACTTTTAATATTTAAATGAATGAAAAATAAAAAAGTTATAATAATTACATGAGACAACAACCAATAAGAATCAAAGTGAAATTTGACATAGACTATATTTTATAACAAATTTATCATAAAGTTTAGTATATAACAAATTTAGCATAAAAGATAGCAGTACATTGTAAAGTATTTTTTTTTATTCAAATGTCAAAATTTATTATTGGCACACTAATTTAGTTTTGTATTGGAGATGCTATAAAGGTGTTGCAACTCGTTTCTCAAATCACCACATTATATCACCTAATTCCAATCCAACAAAACGTTTCCTATTAACTGTTGTATTTTTGGAATGGTTAGCAATGTAAAGGGACCCAAACAAAGGCGGGGGACCAAGTGAAGATTGTCGAACCTAAATAGCCCTCACTCTTAAATCAACAAGTGCGATCTTGGCTGGCAACCGACAGATTTTCCCCCCTATCCCCACCAACAACACCATCCCGACCCCCTCCCCCCCCCCCCCCCCGGTAGGGAATGACCCCACATAGTCGTTTCAATCAAAAAGCTGTTTAGGCTAGTTAAAAATACCACTTTTTTCTTAGCAAAATTAGGAATGCCATTGGGATGGGACATGGAGTGTTTGATTCCCCCGTCTCCGTGCTTACCTTCTTTTTAATCCCTTATATCCGTCTTTGTATCCATCTAATTTAATACGGGTGCGGGATAGATAATTTTCACTAAGGATACTATACCCATGCCTTATTCATTTTATATTAAAAATTAAAAAAAAAAAAAAAAAGAGCTCGGAAAAAATTTCGTTAAAGTTTTTATAAAATTTAACAACATAATCACAAATATAAATGAAAATAAAATTGAAATCTCAAAAATAAATCCAAATTTTAGGATCTATAAACTAAACTCATAAATAAAATTAAAACATTAAAGCACTAAAAATTCAAATTTGTAGATATAAACATCCATATTTTTATAAGGATGAATATAAATGAGGCAGATTATATTCTCCATACATGTTTTCAAACTCATGTACCATCCCAAATACTCATTTAATTATGGACGGATATCCGCTACCGGTAAAAATGCCATCTCTAGACAAAACTACGTATGTCAATCGTTGATGAAGTGAAAAGGCAAATGCGAGGTTGGACAAGATTCACGTATTGTTGCAAAAGGCAAATGCTAGCCTTTTTCTTTTGACAGCCTCCCCTTTATTTTCTTTTGAGTAAACAACTCTTAATAACGTATTATATTACAACTTATTCCATAAGGATAATAATGGTTGAAGCCATTCACATTGTGCGTCAAATGTCAGATACAGCATAAAACGATGCTTAATTTTTTGCAAAGCTAACATGATCACCTATTTTTCTTCTCCAGCATACGGAATTATATTCTTCCAAGATATTGTGGCATTTCTCCTTTAACCAAAAGCATCAAAAGATAGAGAGCATCTAAGTGATTACATTTCAACTTATTTTCAATCAAAAGATATATGGTCACTTGGCTATATATAAATATATATATATATGTATATTTATAGTTATATGTATGTATGCATGGAACTTGGCTGTTCACAAGAGGCTTCCAACATGAGTTAATTAACACAAAAACGTTATCTCTCTACTAAAATATAATTTCATCATCATTACTCTATGAATCTTAAATTGAGTAGCATGTAATCCTCCAATACTTCCCCATGACAGACGTGGGAAGTCGAAGTCAAAACATCGAGATGGCTAGGGTTTCAACAGAGGTAACAGAGCCTTACAGGGCAGCCCTTAATGGAGACTGGGAAGCCATGAAGAGTTTCTACGCAAACAACCCGAAAGCGGCTGTTTTTCCCCTCACGGTCACAAACGACACGCCTCTTCACATCGCAGTCTACAGCGGAACCAAATCTCCGCTGGAAGAGCTCCTCCGGATTGTCCCGGACGGCTTCTCCAAGCCGAACGACCTTGAAAACACGCCTCTCCACGAGGCTGGCGTCATCGGAAACGTGGAGGCGGCACGCGTCCTGGTGCGCTGCTCGGCCGCGGTGGGGCTTGGCGTGAGAAACGCCCTGGGTGAAACTCCCCTATTCAGGGCTGCTGCTTTTGGGATGACAGAAATGGTCAAGTATTTGGCTGCGGAAGTTGGAAGGGTTCAGGGTCATGATATGGAAGTTCAACGAGTTAGATATGATGGCATCTCTATTCTTCATATCGCCATCATTGGACAACACTTCGGTCTCTCTCTCAACAAATACATATATACATAAATATTCATATATTTATAGCTCAAATTTTATTTTATTCTGTTTATATAATTTGTTAAAAAAAAAAAAAAAGAAGCAGTATTTATAATCAAGTGAAAACTTTTGGGTTAATATAATTATTGTGACATATATAATCCGTGGTTATACTACTGATTTTTTATGCATAAATTTTCATAGAAATTTATATGCCATGTATATGGTAGTATTTCCACTAATTCATTTTTTTTAATTAATGAGAAATTGATGGAATTACTTTTTTTTTAATAGGAGAAAATAGGTGAATTATTGAATAGCTAAAGTGTACAATTTGTGTGACATGTAAATACAGAAACAGCATTGTGGTTACTGGGGAATGATGACATGCTTGGAGAAGCGAAGGATGAAAGCGGAAGAACATGTCTTCATTTGCTAGCAGATATGCCTTCTGCTTTCAAATCTGGATCGGCCCATGAGGGCAGATTGAAGGAACTTATCTATTTTTGTATGTTAATAATTATATTTAGCCAATTATTAATTAGTTGCTTTCCTTTTAATTCCTTTCACATATAGAGGGATTTGACTAAGGAGTTTTTTAAGTTTGAAATCTAAGAGTATGGTTTTCATTTTTTTAATAAACAAGAATCACACACCTCATATACTTAAAAAAAAAAAATTTTAATTCGCTTTTTTCTTTTTTGTTTGAAAAAATATAGGTGTACCGGCTGATGAAAATGATGAGGAAACTAGAGTGAATTTAAATCAAAAGGATTTGGAGAGCGGCTGGGGTGAAAAGGACCACAATCACAAATATTCTCGTTGTTCAATTATTATTTCTGCAGGTGTCTAATATTTTGTGTCCTTTTGTATTTTCTTTATCATAAGATAACTAGTTTCCTAACAAATACAGTACTATACTTTATTTTTGTATCTAGGTAACAAATCGTGCTTATATATATATATATATATAACTGCAGGAGTCCGCAGGATGTATTCTATTCTGGGAATGCCTAGCTAAAGGTGTGTCCTTTCTGCACTGCTCTAGCTAATTAATTAGTACCTAATTATTCTGCTGCTGCTACCATATACGCATCATATATCTCTTGTTTAATGCTAAAGTGCTTCAGTGTTACCCCACCAAGACGGTACTAGCTAGCGTTAGGATCTTTGATAGTCTCTCAATACTTAAATTTAATTTTCTCTGGCTCTAGAGATGATTATTAGTTCTCCTTTGTAGTGGTTTTTAGCTTTGATGTCTGTTTTGTTTGTTCCTGGTTGGTGTTGGCCTTGTTGTTCGTTATGTTGTTTAGGCTTTTGTTGGTTAATGAAATTCACAATTAGCCCAATAAATAAAATAAAATAAAAATGGCATCAAAGCACTGTACATCGTATAGTTTTCAATATTAATAATCGTTTTCTTTAGAAAAACATTAAAAATACCAATTTTAATCTCTTTTTTTTTATTTTTTATTATCATTTGATGTAGTATGTGAATTGTCATTTCTTTAATGATAAATATTTAAAGGATTACCACATTAACTATTTGTATGTATTTAAAAAAAAAAAAAACAACAACTAACAACACACTACTATATATAAATTTATATTAAATAATTGAGTTTTAAACTGTGTCTTTAATACTATACTTTTCCTTTTTAAGTTGATAAATAATGTTACCATCTTTTCACAGTTTTTTTTTTTTTTTAGGCATAAAGTAGGAAATTTTCAAATATTTTTTTTCATCATCTTTTACTAACATGTGTATGAATTATATATGAATATAGAGTATTTAGCATTATAATGTCTCTCATACTTGTTACTTTTTGACAGCTCACTTTTTAAATTTTTAATTTTGACAGTTATACCCTTCAAATTCTCTAATTATTAAATATACTCCACATAGCTTAACTTCCAATTAAGCCCACATGCGTCTTATGTGAGGATATGTGGAAACCCGCATTTTTAATAACATGTTTTTAAATTTAATACAAATCTTTCAAATAATTTAAATATTTAATTTAATACAAAGATAACTAATGCAGTATAATACAATAATTTAGAAAGAATAAACTGTTAAAATTAAAAATTGAAGATGCAACGTCTAAATGGTGACAAATTAAGGATGCTAATATACCATTGAATATGTGTGTGTGTGTGATCTAGCAGAGACAACGGTGAATAGACGATAGTGGTGGGCATCTCCCACTCAACTTTTTTAAACATCCAACTAATCCTCCATATTCCTTTAATTTTTTTTGGTTATTTTTCCTCTTAAGTATTTTTTTTCTTCATTACGCATACATATTTAGATCACTTGATCTTTAATTTTCTAAGACTGTGGGCATTACTTTTCTGCCCCTCCACTTAAATATATTTTTCACTTGATTGAGCCTCCGTCAATTCTTTTTCTTTCTCTTCGTCCTTTTTTTTTTTTCCCCTTCCTTGTTTCTTTGATTCTCACTGATTTTTATCAAAAAAATTTAATTCAAAAACGAAATTAGCATATAGAATATTTAGATTCCCGGCCGGCTAAGGATTCCCCCATCGAATTATGCTCTTAATGTGCGAGATAAGTTCAAATATGAATACAACACTTTTCTTCCGTTTAGGGCACATTTGGCATTTGATTTTCATATGTTTTTTTTTTTTTTACTTTAATTTTTTCCTAATCAACTCAAAACTACTTTTCACTATTCATATTTTAAATATATATAGTAAATTCAAAATTTAAAAATCCATAACTTTGTTATTTCAAGTCCAAATGAGATGATTTTTTTATAAATTGTATAGAATTTCGAAAGTAATGAAACAAAATTTATATTGATTTTTTTTTCATACTCATTTCAAGTTTTTATATTATTTTTTCTTCATATTGTTTTTTTCAACCAAATATATCTCCAAAACTTCAATTTAAATATCTCCAAAGCTACATCTTTAAAACCTCCTCCAAACGGGCCCTAAGTATTAGAATAATAGTATAAAGTTAATAAATATTTGATTAAATTAAAAAAAACTATTATTATTTTTATATGGTGATTGTTTTAATTTAAAGAAAATAATTTTATTTATGTCCATATAAAAATAAAATCCTGAATCCGTCGGTGTGATGTAGGATGGCCTCTAATAAACGAAATCCGGAAAGAAAAGAGGAAACACCAATTAGCTTGGAACTTGCAAAGTTGCTTATATTGAGAGACAAATCATGGAAGCAAACTCATACAAAACTGATGTAGGAGCAATATTCTTCGGAGGCAAACAAGGAGACCAAACAGAAGTACTAGAAAAACAAAAAGAAAAATTACCTCTTTTAAAGAAGATAAATTAGATGACCAAACAGCAAACGAAGGTAGTATTATGCAGCCAAAATCACGAGAGGAGAAAAAACCCGCACCATCTCCTATGACTCCACTGCTTCTAGCAACTAGTAGAGGCATATTGGAAATAGTTGATGGAATACTTCAAGTGCATCCTCAGGCGCGGTTGAACATGTCAGTGACAAAGGTCACAACATAATGCATGTTGCCATCAGGCATCGCCGGAAGGAGATCTTTTGTCGTGTGAAGAAGATGAGAATTCCCATGGCGAGGCTTTCTCGGAAGATCGACGACGACGGCAACACCTTGTTGCACCATGTTGCGGACATGACTGACTATGGTGGAGGATCTCAGCCTAATCCTGCTCTCCAACTTCAAGAAGAGTTGCAATGGTTTGAGGTACGTAAAATCTGAAAATTTTGTTGCTTAATTTTTTTTTTTCCCCGTCATAATACCATTTATAATCACAGAATCGTTTTTGCAAGATTAGAGATTTTTCAAAACTTTTAACTTAAACATATTTTGAGAAAAGGAAACCTAATGCATGTTATCTAACGAAAATATTGATGACGACATTATAAAATATCAACTATGTACTACATATTGGGTGGGTTCTATATTGCACAACTACATAGAATTTTATCTTTCAGAATTTATGAGCAATTTGTTATCCATAATTATAGTTTATCTTCATCATTTTTAGATTCAACTCTATATATGAACTCTATAACTTGATTAAACATTTTTCCACTAGTTGAAAATCGTAGTCATGTTTCGCCTTATAAATTCACATACCACCGTAGGAAAGTATTTGAATTTATTTTAACATTTGAGTTTTAAAATTATGGCATTGAATGCACACACAGAGCGTGAAGAAACTAATCCCGTCGCACTACGACATGCACCACAACAAGAACAACGAAGCCGCCCAAGAGTTCTTCGAGAGAACCCATTCGAAGCTTCTTGAGGAAGCGCAGAACTGGCTGAAACGCACGTCGGAGTCGTGCTCGGTTATCGCAGTTCTGATAGCCACCGTCGCCTTCACCGCCGCCTACACCATCCGGGTGGCTCCAACGACAAGACGGGCCTCCCCATCCTCCTCCACGACCCTTTCTTCCTTGTCTTCACCGTAATGGACGTCCTCTCCCTCGTCAGCTCCCTCACCTCCGTCGTCATGTTCATCTCCATCTTAACATCGCCGTTTCGGCTTCAGGACTTCCACCACTCTCTCCCTAAAAGCTCACCCTCGCCTTCACCTTCCTCTTCTTCTCCGTCGCCGTCACCATGCTAGCCTTCTCCGCAACCGTGCTGCTCATCATTCACATGAAGAAGCGCTGGACCACCACACTCCTCTACGCCGTTGCCTTTGTCCCGGTCACCGTCTTCGCGCTCCTGCAGTTCCCTCTTTACTTTGCTTTCACGGGGACTCTGAGTTACTCTCTCAGCATGATGAAGAAGTTTCTTCCTTCGTCACTTGTCGGAGTTTGTTCAGGCGCGACCATACGACGTCGTTTCGGAGGAATGAATGAATTAGTAGATATGTGTGCATATATATTTATATATATATATATATATATATATATTTCCAGTCCGGTACTACTTCTCAAAGTAGCGAACACGTTTGGCGTTGTGGTTACATTTTACAATCGTTGGATGTGATTTAAAGGGTTGGATCATGTCAAGGCTGAGTTTTTAAAAATCATATACTGGGTGTACGGTATGTATTTTGAGTTGAGAGCAGGAGTGAAGCTTTATGATTCTATAATCACTACTACCTAGCTTAAATATATATATATATATATATGCTGGCCATAACTTGAAAATGATCATTTTTTAATAAATGTCTCAAATTTTTATATTTTAGAAAAGTGACCATTTTTAATAGTTAATCAATGATGAACGACTTAATGGTTCAACATTAATCGATCATTTACAACTTAGTGATCAATTGATGATAAACCAATCAATCAATATCGGAGATTTAGAGGAATAAAAAAATATATATGGATGATTAGAGGAATACCACTTTACTAGAAAACTTAATCTTATTTTTATGTCAAAGTGATGCAAATGAGTTAATAGGCTCCTCATTAACTCCATTTCAATGTCAACTGATGATTTAGTTGGTTTTCCTGAATGTCATGATAGATTCTTGTATGTCGGTGATGGATCATCATAAAATCCAGGCAATTAAATTATTAAAAAAAACACCATTAATTAAAAAAAGTTCTACCATTTTTATAAGAGGTGGCCAAAACCAACGACCACATAATTTTCCAGAAAAACCATTATTCTTAAATCTTGCTGATATTTTTTCTCCCCGAAACAAACGCTAATTAAGATTAGTTAATCGTGCTTTCGAAACAGAGCAAGGGTGTAGAACTTATAGGAGAATTCTAATTTGGTGAGGTAAAAAAATCCTCGACCAATTTTGAATAATTTCTTTTCATGTTTCATTAAAACTTGTAAATATAATCCTTTAATAGGATTCTTTTTTTCCCCCCCCCAACCTTAACTCTCTGGTTTGTACTATCTACAGATTGAATCAGATAAATATTCACACAAATTTTTTTCCTTTAAAGATATATATATATATTTATTATTTTTTTGACAAATGGATCATAATTTATTTAGGGTCATCATGTGCTTTTCAAACCAATTGTTCTTTTCCATTACTGTGGTCCAAAATCAACTAGTTCTAATAAATCTCGAGACAGCAAAACTGCAGCACATTCTAGGTATGCAAACGGGATCGCGTTGATAGAATCGGCACATGCTAATTATGTGGCTGCATGGTAATAATGATTGTTAATGCCTTTTTACCTCTTTAACTTGGTAAAGAACTGCCTACATCTATATACACTACAAATCTTCATATTTGCTTTTTACCTTAAAAAAATATAAAAAAAATAAAAAACCTAGGACTTTTTTTTTTCCCCTGATTAAAAAGGAGATTATTGATCTCATGGCATCCCTAATTTAATTGTCTATAAAATAAGTTATTGAGCTCACTAAAAAACAGAAAAGGTTTCAATTCAACTTGAAAAGTAGGTATGTCTCATTTACACATGTTGAGTCCAAACTCAAACCGTCAGTTTCATTTACACCAACAATGAATTGAATTGCACAATCACCTATTGATTAAGAAGAGAAGAATGAAAAACATTATTACCGCCAATACCACGTTGTTGGTAACCTAGGACTCTTATTATTTTTATCTTCCTATTGAAGAACTTTGTTCTCTTTTACCAATTAACTAATTTGGTATTTTTGCCTAATTTTATGATTTTCCTGTCTAGCCCCAAAAACAAAAAATATCCCATCCTTTCCGGATACCAGGCAAGTGTGACTTAAAAATGAAGCCAAAGGCATGTTTCTTTGTAATGATCTTGGATTTAGATCATAATTAAACAAGAAAAACAAATTTTTCCTCTCTTAATTTTTGACTTGCACATATATAGTGATATGCCATTTTCAGAAAGAATTTATAGACATAAAAGTAATATGAGTGTTATCTTATTAACATTTTAACCAAAAATCATGGGACTAAATTATCACATCCAATGCTAATGACAGACAGCCGATTCATCAATATTGGCCTTTACAAGATAAGAACAAACGAGAGCATACTTGATGGAAGACCTCAAGAATAACCCCATGATACTCCTCCGAATTCATCGAAACGTAATAATTCAAGAGAATTCGAAGATCCTTAGGCTCTTCAATCCGGTTCGCCATTATCATCTCCTCCATGGACTCTCTGAAATCCTCTCTCGGATCGTCCGAGCTTTTTTCCATGGCCACCATTAGTACAAACCTAGTTGTAGTAGTTGCTGTAGTATTAGTATTCCCTTCATGACTACTTGATCTCTGCCTTCTTGATCTATCTCCAACGCCAACATTATGTCTGCCTCTTGTCTTTCTCTGATCATCTGGTCCAGTCTCTCTTGGACCATGGCGTGAGCAAGGCTCGAGACCGAGGCGAACCGCTCGGAGGAGGAGCTCGAGCTCTCGGCTTCCTCGGAGGACGACACGCTAAGCCGGCAACTACAACACAAGGCTCTGCCGCATGATCTCTGCTGAAGCTGCTGGTCTTGCCTTACTACTTTCTTGTGTTGCCTGAGGGAAGAGGATTTCATTTTGGGGCGACTTGCGAGACGTGTTAAGTTGGGAGAGAATTGTGTGCGCAAAATAATGATTTATGCAGAATTGGGCAAGTGGGTCACGTTAATCATGATTATGTCTTGTGTTTAAATTAAGTTTGTGTGAGTTTTGGAGAATTAGTTAGGTCACATTAGACTATAAAACTATCATTGTCCACTTCTTAATAACTTAAATTTTTAGAATGAATTGGTAAACTAACATGATATCATAGCCGAATTTTAATTGCACTCTTTTTTCTTCTTTATTATTGTCATCACGGTTGAGTTTTTAACATGTTTCGGATTTTTTCTTAAATATTTGTGTTAAACTTTCAAAAATTAATATTTGCATGTACGTTTACTTATTATTTGATCTGTAAGTGAGAGTGAGTGTTAAAATAACTCACCTCTTAATAACTTAAATTTTTGAAATAGAATGATAAATTATCAGGTAAAGCAAACGGGAGAGCAACTTGCATTATGGTTAAAAAAAAAAAAAAAGAGCTTTAATTTGTGATTATGATGCTTAAGTGGACCTTCAATAATTTCCTGTATAGGGTAGTATTAGGTGGCATCTGTCATGCTTTTTAAAGTTCTGTTAATATTTTAGAAAATTGGAGTGGTCCTCCACATGGATTTTGATTAGGACTACAGACAGGTTCCGTTACTTTGAAAAAAAAAAAAAAAGTGACAATGAAAAACATGATTTAATTCTGTATGGGGGTTCACATTTCACATTCCTTTCAGATGTCTATAGCTTCTTTAGTGTACCTGTTAAATCTTCAAACATTAACCGTCAAGGATTTGCAATGTTGGCATGGGAAATAGGCTCAACGAAAAGGTGTTGTTCTATTTTTCTTGTTTCTTTGGGTGTTTTTTATGACTGGCATATATATCAAACTATTAAGAGAAGAAAAGTAATACTGACCATGAAAAAAGAAAATCACAACATATAATTAAAAATAAAACAATGATATATAAAATTCTCTTTTAGATTACATAAGCATCATCGATCGTGTCGGATTTAGAAAGATATTATCATTTATGAAAATCTGATGATTTGTCATGATATAATTATCTCTATATATAATTATTCACAACTGAAGATAGACATAATGTATTATGTAGCTGAGTAGTTTGTTCGAATATTTGAGTGTAGGATCCATTTTGAATTATAGGTTCAGGTTTATAAATTTTCGTGAAAAAAAAAACACTATAAAGAAAAGTTTAAAAAGTGAATTTAAATTGGGATGTAAATCAAAAACTTTTAATCTTTTTCATATACTGACATGAGTTGAGATTAACTAGATGGATGTCCGGAAGGCTGGAAGAATGATGGGGTCCAACCATTCGAAAGAAAATTGATTACAAGTTAAATTAAGAAAGGTGGTTCTGGGTAGTTTAGGAACAAACCACGTCTTATGCTTTGGTAGAGTACCTTTTCTAGGTTGTAGATGATAAGATCAACTGAATAGAGTTTCTTGCAAATCAATTTCTACTTCTTTAGTGGAGAGATCACTTTGTTTAATGCTTCTTTGTCGCCTCATCTAAGTACATTGACAATTATTCAAAGATTTACACAGCTGGTTAGAATCTCTAAAAGAGACCCCCTCTCCTTGTGTTTTTGGACAGACAAAGGAAGCTAAAAAAAAGATTATAAATAATATATATATATATATATATATATATAGTAAAGATTATGGAAAGACAATGTGTTTTCATCATGTGATATTAGTAGGATTACTTTACATTAACCGATTGTATTTTTTTTTTTTTTGGGTTAAGTGCTCAAGAATCACGAATCTTACTCCTAAGTATAAGCCTTAATTTATTATTGTTCGTACAAGTGGTTGGATGAATAAAGGTAATAGCACATGTTGTTATAATGATCATTAGTAAAGATAAAATCATTAAAAATTGAGTAAGATATATATATACATGTTATAACTGTAGTCATATAGTCAGTAGCAGAGCGAACCTCAACTTTAGAGTGGGACATATATATATAATGTCTCAAAAAACAAATAACATGAAAAATGAAAAAAAAAATCCAATATGCTTTGAGCATTCTAATGCATGTTATGAAAAAATATCTTACCAATAGGATTTTATATTCAACAGTTCTATTACAAAATTTGTTCACTGTATTTAATAGATTTTATTCACAGTTCTATTACAAATTTGTTCACTGTATTTTATGTGTGTCTGATCAAATCTAGCATTAAAAAATATGCATTACCAATAAGGATACTTTGCAATCAAAAACTTTCACAAATATTAATATCAACAAGAATCATCGCACATATTATAATAGCTCATGAGTAGATATAGTCAAGTTAATTATATAAAATCAAGAAATAAAAAATAAAAAGATTAAAGTTTTATGGGGACTATGTGAAAAATATTAAATCTTAATGGGAACAAAATTAATAAAGAAATTATATATATTTTAAGAGTTGAATTTCATATTTGTTCAAAATTACTCGAAAAACGCGTGCATCTTCTGTTGGTAGAGAACTAATAATTTAGTCAAGTTAATAATTTTGTGTTTGTACTTTGTCGATCATTTTTTTTTTTTTTGGTTATTGCGAATTAAGGATTTAATTAGGTTTTCAGCCGCTGAAGTTTACTCTCAATTGCTTACAATTGAATGATGATGAGTTTCTGGGGTGGTCCTTTGAGAGTTTAGATCGGAAGTTCTAATTAGGCTGCCCATAGATTTTCAGTACTACTAATTCACGTGACTAGGACGACGGATAATGTCGCTGCTTTGGTTTGGACCATTATACGGACATAGTACAAAAATTTTAAGGACGCTAATGCATGCAAAAATAAAATAAATTAAATTAAAATTAAATTTAAAAAAAAAAACTAAGACTTTGCTTGCACATTAGTTTAACTACAATTAAACTATATTTTTTTTACCGGATTTTTTCTTTTTCTGAAAAATCAACAAATACTATAATTAGTTTTTAAAAGGTCTACCAACTCCAACTTAAAAATTTTAACTCTAATTACGATCCAAACGGACGCTAAGACTATAAGTTGATGTAGAAAAGGAACGACCACTTGTCGTTTTAGTATTTGAAGATAGTTGTAAGTCGTTTCTAAAGTTGAAGCTTTTTTTTTTTTTTTTTTTTTGCCTGATAAGAGACTAGTTGTTATACGTATCGTTTTGGAATTGAAACAAAGAAACTAGTCTTAAAGAGGGATTACTTGAAAATTTTGTGAATTATGATTAGGCTCCACCATATATATATATATATATATAGCCTCTAAATAAAGCAACTAGTGGTTTATTGGGTAGCGAACATACTAGAATGAATCTACCTATGTACAGAGTCTACTTCTGCGTACGAACTAGATTTCAAGAATAAGAGCTCGATCATATAATCATAAACATATATATTATATCATTATAAGGATCCACTCGACTAGAACCCTTTTCTTTTTTAATCTCTTTTTATAGTTCTCGACCAGATTCAACGTTCGTTCTAGAGATGGGGAAAGTTCATGCTTCATTAGGTCTAAAAGATGGTGGGGATCGATGCAAATTTAGCACGCGTTTAGTTTTAAAGTTTAGATTATAGAATTTATGTTTGAATTGATTGTATGTTTATTGAAGCGTTTAAATTGTAGAGCTAAACAGTATAAAAACTTGAAATGTGTTCGGAAAAAAAATCAATACGAAGATTATTTCGTTCGTCTCGAAATTCTATACATTAAAAAAACCATCTCATTTGGACTTATCTATGCAAAGTTATAGACTTTTAAAGTTTGGGTTACAAAACTATATGAATAGTGAAGCCGAGGAAAAAAACAAAAATCGATTGTAATTATAAAGTTTTGATTGTTCATCCAAAAGTAGAGGTATTTGGGTAGAAAAACCACATGCAACCATAATCCCATGTCTTTTAATCTTTGTTTAAGATAGTTAACAATATAAAGACGGTTCGTTAAACATATTCAACTTTCAATCTTTTGTTCTCTCTACCCTTGTTCTCTCGAATTTTCATATCTAGGGTTTCTCTTTGTGTGAGACTTCTACCATGGCTAACAAGGGTGATTGGCGATCTGGCATGTAAGTGGGAACGGATTAGAAGGTTCTCGATGAGAGTTTCTCGATCAGATTTAGCAGATAAGCTTCTGTGGTTTGGGATCCAGCGATGTCTTAGTGGTTCAATAATAGGTGCGGTGATCTCTTATCTCGAGTCGATTGTTTTCCTTTGAGTTGTGACGGACGACGGAGTAGTTATTTCACATGGGGCTAGGATTTTACAATTGTTTTTATATATATATATATATATATAATGGTTTGTTCTTGTATTTGAGTTTTAATTTTGTAATAAATGAGGTAGTTCACCCACCTTCGGTTTGTTTTTGTGTGTATGTTCCGCTTGAGTTATTTTCTAGCGGTAGATGTCTATTGATTCCGCTAGTGTTATGGCTTGACGGAGTTTATTACAGTCTCTGTATTGCAAGTGATCGTCTCTCGATCAATTAGAATATTCCATCAATTGTAGATTTTTTTAAAAAAGAGCTTTATACATGCTCGATTTTAGGATTGCTGAGAAATTCAAGGAATTTTCTTGTCACCAGATCTCGGCTTATATTCTCTTCACTGAGCTTTATTAGATTTTACTGAAATAATCGATTTTAGTCGATGTCTCTTGTACTACCAATGATGAAAATGTCGATGTCGATGGGTTGTCGATATTTTGATTTATGAATAATGTCAATGAAATATCGATGTCATTGAATATCCCGGGAAAAAATGAATACTCAAAGAAAAACTTATAATTTGTTGTTGAAATTTACAAACGTAAAAACAATCGAGTTTAGTTACTATGAACTCATTGTATAAAATAAACAATAAATTTTTTATTAAATATGAGAGTTCTATCATATAGTGTAATAAGAAATCACAATAATTATGCACTAATTGTAATTTTGATATGATATTACGTATTGTTAGACACTATAATAAAATACAATAGTTTATATATTATATAGAAGTAAATATCAAATATAAGAGAGTACATACAAGTTTCGAATTTCTTTAATATCAAAAAGAGCTTCTAGTAAGTTGGAAAATACTATGCAAGTGCTAATTTTGATCTAAACAATACAGTTGTCAATATATATTCTTAAATAAATCTGACTGTAATTGTCAATGTGTCGCATATTTCTTGGTCTCTTCCAACTATTAACCACAAATTGGATATTGTTAATTTATCCGACATAACAATAATCTAGATAGATAATCAATGACATCTCGATATTAATTTATGACGGAAGATATATTAACATATGAAGAAACGACCTAGATTTATAGTTCTGAACTAGACTACATTTAATAATCATAAGAAGATTATAACCATATGAACTTTACTCGCTTTCTAAGCTCTGGAATCTAAACTCAAAGCAATAGAATCATCATTAGTTTGACTCATTAGAGTTGTGCCACGTCTTCTTATATATTATTTTTTAGTTGTCACATTACCCTTATCTACTACCCTACAATTATGATCTTCAAATGTCAAAGAGTATTGTCATATTTTATTGACATTTAAAAAAACGAAATGTGTGTCAAATTTAAAATTTTTTCCCAAAATAAATGTTTCCCCAAGTTTTTAGATCTTTTATGAAAATATTCCAAAATATCATGAATATTGACGGATATTTACGGATATTATAGATATTCGGATATTATGGACATTTGACGATATTCCGGGAAGAAATATCTTCCCCTATCGCATTATCCATGTCGAGATTTCAAAATATGGATAATATTATGAAAATGATGACGATGTCGTGGACATTTTAATCCATGTCTACCACAAAGGTATTTTATTTTTGTTATTGGTATTTGTATCATATTTTATCTTGAATGATAATTTTTATTTAAAAATAATAATAATTAACATGTCATCCCCTCTAATTGATTCAAAACAACCTATGTATCCATAGTCGAAATTATCATCATAATTCAACGAAGAACAAACTTGTTGCTTAATTCTCCACACGACATACATACAATTAACAAAATTCATTTTTTTTCCCTGATTAGAAAAGAAGAAAAAGAGAAAATTAGGTGAAAAGTCCTATTTTGAATATGTTATTATAATTTTGATAAAATTATCAACTTTAATATTATGATAGGCATAAATATAAAGAAGTATCTTATCGCATCATTGCATAGAAACAAACAAAAAATGAATATATTATAATTAGAGATAATTTAAAAATAATTGCTCTAAAAATGTTCCTTACAGGGGTAATCACCTAGAAATTTACTAAATCGGGCCTGAACTTCGTTCATATATGGGCGGGAAATTGATGAACGTGTGCAATAAAGTCAAAAACTGGGCTTCAAATTCCGACAATGCCCACTCATTTATGTCTAACCAAACAGTAGTTTCCTGGATCGGGCTATGTAGCCAATGCGGGCTAGTTTATCCCTGTAACCAAACAGCCACTTTTCAAATGGCATACCCTGACTGGCTGACACCAAACTAAAATTCGGAATAATCGAAAATGCTTTTATTCCAAGTTCACTTCCTATTCCCACCAACAAAACCAACCACCACAAATTCGTTAGGTACAGGGGTAGACCCAAAAATACTCATTATCCACTACAACCTAGACCACCCTAAACTTCCTATGGACCACCCCAATCCCCTGATCTCCGCCGTCCAATTGCCTTGTGAACAGAGTGATATTCCAAAAATGCCCCGGAAATCTAAATTGGGCAAGAAGTATCTTGTATCTCACTGGGGCGGAGAGTCCAAGGCGTAAAAGACACTATTGCCCTTTTCAGCCGCAGATATAAAAGTGCCCCACTGTCCGAGTGGAAAGACGATCCGTTTTTGTTCGTAGGCCTGGTCCAATCACACTTCCGAAAGTGAGGATCTCAGTGAGAGAGTGCGTTAGGGCTCCACAGCATGTCTGCCGCATTGGTTGCCAACGGCGATTTCGTCGCCGGATATCTGTCTCCTGCGCCGGCCGCCGGCCGTGTCTCCTCCGTCTACAGCGAGGTCCAGGCGAGTCGTATCGACCACGCGCTCCCCCTCCCTTCCGTGGTTAGAAACCCCTTCAAGATCGTCGATGGTCCCCCTAGCTCCGCCGCCGGGAATCCAGGTCACTTTCTTCTTCTCGGATCCACGATTTTTCGTCTATTCATTTTGATTTTATGCATTTCAATCTGTTACGAATGCTTTGATCTCTGTTTGGTTACTGCCAAAATGGCGGAAAGAGTAGGAAACAAGAAGCCGGATTTATCTAGTTTTTGCCTTTGCGTTTAGCGAGAAAGTGATCATTCTAGTCTCAAGTTATATTTTTTTTTCTTTTTAATCTCTAATTTCATGATTGAGTTTGTTGTGCTGCTTGCAGATGAAATTGCAAAGCTATTCCCGAATCTTTTCGGTCAGCCATCTGCAGTTTTGGTGCCGAGTGATTCTGATGCCAGCCAAGCGCAGCCGAAGTTGAAGATCGGCGTTGTTTTGTCTGGAGGCCAGGCACCTGGAGGCCACAATGTCATTTCTGGGATTTTCGGTGAGGATCTTAGTTGTCAGATCAACTCAAATTCCATTGTAATTTAGCTGATTTACATTACGAAGAAGGTTTAGTTCGTTCCATTTTTCCTGGTAGATTACTTGCAGGACCTTGCTAAGGGCAGCACATTGTATGGATTCCGGGGAGGGCCTGCTGGAATCATGAAGTGCAAATACGTGGAACTGACATCAGATTATATTTATCCCTACAGAAACCAGGTGTGAGTTTTGGAATATGGTTGGTCTTTTGTGCGAGTTTAAACTATTTTAATTTGATTATAGGTTCATGAATCATGTGCATTTGTAAAACATATTTTGAATCTGGCATAAGCTTGGAAGAAATCATGTGTCCATCTTAGTGATTTATAGTTAATACTTGCATGCATTTTAAGTTTTAACCAAGTAATTATATTTAGTGTGAGAGGAATTTCTTTTTATCAGGGCGGCTTCGATATGATTTGTAGTGGAAGAGACAAGATTGAAACTCCAGAGCAGGTGACTTATTTTTGGTTCTGAACAGGCTTCCTAATACGTTTGTGCATGCAATAGTGAATTGTTTACCGTATGTGGTTTTTAGTTTAAACAAGCTGAAGAAACTGCACGAAAGCTTGATTTGGATGGACTTGTTGTTATTGGTGGTGATGACTCGAACACGAACGCCTGCCTCCTTGCTGAAAATTTCAGGTATAGCATTTCCAACTCTTTCAAGAAAGTTCTTGTGAAAGGAAACTGTAGCTGGCATCTTTAGTATGTTTATTAGAACCACCTATTATTTATTCACTTCCATAATATATATAACGCCTATGGTGATAGAACTTGGTCTTTACTCTTAACAATAAGGAGTCTTTCTTTTTCTTTTGGTATGACTGTTTCACGTGTCTTCTTAACACAATTTGTATTTGAACATTTACTTGCTCAATCAGGAGGAAGAATATCAAAACCCGGGTGATCGGGTGTCCCAAAACCATTGATGGTGACTTGAAATGCAAAGAGGTTCCGGCAAGTTTTGGATTTGATACTGCTTGCAAGGTGACTGCAACTATAAATAATTTTAATGAAATTCTACTAGTGGAGTCCTTTGCAATTATCATGTAAAGTAGATGGGAAACTAATGATATTATGATGCTCTAAATGTTATGCAGATATATGCAGAAATGATTGGAAATGTCATGATAGATGCCAGGTCAACTGGAAAATATTATCACTGTAAGTATGCTGGTTAAAACTTAAAAGTCGTGGAATATTTAACTAGTTAAAAATTTCCTCTCGCTTGCTTTGCACATTTCCTAAGCCTATATGACGAAATGTATCTGTCTCCACAGTTGTGCGGCTTATGGGGCGTGCAGCTTCACATATAACGCTTGAATGTGCTTTACAAACTCATCCAAATATTACAATTATCGGCGAAGAGGTACCTTCAAACGATAGACCTTGCCTTGTGTAGCTACTCAATGATTACAATGTACGAAAATAGATTCCGTCGTTGTTTGGTGTTTAGACATCCTGTGCTGTGGCAATGTCACTTCCGAGTCCTGACACTAGTCAATGTAGCTTGTTGATGTCAACCACTCCTTTGAACCTTGCCTTGTCTAGCTACTCAATGATTACAATATAAGAAAGTAGATTCTCTCTTTTTTTGGTGTTTAGACATCCTGCGTTTTGACATTGTTACTTAAAATTAGGAATAGTAATAGGTCCCCTCATATTTCTTACATTTCTATTAGTTGGATATTTCTCTCTCTTTTTTTTTTTTTTAAACAAAGGAAGTCCTTTTGTTATTATTCATGGTTAATAAAGGAACTAAGGGAAATTTTGTTTTAATCCACCAAGTCCCTGACACTAGTCAATGTATCTTGTTGATGTCAAGCACTCCTTTGAACAGTTAACTTTTGTTATTTGACTTCATCCTCTAAGTCCGAATCTTTTGCAGTATAAGTTTCCTTTTCTATTTGGTTATTCGTTCTGCATGTCTAAGTTGGATTAGCTGCTAGTCACAATCACCTGTTGAAGTGAAATGAACAAACCTAACAAGATAAGTCTTGAGAGTTGAGATTTTGCCTTTGGTATCTCTACTCTGTGCTGATATTCAAGGATGTAGTATTTGATTGAATATAATTTATCGGTCAGAAGTTGTTGGGATGCTTTGTAGAGGCTGAATTACCTTATGAGGTGCGTAGCAATACAATTTTTGAAACACATAACATGACAAGATCTTTGGTGCAGGTTGCCCAGAAGAAGCTGACACTGAAAAATGTTACAGATCACATTGTTGATGTAGTCTGTAAACGTCATGAACTCGGTTATAACTATGGTGTCATACTTATCCCGGAAGGTCTAATTGATTTCATTCCTGAGGTATCATTTCTCAGTAGTAAAGCTGCTATTATTGCCTCTATTTTGTCTTTATATGCTCCAAGATTATATTGTCTCCTATTTTACAGATATGGACCGTCATTATTATGTTGATTCACATATATTTTTTGTAACCTTCTACTGCAGGTGCAGCAGCTTATCGCAGAACTGAATGAAATTCTGGCCCATGACACCGTTGATGAAGAAGGTGTATGGAAAAAGAAACTTACTGAACAGTCTTTAAATCTTTTTGAATTTTTACCTCAAGCAATCCAAGAGCAGTTGATGCTTGAAAGAGATCCTCATGGAAATGTCCAGGTCTGTGTTTTCAATTACCATGCCACTTTTGATTTCACCTTTTTATAGATATACTGGCCAGTAATGTTTATGTCATTTACTTTTGTTCATTAGGTTGCGAAAATAGAAACAGAGAAGATGCTTATTCAAATGGTTGAAACTGAATTGGAGAAGAGGATGGAAGCAGGTGCATACAATGGCGAATTCAAAGGACAGTCGCACTTTTTCGGGTACCTAATGTCTTACACCGCATGTTTGCTGGATAAATGCAAGAACAAATTCTAAAAGAATAGCATTTCTGGTAGCCGTATGTTACCCATCAACATAATCTTTCAATATGCAGGTATGAAGGAAGATGTGGATTACCGACTAATTTTGATTCTTCCTATTGCTATGCATTGGGTTATGCTGCAGGAGCTCTCCTTCATAGCGGAAAAACTGGGTTGATATCATCGGTTTGTGTCTCTTTTCTTTCACTTCCTTTTGAATCTCTTCTGCTTTCATCATAAGCTATCTTTCCTGAATGATGTTTATTCCTCTTTTTTTTCCCTGTAATTTTTCTTATCCTAGAAGATTTGGTTTGACAACAGGACATTTTTCACTTATGTACTTTTTCCAATGTATCCAGGTCGGAAATTTGGCTGCTCCTGTTGAAGAGTGGACAGTTGGTGGGACTGCTTTGACCGCGCTAATGGACGTGGAGAGAAGACATGGTATTGTAGTCTAAATTTTTTAATTCATCATGTGTGCCATATGGGAACATTTTCTTTGCCTTTTTTTTTTTTTTAGTAATTATACGGAGCATGCAATCTCATCAATTATTCTTTTTGTTCCATATCCGTAACTAGAACTTTACAAGAATTCTGTGGGAAGAACATTAAGATCTTTCAGTTTACATACCATTTGTTTCATCTTTCACCCTATTTAATATGAAAATTCAATTAATCTTTTAGGTAAGTTCAAGCCTGTGATCAAGAAGGCAATGGTGGAGCTTGAAGGTAATGACACTAATTGTGGTGTTTTCTATTTGTGCTATATTTCCATGCTGTTAGTTCAAAGCAAATTGTTTCGATTAGGTTATCAGCTCTTCAGATCTTGCTGATTTTTGGTAATAAATTTCAGGTGCTCCATTTAAGAAATTCGCATCCATGCGTGATGAGTGGGCTCTCAAGAATCGTTACATCAGTCCTGGTTAGTGACAAAATCCGGTTTAATGGTGTTATCTGCTTTTGTGATTTTATTCAATAATGATTCGCCTTAAATTTACAGAATGTCTCTCATAGTGGGAAAATGAGAGACTTTTCTATTGAATACTGGTTAACTGTGGATGATTTTATGGTTTCTCCGATATATGCTTGAAATTGCTCCTACGGAGTACAGACAGCTCTACATTCATATCTCACATTCTGACTTCCGAACTTTTTATTGCAGGTCCAATTCAATTTGTTGGTCCATCATCAAATGCAGTGAATCACACTTTACTCTTGGAGCTTGGGACTCAAGTGTAGGAATGCGATTTGGCTCCGTCATTGGAGCAGGCAACATTTATAAATCCAGAGAAAACAATTATATGCTTTCTGGATCATTAAAAACTAATGCCTTTCGATTTTTTTTTCTTTTTTTTCGGTAGACTTGAATTTAGCTGGGGGATTATTTGTGGGATGGTTTCCTTTTTGTTCATCTGTTTGACATGAACTCATTCTGAGTGGGTTTTTAACTTTGAAGTGCCGGGTACTCGGGTAACTGCCGGTGAGTATTTTTGTGAAATGTCATTGCCATCTGTGTATGAGCGAGAAAAAATAATGTTTAATAAAACTAAACTTTCAATGGAGATTCGAGGTGGAAGTTGTTTATGCGTATTGACTATTAGTCTCAATTTCATTTGGACCAAAAAAAAAAAAAACGAACGAACTTCATTTGATATGGAAAATATATATATATATATTATGTTTAGAATATTGAAGACGGATCATAGTGGCGTCTGCTTGTTGGGTACTGAAAAGATCAAGTAATTACACCATTAGGATAGGAAGGATCGATTTGATCACGAGGATGGGAAAGGTTGAGCACAACTTTATTTTTGCCTTTATACGCACACAGATATATACATTCCAAATTTCCAATACATTCTATTTTACAGCTAATATAAGAAGACAAATGTTTTATTGTTGGTGATGCAATTTTCACAAATATGACAGTCTATTAAAATTGTCACCTGACAGGATATGATTCTACCACTTTTTATCGTGAGGTAGTTTTATTCAATTACCTAATATCTATGAGAGAAGACTGTTTTTTGTATTTAAAAATTATTATAACAATAATTAATTATTATGAAAAAATTACGAAAATAATCATCTATTTTTCATTCATTCCATTGACTAACATAAAACAAATTTCTTATTTTTGACTAATATAACACCAATTTTAATTAACTTTAGTGTAATTTTATATTATATTAATCTAGTGTTAATTTTTTATGTCATATTGATGTAATGATTTCTAAATTTATACGATTTAGGTGCTTTCCCCCATTAATTATATTTATTTTCAATTTATGAAATCTCTTAATTGATCAAATCTGTAATTATAATTTTTATATATAACGTCCATTTATTGTATTTTTTATTAGTGAGTTTTCTTTCTTTTCCTACTGCGTCACTTGGTGCCAAACTGCTTTAAGTCTTTGTATTCTCCTCTTACGGTTTTTTTTTTTTTTTTTTTTAAATCTTCTATAATATGTTCAATATATCATCTCCGATGATAAATGGCAATGCTCAATTAGAAGAAAATCTCTCCCATTTTTCCCTTGAAGAAGGTCCTCTGCAATTGATCCATCCCCAAGCCAGAGGATTGACAATTAGCCAGATAACCTTAAAAGCAAATGAAAAACTCTTTTTTTTTTTTTTTTTCCTTGTCTTTTCTTTTTTAATTTTTAACTTTAGCAGTCAGTGAAATGGTATCATCCGCACCAAAAACTACTATTAAGGCCATGGACAGACCATGATAAGTTACAAAAGATAACCTGACATCATTTGCGAAATCTGTTAAGACTTGGGTCCATACTACTAGTACTACTAACATCAAGTTTCCGTGACACATGTAACATGATTAAAAACAAAAAAAAAACAAAACAAAAAACAAAAAAAAAGCCAGAATCATGGTAGATAAAATGTTTTCTTTTTATCCTTCAAAAAAAAAATCATATGGTAAACGGATTTCGCCTTGTGTTTTATCTGTAAGGAAAGCAACAGCTCTCACTTTGATGAAGCCAAAAAGTGCTATTACTTTTCTTTTTTCACACCAGAAGACAGCTGACTTTACTGGCTTTGCTTTTCTCCTTTCTCTGCTTTTTTTATGTCAAAAAAGTCCCCCGGATCACATGCTTTCCTGTTTTCGCTTTCTTTATCCTTTTTTTTTTTTTTTTTTTCACTTGTTCCTCTCCTGTGCCATAAGTCGCTGAATTCGCCTTCTTATCCCTTATTTATGTAACGTATTTGTAAGGCCCACTTGTATATCTTACCATTTGCCGGCATGTATCTATACGTTGTGTCACTCTAATTTTATCTGCACCTTATTTTATAAAGAATTTTCCATTCAACAATACTATAAAACACTGATGATATTAAACATTATTCACTAATCAAATATAAATCATATGACATGGGTTCATAGATAAAATCAGTCTTTTATTTGTGATGAATTTTAACACTAACGGTGTCTCTAAACATTTCTCATCGTAAGGAGAGAAAATAGTGCAAAGAGGGGGGGAAAAAAGTGAGAATGTGATAGCTCGTTCCTCTATTTGGAGATTAACTGGTTGCTTATCTATTTATTATATTCAGCTTAAGCAATCTGGATTCTGAATACTTTGCTTTTATCTAATTTGGTAGGCATTCACTTTCTATTTCTTTCTTTTTTTTAATTGGTAGGGATGTTTAAACTCTAAATCCAATAATCAAAATCAAGAATGTAGATTTACCTTTAAACTATAAATATAAAACTATATATATTATTTCGTATTCTTATGTCATAAGAATATTTTATAGAAGATGAAAATCTGCCTCTCTATAGTGAACTATATATAACAATTTGAAGAAAGTTTACAATTTAAATTCGAGTGAGGGGATACAACAACAGATGGAAGCAAATTGGAAAGGGATAGAAGTTGAAAATAGGAGCAAATCCACAAGAACCAAAGTCAAAGTGTGTGAGGAACGAGGAAGAGAAGATTGGGAACCCGAGACATAGTGCTATGAGCAAATTGGCCAGATTCCAAACACATTGCAGCTTATATATATATATATATTATATATATATTTGATTTGGAGTTTGAAAAACGGGTGTCTCTCGAGGTCTCAAATCTCTCCAACCGAAAGATAAGGATCGTTGAACTCAAAAATCACCCATAACTAGTGAAGTAACACTAAAATAATATTATTAAGTAAAATTAATATCATGTTAAACCATCTGTTTTTATTTGTTATAACATGGAGTAGCCTTTTTACATTAATTTGTGTTCTTTACACAAAATATTCTTATGAATATTATAATATCATATTGCATTATTTACCTTATATGTTAAAAGTAAATATATATATATATATATATATACAGGTAAAATGGCTAAAGAAAAAAGAAACTTACAAAATTTGATATTTAAATTTTGGATTGACTAAAGCCAATAATGATAAACGGTATTATTAATTTTCATTACTCGTGTCTACTTACATATCCTGTTGCTGTCGCTTTATCTAAAAGATTAGAGGTTTTAAGTGCATGCAATAAATTGAGTCAAATATCTCTACCCAATTATTATTGTTATTCATTTTTTTTTTTTAAATATCCCACATAGATGAGAAAGGGAGTTCGTTGTGTGAAGTTGTTTCTAAGAACATAAAATAAAAATGGAAGGCCCTCCAACTTACTATTATTATTATTATTATTATTATTATTATTCTAAGTTCCTCCTAACTTTTCTAGTTTTGACCTTTAAGAGATTCAACCCCGTGTCACTTTACCATTAAAAAAAAAGAAAAAAGGTAACATGACAATCTTTTGTATAATTCACGTCGATTCATACAATATGAAAAAATATATACTTTTTTAATGTAGCACGCGCTTTGGGTTGCCAATAGCATCATGCATATAATACATAATCAATAAGCTCCTCTAAAAACTTGTAGATTTAGTGGACATGACATTTGCATTATTTTGGCTTCAAATTTTATTAGATTATACAAATAGTAGGACCTATATGGTCTAATCCTCAGACATAGATTATAACATTTTTTTTTATCCGGACAATCACATTGAAATCAGCAACAAAATCAATATCAAATCACATATAGAAAGTGGGGCTAATTTTGGAGGCCCTCATGTTAATATCCATCCACCATTAACAGCAACAATAAGGTTAGAGAAGCTGCTGCAATCAACAAAGGTCCTACCACAAATAAGGTGATGAAACGATAAAGATGTATTTTCTTATTTCCTCTTCAAATATGCTCTCGCCTAACATTCAATAATGCCAATCAATCCTTTCTAATTAATGAACGCATGTCATCGAATTCATGATAATGTGGCTGAAATTAAAACTCATCTTTTAAATAAAATTGGATCATATTATTTTTGATATATTAACGGATTTTGGGGATTTTTTTTTTTTTTTTTTTTTTTTTATAATGGATGATGAGGGTGAGAATGATAGGGGCCCCATTTTGCTATGATGGGTGTAATATTGTTTTTGCTTGCACATGGCTCATCATTTTGCCTACAAACAAACGCCATTAACAAAAGGGGAAGGGAAATAAAAAGAAAATCCTCCATGTCTTTCTATTTCACTCTCTCTCTCAACCATTCCCCTCAATCTCTCTCTTTAGATTCCCACAAGTCCCCACGGCTTCACCACAACCATTACAAAAGGCCCCTTACCTTACTAGCCTACAACCACTTGCTTACCCATTATCAATATCTACGTCAACATCAATATCATCCATCCATCCATCGACCCCTCCATTTTTTGGCGTTTTTGGGGCCCACACCCTAATTTGTCATTTTGCACACCAAACCAATTCCCCAATTCCCAATTCCCTTATGGTTTTTGCTTAATTCCAATCTTCCAACCGTGTGATCCCTATTTTAATCGCCACTATTTATGCCCATCACATGGTGGATATTCATTGTTGTTGCCCATGATGGAACCCAAATTTAAACTAATAATTTGTTCGTGTTCGATTTTTCCTCATCACAAATATTTTTTAGCCGTCAATTTATGCTTGGAACTTTTCTCTGTTTTGGATGGATTTTTATCAGAGAACGACATGGATTATATATCTATATCTATATATTTATATATATCTTGTCTAGTGAGGGTTTATAAAAAGTGCCACCAAACGCAACTTTACAGCCTCCAGCCAGCTCAAGTAAACTAGTCAACTACTTACAAAAAAAGTATATATTTTTTTAAATATCCTTGGAAGAGATATCAACTTATTATTCTGTAAATGACCTCAAATTCAAGGCAATATGCACAAGGGCATGTTTGGATTGAGCAATACCATATATGACCACGGATATTGACACTTATTTTTAATTAGTTACAATTTTATATGTTACCTACGATTAATTATTGATTATGATATGACGTCTCGTATATGTCAATATTTAACGGGTTAAAAATTAAGTCAACCACTATTACATATGATTATAAGTTAAAATTTTTGGTTTGGATTGGAAGGTAATTTTGATAGTGGTCCGTGCCTAATTTGGTAATATGATGGGGACGCGCTCATGAGAGTTGAGATTCAGTTGAGATACTATGGATGTGGGTAATGTCATAATTGGGGTTTTGATTGTCAACGCTAGTGAAAGACATTCTAAATCGAGAGGCGCCGTTGAATGTGAGTGTGAGGCCACTTTTTTTTGTGTCACCCCACATGCAATGCCACTATTACATCACATCCTTCTCATTCTACATTGATCCACCTCTCTTTAATATATACACACACACACACACACACATACATACACTCTTTCATATGTTTGTAAAGTTTTAAGGGAGATATTATGATATAAATTGTTATTTTAATCATTTTTAAAAAAATTTCAACTATTTGGTTTATAATTAAAATAGTTATGCATCACACGTTATAAATTATTAAAAAATATTATGAATAGCAGCTTTAATATTAACTTTTGAATACCAACTTATGTAACATATTAATTGTCATTATTCTATTAATAAGTATTTAAAATATTACTACATTAATTGATTGTATCTACTAATAAAAATATGATATGTGAGTTTATATTTAAAAAATTAGAATTGTGTCAACACTACTCTAAATTTTTAATATATATATTCATAAATCATATTATTAACAAATTAATTCAAATAACTAAAAAGAATTCTCATTGACAATACAAAAAAATGAGATATGACTGTAAAAGTTTTAGTATTGTTATCACCAATGGACATTGAAAATCTAAACCTAACACCTCAATTATGTTATCCAATAGAAATTAAAGAGAAATAAAATCGAAAATGGTAAGGTCATACTCGTTGATATATATACAATTTTAATTAAGGGAGTTTGGATATGTGCATGAATGAAATTTACTAGACAATTACGCAGAAAAAGGGGTTGTGATTTTTGTGGTCTAGTTTGTATCAAAATTAAAGGTTGTCTCTTTGTTGAGATCCGCAAAGCCACCGGTTAAGTTCGATGGATGTATTTCTTTTTTACACTTTTTTCCTATCAATTGTATTTGTCATGTAAAACAGTAAAAATCAAAGCACAAAATCCTATACACGTGGAATTCCATTAAATTCAGTAATGCTAAATATTAAGCTTAAATATATATATATATGACAATTAATAATGCAAAAGATTTTGATTTGATATCATTATCCTCATAACTTCTCCTATTATCATAATGGCACAATTGAATATATTCAGACGGGTACAATTGAACTTAATTAATGATATTTTTCCTTTTGAGGAACAAATATTACCTCAATTTTTCCCTAAAAAGTAATCATTATATAGGCCCCTAGAAATTTGTATATAAAAAAATATATCTCATGCTAATGATATGAACTGGAATCGGGGAATCACAATAAATGGTACGTATATTTCTTTTATGATGACAATGATGATGAATTTACGTCCTAGTAATTGATGTGCAACCTTAACCAATTATTATTATTTTTTTAGGCATTAACCAATTATTATTAGTAAGACAAAAATTGCCAATTCTCCTGATTTTTCTCTTTGGCAAATCAAATGTATCATATAGATTTGTTTATTTACTAGATATAACCCAAATAAATTGCAAAACACCAAAATCAACCCACAAAATGCCACCAGCAAAATTGTATTGTGGTTAGTAAGTAACTATCAACTTTTTTTTTTTCCCCGAAATAAAGCACAAGGGTAAAGTGCTTATTTGACTGTCAAATTATATACAAAATAACATTCTGATTTCTAATATTTTTTCTCAGTTAAAAGCTTTTTTTTTTCTTTTTTCTCTTTTCATTATAAAGCTTTTTTTTTTGTTGGAATAAATTTTTTGAGTTGAAGTTATTTGATATTTAAAAAATTAGTTAAAATTTTTGTTAACTTTTCAAAAAAAAAAAAAAAGATAAAAAATGAATTGAAAAAGATCTAAATTAGCAAAAAGACTCTAACACTTTTTTAAAAGTTATTCAAAAACTTTTATTAGTAAAATGGCTTTATAATAACTAGAAACGACATGAATAACTGAATTTTTAAATCGTTGATGTTGTTTTTTTTTTTTTTTTTTTTTTGCTTGGAAGAGGGTTGTTCATATGAAAAAAAAAATATGTTATTTTGTTATTTTTACTTTTTAAGGTAATCATTTTGACAAATATTCCTCGAAATTATATTTGAGAAGCCTATATAGCGGACAAATTATCAGAAGAGCATTATCCTATTGCAAGAAAACTACACCAATGATCGCTCAACCTATGACATTGCTCCTTCCGTGCACGGTGGACCCCACCCCCACTTCATCTCTCTTTCTCCTCTCTCTCTCTCTTCTCTCTCTCCCATCTCTCTGTTTAATATTGTTAATTTCCTTTATTTATTTGCCTTTGTAGGGTCACATTCCCCTGAACTCCTGAAGGACTCTCTCTCTTTTCTTCCTTAAGAAAATCAAAAAAACAAGAAGAGAACTTCTCTTACAGCTCTCTATCTATCTCCTCTATCCTCTTTCTCTCTCTAGAAAAATGGATAGCCCAATCGTCATACCACAAACCCATACCTCGTCTCCGACCAGCTTCGGCAGAAGACGAACCAGCCTCGACGCGAACTCGCCGGAGTTCGAGTTCTGGATGGTCCGTAACCCGTCATTCCCACAACCCAACCTCCTCTCCGCCGACGAGCTCTTCGTCGACGGCGTCCTCATGCCTCTCCACCTCCGAACCCACAGCACCAACGACCCGAATCAAGAACCCGACCCGGATAAGCCCGAACCTCCTCCGCCTGACCCAGGCCCGAAGATAACTTCTTCTTCTTCGTCTTCAGCTGCGGTGGATGCGTCGACGCCGTCTCCGAGCGCGTCGAAGCGGTGGAGGGATATTTTCAAGAAAGGAGAGAAAGAGAAGAAGAACGCGAAAATCGAACAAGAAGACAAAGAAAAAGAGAGAGAGAAAGATAAAGATAAGGATAAAGAGAAAAAAAGAGAGAGAAAGAGCGGCGGCGGCGGTGGTACGAGCTCCTCCGCCGAGCTCAACATCAACATATGGCCGTTCTCGCGGAGCAGATCCGCCGGCAATGCCTGCACCCGACCCAAGCATTTCTTCGGAGCTCCGGGTCCGACCCGGAAGGTGAACAGCGCGCCCTGTTCTCGGAGCAACTCGGCCGGGGAGTCCAAGTCCAGGAAGTGGCCCAGCAGTCCCGGCCGGCCCGGGGTTCATTTGGGCAGGAGTAGCCCGGTTTGGCAGGTCCGCCGTGGCGGCGGCGGCGGCGGCGGCAGTAGAAGCTTCGAGCCGACGGTGAGGAATGCGGAGAAAGGAGTGAAGAAAGAAGCGCAGGAGAGTCGCCGGAGTAAACCCACCGGCACCGCCGCTTCCGGCGGAGGTCCGGCGAAGGCTAAAGTGTTGAATTTGAATGTGCCGATGTGTATAGGGTACAGAAACCAGTTGAGTTGTAGGAGTGATGAGAACAGTGCTCTAGGCATCGGTAACAGCGACGGCGGTGACGGAAAAAGCCGCAGTGGCAGCGGTGGCGGTGGCGGCCGTGGTGTTGGTGTTGGGAGTGGTGGAAATCTTTTTAACCTGCGCAATCTTTTCACTAAGAAGGTGTATTAAGTATTAACCCCCTCTTGTTGTTTATTTCGCTTTGATATATATATATATATATATATATGAGTTATTACCAAAGTTTGGTTTTAAAACAAGTATTCTTTTTGTTTTTATTCTTAATCTTCGTGTAATTAACTAGAAATGTAGATTGGCTAGTCTAACTTGTTAAAGAATGTTTGTGTAATCCGCCTTGATTTGTTTATTGATTGAGGTTTTTTTTTTTTTTTTAATTTTATTTTGAAGCAGTTTTTGTAATATCAAATGCTATTGTGTGAGGTGTCTTTTTTTTTTTTTTTTTTTTTTTTTTTTTTGCTTTACAGTTTGAAGAAGTGTTGTTGTGCTTTTTTTTTTTTTTTTTTGGGGCTTGATTCCTCGATGGGCTACTTATATAATTTTGAATTTTGTCTCACGAGCGAGCTGTGTAGCTTTTTGAGTTCATGTCATGTGCAACACGCCATGAAAATGATGTTAGCTTTTTCTTTAAACGTCTAAAGTCACTGTCTCTTTACTCGGTACTACTTTTTTCCTTGGACAATCTACCTCACACAGCGTATGTAACGTCCCATTCCCGAGGCTAAATCTGTACATAGATGGCAACTTAACCTAGATATGTGCAACTTCAAAACAGTGGTGCATACACAGGCGGTTTGTGAATTGGACGGTTTGGTTTTGTAAAAAGATCGGTTTGTGAATTGGACGGTTAGATTTTGGAAAAAGTTTATTTGGAAAAAATCCAAACCGGGACAGTTCATTGTACATGATGGGGCAAGTGACTTGAAAATTGCATGAGGGCGTGGTTTGGCCTTTTCTTTCAACCCTTACTTCAAAACTAATGGTGATTTTGCGCTCCCTCTCTCTCTTTCCATGAGTGCTTGGACATCCGTGAGTGCTTGGACATCCAAAGCACCACAACTCTTATGAGTAGTTCCAATGCTCGCAGCGTCACGCATTAATTAAAAAATCGGTCTATCGACGGAGTTCAATTTCTTTACTTGTGGTTCCCCAAATGCTTTTCTCCCAACATAGTTGTCAAGCATTTTTCTTACTTTCCCCTGCTTCAAAACTAATGGTGATTTGCACTCTCTCTCTCTCTCTCTCTCTCTCTCTCTCTCTTTCCGTGAGTGCTTCGACATCAGTAGCACCACAACTCGTACGAATAGTTCCAACGCCTCAGCATCACATATTAATTAAAAGTTAGTCTACAATTTCTGCTACTCGTGGTGCCCCAAACACTCATTCTCCCAACGTAGTTGTTTTTTTTTTCTACGTGGAAGATCCACGAAGAAGCGATAGTTCTTTTAGAATTTTTCTTACTCACACAGGTGCTTAGCTAACGTGCGTAGGCCTTACCTTGCGGACTTTGCTTTTCCTAACACAGCCAAAACAACATGGAGGCACCACCTCAAAGCTTAACATTTGAATGTGTGTGCTTAGTGCCCTGATCAAGTCACAACATCAAGTCCCATTTGCCCATTTTAGACTCACATGTCCTCCCTACACCTAGTTTCTTGCCACAATCATGATGTTTCAAGCAAACTAGTTATAAAACATGCACTTCGTACGTGCGGAATAAACAAATAAAGTCATAAAAAAAAACCTACCACATGACGGCATTGGAGTCACCACGTAGCGACTATTAGAGCTCAGACGAAAGAGCAGATTTGCTCTTTTATATGTAGGTGATAGATAAGACACCGGGCTAGTTCTCTCTAAACATCCCTATAGCACCAGAGGCACACCAACTAATATGAGGCCTCGGGGGTGGCTCCCAAGGTTATTTCATTTTAGTCATACTTGTTTAATTAAGCAGGAAGACTAATAAATAATTTAATATACTAATTATAATCTCTAACTTTTGAATATTAATTTATGTGACGGTGAAATTCCATCTTTTTATTAGTAAATACAATAAATTGATGTGTTAATTTTTTGAACACCCACTAATAAAATAATAGTAATTTACACGTCACATAAATTGACATTCAAAAGTTAAAATTAAAATTAGTATCTCTAACATTTTTCAAGTGAACATGCTATCTATTTTGAATATTTTAAAACTTGTTATTTATTTATTTTTAAAAGCTTCAACTTTTAATTTGGAAGATGAGAGAAAATTAGGTGTAGAGTATTATTTTGAGTACCTCTTTATAATATTATTCATTTTAATATTAAAATTGATAATTTTAATATTATGAAATAATAAAATTATCAAATTTATTATTATATTAGATATAAATATAAAAACGTATCAAATTTATAATATTATTACATATAACTCATTTGATTGCTGATCATTTGATCAAAGACCAGACGCTTCCTTTCGATGTTGGATAGAGTTACGTGGACTTCATGAGTAATAGCAAAAGCTGGGTCTGCCGACTTGTTTTGTTTTGTTTGTTTTATAAGCGGAGACTAGATGCTTCTTGTACATGTAAGTGCTACTAGCAGTGAAAAGTTTTCTTTTCTTTTTTTTTTTTTAATAAATGTCGGTTAATTTATATATATATATATATATATATTTTACGGAAAAGGTCAGTTAATATTGAATCCTGTTAATAATTTTACTGCATATTTATCACTTTTTTTTTTTGCTGCTACATGTATGATGGCTTTGCAAAATTAATCTAACATTCTTATACCTACTAAAAATAAAATTAAAAAAAAACAACATTTTTAATCTCCGTTGTGGAATTAGAGAGAGATGCACGTCCTCACATGATTCACCTTTTTGTATCTTTTTTACCATTTACGTAAAATTTTATAATTTTAAATATAATTATTATACAAAAATAATACAGACATATCTCGTAACTTTATTATAATGTGAAGAGTTAAAAATTTTCGATGTAAGTTTTAAAAAAAATTGCAAGCTTTACCGTAATCTAACAAATCAATATTTTACATAATCTAGAAAGAATGATAGAAAAATGAATGACGTAATTACAAAATTGTGCCAAAAATAGAACATTTTACAAGTAGAATCGTCTTTTTACACCAATATTTAAAGTTACAGTTTTAATAATTTGATTAATTTGTTAATAATTTCATCCAACAAAAGTAATTTTGTGTTGCACATTTGCAAATTTATAATACAAACTCATAAGACTTTCATCCTTCTTTTGATTCTCCTACTCCAATTAAAATTTTTAAAATTTTTAATCTTTTTTTTAAGTAAACCAATTTTTATTATCTACATCTCTAAACCTTTTCATACTTTAAAAGTTTATAATATTCTTATTTCGAATTGAAATGATATGACAGAAATGTATGAAAACACACAAATCTATTGATTATTAAAAAATACATGAAAATATGCATGAAAATTTGTGTTAAATTTATTGATTCAAACTTGAATACCGAAAATTATGTAAATCTATTAAGAGCCCAAATATATTTTATTAATAATCATAAAAAAATCTCCTACTAATAAACCCTAA